>JARHVA010007375.1:147500-435000 GCA_037957365.1 Torreya grandis
CATCTTTATTTTGAACTAAATCTTGAATAAAATGATAATTCAAAACAAAATGCTTTGACCTATTATGATGCACTTGATTCTTCCTTAATTTGATAGTAGTAACATTATCACAAAAATTAACTATAGGATGAAATTGCTTCTCCCCAATTTATTCTAGAACCTTTCGAAGACACAATGCCTGAGTACTTACGTAAGTAACTACAATATATTCTACTTCTATATATGAATGAGAGAATCAAATTTAATTATTCGAACTCCATGTAACCAAACCAAAAATGAGTGAAAAATAATTCCCAGATGTTGACTTTCAATCATCTGTACTACCTCCCCAATCATAATCACTAAAACAAAAAAAATTCAATATTTTTAGTTTCATAGTAATGAACACCAAAGGAAAAATTACCTTTAACATACCTCAAAATTATCTTTCCTACCTTCATATAAATTTTAGATGGATTAGACATATATCTTGATATAGGGTAAATTAAAGAAAAAATATTTGATCTTGTATAAATTAGAAACACTAACCTTCCATTAATACTTTTGTAAATAATCCCATCCAGATTCTTAGCACCATCTTGTCTACTGACGTAACTCCATGAGCAGTTAGAGTGGAGACTGGTTTACAATAGACCATATTGATCTTATTCAACATATCATTTGCATATTTTGTTTGACAAATAAACATGTCATGTTTACATTGATGAACATCCATCCCTAAGAAGTATTTCATGAGACCTAAATATTTCATTTCAAATTAATTCACCATTGAAAATTTGAAATCATCTTTCATCTTAGAAATCCTTCCCATATATAACAAATCATCAACATGCAAATTTACAATAAGAATATAAATAACTTTTTGGTTATAGTAAAGAGTAGGCTTACTTTTGCTTCTTTTGAATCCATTCTTCTTAACATATCTATAAAATCTTGGATACCATGCTATGAGTTCTTATTTCAGGCCATAAAAATTATTCTTTAACTTGTAGACTTGATATTATTTACCTTGTACTAATAAACTTTGTGGCTTTTGTAGATAGACTTCCTCTTATAAGTATCCATTGAAGAAGGTAATTTTTACTTTCATGTGATGTATGCTGAATTTATTTTGAGATTCTAGTGAAATAACCATTCTAATAGTCTCTTATCTTTTAACTAGTGTAAATTTATTTTCAATAATCTATGCCATATCTTTGAGTGAAAACTTTTATATCTAGACAGACTTTATGTTTTTCAACACTACCATGACTATTGTACTTGGTCTTATAGACCCATTTAGTACCAATACACTTTCTATCATGTGGAAGTGCTATAAGTTTCCAATTGTCATTTTTATGAATGGAATCCATTTCTTCTTGCATTGTTTATACCCAAACATAATTAATACATGAATATTCAAAACATGATAGTTTAAAATCAACTTGTGTAAATAAATCAAAATTTACTAAATTGCCTCTTAGAAAATTTTCATGTTCCTAGCTTCTTGTATGCTAATAAATTTCCCTCAAACTTTATGCCTCCCTTGAAGAACTAGGACTTGGAGATAGATATATTATTGGAATTCATGAAAAAGATGAGGGGATATTTAATGTACATGTACATGAAAATAGAACTATACTTCCAATACATGAACAAGATGAAGGGATACTCAATGGACTTGTAACACTTTAGACTGAAGTACTAGTGGGTTGCTATCAATAAAAATAGATTTAAAATTCACAATATTCACTTTTTCTTTGTCATGACCAAACACTTCCCCTTCATTAAAAAAAAAATCTCTTGACATAAGTATACTATTTGTAATAGGATTGTAAATCATATAAGCTTTTCTTTGTTGATTGTACCCAATAAATATATAAGACTCACTCTTTGGATATTATTTCTTCTTTTTCTTATCAAGTAACTAAACATAAGCTAAATAGCCAAAGAAATTTAAATATTTGACATTAGGATTATTTTTATACCATGCTTCATATGGAGTTATATTTTAAAGTGCACTAGTGGAACTTTGATTAAGAATATATATCTCACAACTCGAGCCTAGACCATTCATCCCACATCGAGTCTAGCAATGTGATAGTGCATATTGAAGATGATATGCATAATGAAAAACTCTAGAGGGTCTAGTGAATATTTGAATACATGGAAGAGATCATCATATTTTTGACATTTAGATCTGTGCCCATGACTATGATGACCAAGGAGAAGAAGTAACTCATAGTTTGCATCACCCCATTTCAACACATTAGCAAGGAATTGTACATGTTGAGTTCAGATTAGGTCTTACACTCATGTGTTCTATAGCATGAATGCGACTTAGTATTGAAAGAGGCACAAGAAGACATTGCTAGAGGCCATTATGCTACAGACACTATTATGTGAAAAGTACTGTAATCAATCTTGTGGTGGCTAACTTTCTTCTAGGACACAAAAGATTGCACCAGAACATGTGATATCTACCAGTGCATGGGATATCATAACCATCGAGATGAGATGCCTCTCATTTGCATCCTTTTCTGAATGATATTTCAAAAATGGAATATTGACTTTGTTGGTGATATTACTCTTAATACTAGGCATAAAAACATGCGATACATTATAGCAACCAAAGATTATTTTACCAAGTGAACCAAAGCAGTGCCAATAAAAGATTAAATAACCACCATATATAAAGGTTTATTTGGGAGAACATCATGAACTACTATGGATGTTTGCTTATCTTGACCAGAATATATGGAACACACTTTATAAATGGAACCATTCAGATATTATTAACTAAATATATATTTTTGCATCACAAGATGACACATTTTCATCCCCAAGTAAATGGCACTGTTGAGGTATTTAATAAAATATTGGGAACATGCTTCACAAATATATGCAATATTGGTCACAAATATTGGGATGACCATGTATCAACAATATTTTATACCTATCATTCTACATACAAGCACCTAAACAAGGATATACCATTCCAACTGGTGTTTGGTGTCACAAAGGTTATCATACCCATGGAATTTCTAGTACCCTCATTATGCATCTTGCGTAATGGTCAATTAGATGACAAAGAATCTTTGAGTGCACACTTGATGTGCCCAACAAAGATGGAGTCAACAAGTAGAGAAGGTACACCATAAGTTATGGCATGGTAAGCATATCAAAGGAAAGGTACTTGCGAAAAGAGCATTGGTCTTGATATATGACTCAAAGTACCTCAAGTACCCAAAAAAGTGTTAGATTAGGCGGATGGGACCATATATTAGCCACAACAAATTAGAGATTGGTGAATGGAAACTATGCACATTAATGGGTGAAATATTCCTTGGGAATTTTAATGTCAATATAATGAAGCCCTATATTTAATAAGATGGTGCTTGAACCATCAAACACTAACTTCCCAATCACAAGTCAGTTGTTTTGTATTGACCATAATAAATTTTGGTGCAAGCCTAACATTTCCTTATGTTAATTTCATTTGTGTTAGGTGAATAAGCATAACACATTAAGGCTTGGAGGAGAATTCTTCTTACACTTACATTCATAAATCTAGTTGTTTGAGTCATGAACACATGATTTTTAAAGTGCCTAAGGCCAGATACCTATGTTTTTGGGTGTGTCAAGTTACTAGATTAAGAAAGATTTGAGTATAAGTTGACAAAGGGAAGAACACAAGATGCTAGTGCAAAATAAACCTTTTCAATGAAGCATTAGAGGACTAGCATAGGAATTTTTATGTGGTATGGAAGGCCAAAGAAAAAGAAGATGAAAGTGCAAAAAAAACTAATGATTGGAAACATGCTTCAAAGGAAAAATAAAATGAAGGATAAATTGAATTGAGGAGACTGAATCACATGCATGTGAATCATTGTTCCCAAGTTGCCATAATAAAAGCAAAGGTTATGCCAAAGTGAATAAATCATAAGAGATAAATCATCAAGATAGCTAGCACCCACCCAATGATCGGTGAGAAGTGACTGTCTAAATTACCAGTTACTTAACCAAATATACCATTAAGAAAATATAATGTTTTGATGATAGAGGCATAAATATCTACAAGAAATGAGAATATGGTAGTGGTTTTTATTGAATTTATTAGGTTTAGTGAATTTTAAGAAATCCACATACCACCATGCCATTACTCATCATCCATTGATGAGGTAGCTAAAACTAAGGTATAAATGGGTGAATGACAAGATTTTAAAGGTTAAAAACCTTATTCAAATTCAAACTAGACATAGGGAGTTCAACCAAAGCTAAACCGAAAAAATGCTACCACAAGTGTAAACTTGAGCATCCATAACGCCAAGCGATAATGATTGAACTAAGATTGAGATTACATTCTATTTAGAATTATAAAGGATGTAAGTGGAGAGAGATTGAGAGAGAAACTAGGTAGTAAAAATTCTACAAAACATCAAGGTAACCATTAAAGGTGCATAAAGCTCAAGAGCCAAAGTTGTAGTCATAGACCCAATTACTTTGAAGAAGCACAAAGTAACATTAAGGGAAATAGGAAGATAAACCAACCACACTTTAATAGTAGTCAGTTCTTAATGGGGAAGAAATGATTAAGTTCTAGACTATCATAGGTGTAGAAGGATGCCAAGAAGGTGTGGATGGTGAAATAATAAAAAATTTATAAATAAAGAGGTGCAACTGGTAGAAGGTGTAAGTGCTACAGTAGTAGACTTGGAAGCATGCACAAAGATTACATATAGATAAATTTAGTTCCCCCTTGAGGTCATAGTAGGTGAGACATAGGTATCCTTCATAGACATAAGTAGATTTAAGGAGTACAAACATCAAACATTGATTAATACATAGAAACTCAACCAAGATTGGATGGTTGATATACGAAGGAAGAGAAAGATAGGCATGCCACTCTATGATGTCTCCATCCACTAGCATGACCTAGTTGTATGAGCTACCAAGTTTTGGCAAGCTAGACGAATCGGTATAATTCCTCCTCTACTGCATCTATGGAAATCACTTTTATTTCATAGGGATGTACATGTGGATATTGGTGACCTCATCAGTAGGATCATAGGACTCTCAGGCATAGGAGTGGACCCTCAGAGGTGGAGAGTGTTATGAGACTCATGGGCTACTACAAGGAAACATTCACATTCCCTATCAAGGACATTCAAGACCATGACATGGGGGTAGTGGCATGCCTCATGAGCTCTAAGATTTTCCCTAGTGGATAATGATCCAACATCAAAAATACATACTTATGCATTACCTACCATATAGTATAATAATAAAAGATCAACATCTCCAAGTTTATTGCTTGAGGAGATTATGAAGAATTTGCTAAAATTACATAAGGCATGTGAGACCTTTAGGTGGGGGTCCATGGTGATATTACTTATGATGGAAGATATCATTATACCTGAAAGTGATAATGATAACCTTTGGGTGTTCCCATCATACAATGAATCTTAATCACTAAAGTATGAAGACTTTATCTACCCACTCAACTTCTCCTAAAGTTACAAGATGAGAGTACAAAGGTTGTTAGATTAGTACAATGAGGCATTTTGGATTGAATGGCATATCCTACAAGAGCTCTCCCATCACATGGTAAGAATGATGACCTTCATCATCATGCACCACTTCTTTGTAGTGCACTTGATACTCATAAATAAAAACTTGTCTAGTTGTCTGAAGTTGCCTTACGTATTCTCCACCAAATATTTCACGGTTGTGCTACTAAGAATTATAAATACATAAAAGCTATAAATATTAGTAAAGACTATGGATCAAGAAAGTAATAGGTTGAGATAATAGTATGTGTGCCCAAGAGTAAAGGCCACTAAGGATTAGGAGGATGAATTCAACTAAATGGACCTCTAGACCCTCCAAATGGAAATTATAAATAGGTGCATCTTCAATTTGTATTATGAGATAAGGCCATACAAAAAGGATTCTATTACAAAAAAATATGATGATCACCCTCTCTTGATTAGTAATGAAGGGTAGCTGATGCTAAAGACATATTAAAAAAACCCCTAAAATATTTGGGGAAAGAAACTTGAGGAGATCCAATAGTGCATCAGGTTGAAGATTGTTTCGATGAATGAGTTACACCTCCAACTCCAAAAAGAATGTAACCTTCACACTAGAGAATTCTTCCTTCAATAAGAAGAAGAAGATTAAGTTTAAAGTGCCCATTGCAATCCCAATAATAAGTCTAGTATAAATGGATGAGGAAGAGACCCTCACACATGAAATGGATGAAAAGATTGAGGAAGAAAAAAGTGCAAGAACATATATCTTGTAAGAATAAGAAGAGAAAGAGGAGCCAAGCACCAAGAATGTATAGGATACCCTCCAAAGAGGCACAACTATCATTCTCGAAGAAGAATAGGAGCTAGTTAGCTCCTCATCCAGTGAGGAACCATCCACACCACCTCCATGAATAGAAGCATAGAAAATAAAGGCATAAAAGAAAATGGGGTTAAGGGAGGTAGATATTGAGAAGGCATTCACACTTGAACATAAGCACAGACTAGCCTAGGAAAAAGTAGAGGTCAAGAAGAGAAGGGTATGGAAGAAAATGGGCCATAATGAGGAAGAAATTGAGATCACATTGGTGATTCAAAATAAGTACAAATGTGTAAAGGAAAAGGAACTAACCAAGGTAGAGAAAGCCAAGAAGGTTCATGTAAGTATGGGACTAGTCATTGAAGTAGTTAAAAAAGTGTCCAATGCTCCTACCAACTAGGTAAAAAAACTGTATAAGAGGCACACTTAAGTAGTGAAAGGGATATTCAAGTAAAATAACACAATATTAGCACCTTGGAAAAATAAAAGGAGATTGTAGATGAACCCCAACATGAATAAGGTGATGCTAGTGCCAAAGGAATAAACCTAGAGGTTAACATTAATAGACCCCAAGAGGAAGAAATAGATGAAGGGGAAAAATCCAAGGAAAAACCCCTTATGGAACAAGTTGAGTCCTATGAGGAAAGTACCAAAAAAGTGGTGCTGCCAATGAAGAGGGAGAAGAGAAAATAGAGGTGGTCATTATTGAGAAGGATAATGTAAAAATAAACATAAGGGAAAGGGAACATAAGGGCTTTGAGGACAAGGACATCTACATGTTTGTCATCATGCCCCCTAAGTCACCATTAATAGGATGTACAAATGACTTGCATTTATGTTTGATCATTACATGGATGAGCCTTACTTGGAGGTGCCTAAAGTGGCTATTTTGGGTATAAAAAAACTGACGAAGGGAATGACTCCCTCATCAGTATGGCCACTAAGGTTTCATGATACAATATAATCAATGATGGTAAGATAAAAAAGTGGAATCAAATACATAAATAATCCTAGGAGGAAGTGTAGGCCACTAAGTTCAAACCACAACAGTTATATGAGCACATAGAGATATCCTAAACATCCTTTTTGGTGGGTGTTGATACTTCCAACCTCTCTAAAGTTGATAAGATATGCGTGCTAGTGGAGAAGATGCACCTAAGGATGAAATTTGAGCCAGTGTATGAAGAAGAAGATCCCTACACTATGATATAGATGGATCTTGATACTAACATTGAAGAGGCAGAGGACTTCTTCATAAAACTTTAAGAGAGAATAGATGCAATTGACTCCATCTTATTTAGCTTCTCAAACCAAACATTAGTCATAGACACATGCCTTAAGTAGGGAAAAGAGGAGAAAGAGAAGCTTATGGCATAGCTGTACTCTATGATCAGGTTGGAGAACACATAGATCATGTGAAATGTCAATCCACTAAGCACCCATATAATGTACCAAGAATAGAACCTATAAGCACTCTTTTGTGATTTATAGACTAAGGCCTGTAAGCAATGAACAATCCTAGATGGGGGTGTAATAAAGGCTATGGAAAATATAGAGGCCTTCAAGAACGAGCTAGGAAATACCTATGTTATTTTGTTTAATGCGGCATCCATTGAAATATATAGCATCAATAAATAAATCAAGCTCACCATAAAGGGCTTTGAGAACTTTAGTACTGAGATTAAGGAGAGAGCACACGAGTTCGAGGATGGACTAGAAATTTGTATAGGGTAATGTTGAGCCTCTTGTTTCAGTATGTAAGGATTCATGCTAACATAATACGTACATTAGTGTGAGTTATAATTTTGAATGATGATGGCTTTTTTACATTTTGGCACTAGCTAGAGGAATTAACATAGACCTTATGCCAATTGACAAGCAGCTAACCAATTCTAGGATTTCAGGAGCAACTTCCAAGATTGGGTGATATGTGGTAAGTGCAACACAAACATTGTAAGGTAATAGAGATAGAAAAATGATTACAATGGCTCCATCATGGTACTTCAAGTGAACACTCTACCTTGGTAGAGACATTCCTATAGAGCTGTAAAATGAGATCGAACTAGTGAAGAAGATGATGCAAAACTGATGTAGTGAAGCTCCCATAATTTGGAAATGCTCTATGTACATTGTAATGGCTTCCAATAGATTTAGAAGTAGCTCAGATGCCATGAAGGTTCTGTATGTATAAAACTAAGCTTGCCTATGAGCCTTTAGGCCATTAAGTAGTGTAAACCTGAGCAAGTTTCCTATCATGAAATTTATATTCTTTAAATCTTGGATTAATGGTAATGAATGTTTGAAGTAAACACAATATTTATAGTCTATGCATCCCTTCCATTAAAATTTGAATGCGATATTAATTATAACATTGTAATTTCCATGTTTTTATGTTAAGAGATGTTTATGCATGCTTCTAGTTACACCGTTAATGGCATCCCTATAAATATTGATGACATAAGACATACTTATAGGAAAAGATTGTGTGTAGAGAGGGTCATGAATTGAGTGCTCCTACCCTTGCTAAAAGGTGCAAGCCAAGTTAGGCACTTAACTAAAAGTAGTCCCTTGAACCTTCTAGCACTAATATGACTCTAAACATAGCTTAACAAGAGCTTGAAACCATATAACTCTAGAACTAGTATGAAATGAGTAGGAAAGTATACTAGTATTTAAGTTTGGGAAAGTATGAAATGAGTAGGAGGTGAAGAAGAATCCTTACCTAATACTTTCCCAAACTTAAATACTCATTTCATACTGATATTAAAACTATTATATAGGGTGGTTGCCTAAAGTTGTCTTTTGAAAATTAACTGAGTTGTGTTTAGATTAAACTAATCCCACCTTCAATAGTTGGTAGAGGTGAACACCTCTAGCACAAAGTGAGGTCTGGGTGCCCCCTTATTGTCAAAACATAAAGAAGGGATAGGTCACCAGGAAATAGAGGCAAAACAAAAAATAGACCTAAAAATGAAAGAACCAAAAATGACCATAAGGTCCCAAAAAAAGCCCAACACAAACAAAGAAACAATTTCGTAAGCAAATGGTGTGGGAGACACCTTGGTCAGAGAGAATAGAAGCCCAAGACTTAGAAATCCAAAACAAAGCATACAATTTTTATTGGATCAAGAACCAAGGAAAATTCATCTACCACATTTGACTAGTGTGGAAACTAGCCGATTTTAATTGGATCAATAACTAGCATGGACTGAGCAACCCAAAGGTCCATGTATCAAAAGACAAACTATCCAATTTTGATTGGATCGAAAACCAACCTAGATACAAAATTATTTCTAGGTCTCCAACAAACCTTCAAGGTCCCTTGAGGACCCAAATCCCGACTGGAGCCAAAGGAGAAAGCCCTTGTAAGTTTTAGATGGACCGACAACTATTCTGGACATAAATGAGCATGGGGCCCAAATCTCTAAAATATCTATTCAGATCCTCCAAGGGACCCAACATTCTAGAATTTTAACTGGAGCTAGTTTTAAGTGGACCAAAAACTAGCTTGGGCTAAAGAAGCAAAAGGCTTAGGGCTAAAAAATGTAAATGATCAACATACCGATTTAATTGGATGGGAAGCCATACTTGACACATTTGGAGGTCCAGGTCTCCATAAACATTGCAAATGAAAAGATTGTGGGGATCCTCAGCAGACCCCAAACAGCTTTAGCCTTGATCCAAATCCAAAAATTATAACAGAGCAATGAGGTTTTACAGATTGTTCCTGAAACCATTCTCATGGATGGGACCCAAATTTGGCAAGCACTAAATCTAACAGTTACAATGTAAGCAGTATTACCCAGACAAATCCCGAAATGATGTCCGTAAGCACACAAGTGACAACCACAAATCAAGCCTTCAGACATATCGCAATGCTCTTGAGACCAAAAAGCCTTCAAAATAGTTCCATCCATTACTAGAAGGACCAAATGGACCCAATTTGTACTTGAACAAGAATTTCTGAAACGGACCCTCGTACCCTTCTTCATAGAATTGTTCTGATAAACAGGGCAGATTGGCAGAATGGTGGCAAGTAGGTTAAAGGCCAGGAAATACCGTGGATGAGGCCCAAGTCCCGAAAGGGATTAGATGATCCAAAAACTAGAATTTGAAATTCCAAATAGGTTATGAGCGGGAAATCCCACCAACCGGTTTCTAACTTCAACGGTCCACTAAACCAGTCAACCCAAGGTCGAATCCAACGACCTTGAGAATTCTGTAGACACCCGACCCAGCCAAAGCATTTAAAAGACTTCCATTCACTTGATCACGGGTAGTCACCACCAAGTAAAGAGCTCGATCTTCAGCACTCTCCGTGTCTTTCCAAAGAGAAAAGTAAAGCAGAGTGACACTACGCAAGTGCCGCATCCAAAATAAACGTGGATAAAGAGTAGGTTTTGGTCTGGAACTTAAGAAACCATGTAAACTGCATGCCCCAAGAACAGGGCTTTCATAGTGAGACCCACATCTCCGACCGTCCCATCCTCTTTTTCATTCAAAGCATTGCGCCTGTCCACCAACTAAAATAATTCTGAAGCCAGCGATTCAACGAAGCCGTAGTAAGAACATCGAAGTGATACACAAATCAGAGCATGCTTTCAATAGAGGTCAGCCACCAACATTGTTTAGTCAAATCACAAATCTTAAATTGAAAATAAATTAAAGCCCATCCCAAGGTGCCCCTTGAAAGTTTCTTTTGGCCAAACCAATTATATCCACGGCCCAGCCTCCCAGCAGTCTTATCCACTCATAAGCCTTATTCTTCCCCTGCAGATACAGGACAAACTTCCGCCACTTCGTCGAAGGCTGGGGGACCAACCAAATACAGCTAGAGAAGGATTGAAACTCTCCATTGAGGCTCACAGCATCAAACGCCCACGTCAGAAAGGCCCAGGAATATCGACCCCTGCCTATTGCCAAAACCAAGCCATCTGGATCCTCATCCTCGTCATCATCCTTGCCCTGCGCTTTCCCAGGATTCAAAAACTCACCTCGGCTCCTATTCCCACTCATCCTAACGGCTCTTAAAAATTTGATGTTATTCCCATCCGTCTTTTTTTTATTTTCGATAAATTTATAATTTTTATGCTTACCCCGTCTATCGGTAATATTTAATATATATGAATTGCACTAAACATGTGTGAAGTGAGTAGATTCGTAGAGATTACCAGAGGTAGCATTGTTATGTTTCCGCGTGTTGCGTTATGTATTTTCTGCATTGGTTTGGCTGAGTTTTGTTGAACTATCTTGTCTGTGCGTTTTCTAGAAGCCTTGTTTGTAGTTTTTCAATAAATTGATTTGTCTAGTTTTCATTTCATATGCACGAAATAACATCGCTTTTAGTTTTTATACTAAAATGCATATCAACCTACTGCATTTCACAATACTTAAATAGTTTGCATAACTAGGAGGTTATTCCTTATGAATTTTCAATCTTTCTAACCTAGCTTGTAAATACATCCGAAATACAAAATTAAGTTCTCCCAGAAATTATCATAATTGTAAAAGTTATCATACTTTACTGTAACATAAGTGGCATCGAGTTTGGTGATGGAGTTTTAAATGACTTAGTAGGATACATTGGGTCTGTTTGTGTGGTTGTGGAACTTTAGGCTATGGAATCTAGTTGTTCTATTGGTTGCACTGGGGGACATGTTATGCCTGCAGCATTTTATTGTCCCTATTTTCTCACAACATCTTGAGTAGATTGGAAGGAGTGATATATTTGGCTAATTGATAGTATTATTAACTGAACATGAAAAGCCCACCAATTTCGCCTTGTAGTTGCTCTAATACCAAATATGTCTCACACCATTGTGAAGAGTGTGCATAAATGTGCTAAACATTACATGATATACACTTAATATTCCTTTATTGCCCCAATCATTGGTCGATGTATCTCAACACTTTGTTAAATGTGTTAGCGCAATTAACTATTTGTAACTGCTGTTTCAACGTGGGTATGACTTTGCTGTTATTTGCTTTAGTGTAAGCTAACTAAAGGAAACTCTCTGTTCTTTCCTGATTTTCCTCCTTTGATTCTTCACCTATGGTGGTTATAAATCTGTAAATCTATGCATTTGTTTCAAGGAATAACAATGAAGACAGTTAATGCATTTTCTATTTTTGTGCTTGATAATTTTGTCTTTGTAGATCTGTGGAATTTGACAAGGTACTAGAGCTCCGGGTGATGGTATTCCACCTACTTAGGCTATGGGTCCTGGCAAACGATTAGGCATAGATCTGACTTACGAAAGGTATACGGCCTAGTCACGACCCTCTCTGCTCTCAGCTCCATGCTACGTCTCCCTCCAACGCCCTGCACAACCTTCTCTACCTGCATGCACTCCGATTCAAGCAGCTGTTATAGATCCAAGTATGTGCCTTCGGGTCTGATTGGGAAACACAGGTTTTGAAGGAATTGAGGGAAAAAAGTCGTTTTGACCAAAATTGGTTCATTTTTTCATCTGAAACACAACTTCCTTCAGCACCCAACAATCTGCATCGGCCTCCCACGGCCCATGCATATTCTAGGAGTTCTCTAATTTGCGCTAGCTGCCAGGTCTGCAAGTGCGCCATGAAGTTTACAACAGACTGTGCAGCTGTGTGTTCTTGCTGCCCTTGTGTGCTTCTACACCTCTGTGTCGTCATGCTTGTGAAGCTACCCTTTTAATGTGCAATGATTTCATTTGTTGTGGTCATATGGGGTTTTTTAAGCCCCTGGATTATTCTAGCCCATGAGGGCATAAAGGGAGTATAAACAATTATTTTGCATGAACTTGCATGTTTCGTTCATGTGCTTGCATGTCATTGCATGTGAAGGAGAAGTTTCTTTTTATATTTTTTTTGCATTCATTCTTGGGGGATAAAAAGTTCCATTTACAAGGGGTTAATCATGTCTCTTAAACACCATTTTCATCATTTTGTTGTTAGGCTAACTTTAGAGAACTTTTTATCTTGGAAAAAAGGGATAAAGAATCAATGCTTTGAGCAGGATCTAGTACCCTATCTCCTCGGACTAGTTCCTGAGCCAAGTGACTATGATGAAAATAATGCATGGTTTAATAATAATGACATAGTCTATGGAATAATATGTCTTACTATTCTTGAAGATAATTTACATCACATAGAGCACACTGAGTGCCCTTTCACTGCTTGGATCATCATCCAATAGTTGTATGGAGACATTGAATCTTCATTTAAAAGTGATATTTCCTTGGAAAACCAGGCTATTGATGATATTGAGACTTATACTACCGCATCTAATGTGGACACATCTTGTATGGATGATCAGTTCATTGATTCCCTATCAACAACCCCTGTTGCAGATTTAGATTCCAAAGATGCTTCTTTAAGAGCCTCTAGTGATTCATTGCAATGGGATCATTTATGTCTTTTGGATTCAGTCTACTGGGACCAATTTCTACCAAACACTTCTTTATTGTTTGTAGAGTAACTCATTTCGGATCTAGATGACACTATCGAGGACATATGTCTTGTCTTTGAAGACCACTGTATCGTTCTTGCATCTATTTGTACTTCTGAGCTTTATGTTGCTTCTTCAAAAGCTTCCAATGGCTTCTTGCAGCAGGGCATCCATAGTCTTCTTGACTCAACTTCATGGGATGATCTCTTGATAGGAGTTTCAAACTTGTTTATAGAGACTCATATTTCAGATTTGAATGACACATTTGAGGGATTATCTCTTCTCTTTGATGATAGTTTCAGCCTAGTTATTAGCCCATTTTCATTGTCTATGGAGATTCACACTCGTGAGTTTCTTCTTTCATTTGATTTATCATATTTCTTGGTTGATTTTGACCATAATTATTTTGTGGCTTATTCAAGCTTGGAGACTCCAACTCTGTTTTTAAAGACACACATGTTGAGACTTCATCATTCCTCTTTTCAGTTGGACATGGAGTGACTTCTTCATCAACCTATAGATTTTTTTCTTCCCAAGGGAAGACATGTTTTTAGACACTAGGTCATCTTTTATTTTCAAGTATTCTTCATAGACTTGCAGTACTATCCCACTTCTAAACAGACTGTTGTCATCTTCACGAAGACTTTCACTACACTCAAGTCTCACTCTCTATGAGACATTCTTGGGGTGAAGGATACTGTAGCATAGTAACTACCATGCTCAATTAGTTTTTGTTTGAGGGGGGTTTTTTGTTCCCATAGGGTTTTCCCTCTTTCATTTTTCCTCTTTCCTCTCTCTAGGATTTTGTCTCCTTAGTTAGACTTAAGGGGGGAGGGTGCGGGCGGGGGGCGGGGCGGGAGAGAGGGTGTCTTAGTGCAATTACCTATTTGTAACTGCTCTTTCAACTTGGGTATGACTTTGCTGTTACTTGCTTTAGTGTAAGCTAACTAAAGGAAACTCTCTATTCTTTCTTGATTTTCCTTCTAGGATTCTTCTCTTATGGTCGTTATAAATCTATAAATCTATGCATTTGATTTAAGGAACAACAATAAAGACAGTTCATGCATTTTCATTTTTTGTGCTTGATAAATTTATCTTTGTAGATCTATAAAATTTAACAAAATGCCCTCCATTTTGTGCTCAAGCGAATCAACATCTATATATGTTTGGATCCTGTAAATGTGCTCTTAAAAATCTTCAACTCCAACACTATCACGTGTTCCATGACATTTTCTCTATTTATTAGAGACTCTTGCATAGCACAATCCATTTATATATTTAATTCTTTTTCTGCCATTGCGATATGATGTTTTTTACATTGGTGAGATTTGCATTAGTCTTCTTAAGAGTGTCTTGAAACCATGCTTTCCAATCCCAATCATTGTGAGGTTTGTCAAGCTCAGGTTGATCTTCTCTTGATTACTTACTCATATTGATACAGGAGTTAAAAAAATTGAATCACCCTTATCATGTTTGCTTTAGGATCCTCCATATTTTAGCACATGCGTAGTCCTTCGTGAAATTTGTGACCAAGATCATATAATATTATGTCGGGAACATGACTTGGCTGCATAGCACATATTTTAGTAATCTGAGGAAAGTCTCATCTACTTTTTTCCATGAATTATCCATATTATATTTGAATTCATCATTTTCCTCCTTGATCTACATGAATGATTTTGAAATGAAGATATGGAAAGACCTGACCCCTTCTATTTTTTTAATTAATGGAAATTGTGTAACATCTATGACGAGTTTCTATGCTGTGAAAATCTATGTAGCTGGAGATGATGGTGCCTATTGATGATAGGATGTGGGAATGATTAAGGTTTTATGCCTAGTTACTAGGTTATAGATATCCATCTATTAAGAACCTGGTCTGCCATCTCCCGCATTTGAACATTTCTCTTGAGAGCTCACCTTTCTTAGGCTATAGGATGTAGAAGTTTTTACAGGTTATATTTTAGTGTAAACTTGATCAGATTTCTACTTAAATGATCCTTGTCATTATTTTTCTAACTCTCACATGCTTCGGCTAGGGTTAGAATACATTTAGACTAAAGGTGTTTATGCATCTTGACTATGATGTTGTTATACTTGCACAACTTGGAGTTAGTATCATATGTTCTTAAAAATACAAGAACAACGCATACACACATCAATTTTTCTTTTTATTTTAGTTACAACAATTAATAAGGTGAAGGATACGTTAGCTTTCAAGAGAATTATACAAAACTAAAAAATATTAAAACAATAAGATAAAAATTATATTAACATCAGTTTGACTAACATATTTTTTTACAAGTGCTAGATTTTTATAAATTCAGAATGAGCCTTCATAACTCTTTCTTTCTTATTTTAATGATTTATCGTATGTACAATCTATAGATATTAGTTTTAAAATATCATTCAAAATACTTACCCAACACTCTCCCAAACATAAATAGTTATTTCATTATAAATATTGAAACTATTGTATAGGGAGGTTTCTTAAAGTTATCATTTGAAAATTGATTGAGTTGTGTTAAACAATCTCGTCTCTACCTTTTGAAGAAGCCTAGTTCATAGTTTTTTAATAAATTTATTTTTCTAGTTTTCATTTCATATGCACTAATTAACTTCTATTTTAATTTTAAAACTAAAATACATACCAACGTACTAAATTTATAGTTTGCATAACTAGAGGTCATTCCTTATGGATTTTCAATCTTTCCAACCTAGCTTGCAAATACTTCTTAAATACAAAACTAAGTTCTCCCAAAAAATTATCATAATTTTAGAAGTAACAATACTTTATTTTATCATAGGTGGCATCAAGTGTGGTGAGGCTATTTTAAATTATTTAGTAGGCCACCTTGGGTCTATTTGTGTGGTTGCAGGACTTTGGGCTATGTAAGCAAGGTGTTCTATTGGTTACACTAGGGGACATGTTATGCCTATAACATTTTATTATCCTTAATTTTATTATAGCATCTATAGTAGATTGAAAGGAGTGGTATATCTACCTAATTGACAGTATCATCGACTAAACTTAGAAATCCCACCAAGTTCACCTTCTAGTTTCTCTAATCCCGAATATGTCGTACACCAATGTGAAGAGTGTACATAAATGTGCTAAACATTACATGATTTACACCAAATATTCTGTTATGGCCCCAATTATTGATCGATTTATCTTTAAAATTTGTTAAATTTCCTCTATTACATCCTCAATCAGGTCTGTATATATCTGTGTTTGTGTTTGTATTCCTGTAAATGTGCTCCTAAGCATCTCAAACTCTAGCACTATCATGTGCTCCATGTCATTGTCTCTATTTATCAGAGACTCTTACATAGCACAATCCATTTGTCATTTAATTATTTCCTTATGATTACGATATGATGTTTTTTCACATTAGTGAGGTTTTCATTAGTCTTCTTAAGGGTATTCTGAAACCATGCTTTCCAAACCAAAAATTTGTGTGAGGTTTCTCAAGATCTAGTTGATGTTTTATTGACCACCTACTCATATTTCTATAGGAGTTTTGAAAATTGCATCTTCCTTATCATGTTTTCTTTAGGATCCTCAAGATGTTTAGCATATGTGAAGACTTTTAAATATATATAAAAATAAACCACTACATAGAACAAACCATAAAATAAAAGACTCACATCCAAATGTATGCAATATGCATAACCAAAAGAAATACATAATAGCAAAAATAAAATTACCTCTTAAAATTATTTGAATCATTCTCAATAATAATAAAGATCAAATACAATGTATTTATTTTGTTTCATGTGAACATGATTTTCTAATAAATAAATAAAACATTCCAAATTTATTTGAATAAGAAAAATAAAACAACTTTCTTGAAACATAAACTAATTTTTCCTCCAATCTTTCAAAGCCTTTATTATTATAAAAATAGATTAACTTAATATTAAAAAATTATTAAATAACTTGCATGATTGATGCTACCGTATAACGAGGATTCAAAAAAAATTAACCAAAATTATCCCCCTTGATTTTGAGTGAAATAATATTTTTATCTCCGAGTTTTAAAAACTAAATTTTTGCTATAGCTATAATGAAGATATCTGCACCTTGATCCTGTGTGTTTATATACTTCAACTCTACATCTTTATTCTGAACCAAATATTGAATCAAATGATACTTCAAATACAAATGATTTAACATATTGTGATGCACTAGATTCTTGGCTAATTTGATAGTACTAACATTATCACAAAAAATCATTGTAGGATGAAATTAAGTTTCCCCAATTTCTTCTAGAACCTTTCAGAGACACAATGCTTGTGTACCTGCTTAAGTGATTGCAATATATTCTACTTTTACAGCTGAAATAACAACTAAACTTTACTTATTTGAGTTCCATACAAATAAACTAGAAATGAGTGAAAAATAATTCCTATATGTTGAATTTCAGTCATCTAAACTACCTCCCTAATCATAATCACTATAAAAAAATTTCAAACTTTTTAGTAGCATAATAATGAATACCAAAGCCAATATTAACTTTCACATACTTCAAAATTATCTTCCCTAGCTTCATATGAATTTCATATGGCTCAGACATATATCTTGATATAATATAAACTAAAGAAGTAATATCTGGTCTCGTGTGAGTTAGAAACATTAAGCTTTCATCAATACTTCCGTGAGTTGTCTAATAAAATTTTTCATCACCATCTTGTCTAGATAACATAACTCTATGAGTAGTTGGATTGGAGAGTGGTTTAAAATCAACCATATTAAATTTATTCAACATATCATTTGCATACTTTGTTTGACAAATAAACATGTCATATTTACATTGATGAATCTCCATCCCTAAAAAGTATTTCATGAGACCTAAATATTTCATTTCAAATACATTCATCATTGAAATTTTGAATTCATCCTTTGTCTTAGAATTTCTTCACATATACAATAAATCACAACATATAAACTAATAATAAGAATATCAATACCTTCTTGCTTATAGTATATAGTAGCCTTAATTTTTATTCTTTTGAATCCATTTCACTTAAAATATCTATAAATTCTTAGATACTATGCTCTAGGTGATTGTTTTAGCCCATAGAAAGTCTTATTTTACTTTTTCACTTGCTATTCTCTACCATTTACTAAAAAACATTGAGGATTTTATACATAGACTTCCTCTTCTACATACCTATTCATGAAGGAACTTTTCAAATTTATATGATGTATGCTCCATTTATTTTGAGATTCTAGTTAAATAACCATTCTAATGGTCTGTTGTCTTGTAACTGGTGCGAATTTCTCTACATAACCTATGCCATTTCTTTGATCAAAACATCTTACAACTAGATGTGCCTTATGTATTTCAACACTACGATGAATATTGTACTTATTCTTATAGACCCATTTAGTAACAATACACTTTTTATCATGTGGAAGTTCTATAAGTTACCAAGTATCATTTTTATGAATGGAATCCATTTATTATTGCATTTATTATACATAAACGTCATTAGTACTTGCATCTTCTAAACATTATTGTTCAAAGTCAACTTGTGTAATTAAAGCATAAATTACTTTCTCACCTCTCATAAATTCTTCATGTTCTTGGCTTCTTGTACATTAATAAATTTCACTAAAACTTTATACCTTCCTTGAAGAACTAAGAATTGAAATATGAGATATCCTTGGAATACATGGACTAGGTCAGGGGCTATTTAATGGACTTGTACTAGAAACTAGTACTATGCTTTGAACGTATGCACTAGATGAAGGGATAATCAATGGACTTGTATCACTACACATTGAAGTACTAGTGGGCTGCTCATTAGTAACAACATTATAAATACTATCAATAAAAATAGATTTTAACTTCATAATATTGCCTTTATCTTTTTCATGACCATACACTCCCCCTTCATAAAAAATAACATCTCTTGACACAAGTACACTATTAGTGATAGTATTATAAAGCATATAATATTTGATTTGTTGACTATACCCAATAAATATACAAGACTCATTATTTGGATATAATATATTATTTTTCTTATCATCTAACTGAACATAAGCTAAATACCTAAAAAATTTGAAATATTTAACATTGGGCTTCTTTTTATAGCATGCTTCATACAGATCATATTTTCAAGTGCACTAGTGTGACTTCGATTAAGATATATACTTTTGTCAAAACTACATCACCCCAAAAAAAGTTATTCAATATCTTTGTTTATAACATGCTCCTTTCTGTTTCAACCACTGTAAGGTTCTTCCTTTTAGCCACACTATTTTTTTAGGGGTATAGGCAGTTATGAGTTTCCTTTCGATGCCATTCAAATCACTATAAATCATAAAATATTTTGAGTATAATTGACCTCCATGGTCAATCCTTAAACACTCTATTCTTTAATGACTTTCATTCTCTACAAGGGTTTTAAATATCTTAAATGTATCAAATGCTTTACTTTTTTTATACAAAAAATAAACCCAACACCTTGAATAACCATCAATAAATGTAATGAAATATGATGACCTACCCAATTTTTTTGTTTACATAAGATCACAAATAACATAGTGAACTAATTAAAGTGGATGATAATCCCTCTGTACACAATATTTTAGAAACTTTTCTCTTAAACTTTTTTCTTTAACACATTATTCAAAAATTTCCTTATGCTCTTCAACCTTTGTCAAACCATAAACCAATCCGTGTGATGTTAGTAACTTTAAAATTGTAAAATTCAAGTGTCCATACCTGAGATGTCATAACCAACTATTATCTTCACATGTCATATTTTAAAGGTTGTTATTATGCTCTCCAAAATTTAATAGGAATATTATATTATTATACATAAGTAGAATTCTACATCCATTTAAATTAATTCTTATCATATATTATATATTACTTATCATAAAAAACCACCTTATAGTTATTTTTGGATAGTTGCTAACACTCAACAAATTATGTTTCAACTTTGGGGTGTAATAAATATCATTAATACTTTTCTTACTTTTTGTAGTATTCAGCTTCATAGTTGATTTTTCTATAACATCCAAAGATTTATCATCACCAGGTTTTATATTGGTTGTAAAACATTTATCCATTGTAAAAAAACAACACATTATTGCTTGACATGTGATTGAAGCTACTTGAATCTAGATATGAAACATTAATTAGGTTAATTTTTAACTTGGTCATATGAAATGAATAAATTACATGAAGCAACACCATCCTTTCTAACATAATTAACACTTTTATATTCATTTCCTTCTTGTAATCTACATTCCTAATCAATGTGACAATACTTGTGATAGTAATAACATTGAATATTTTTATTATCAAATCTAGCTCTACCTCTTCCTTTAATAGTTTAACCACCACTTCTTCCTTTCTATTCTCTTGAATAATTGTATCCTCTTGAATAAATATAATTATTATCTTTACCTGAGCTTTTATTTCTTTTCATATTTCATTTGCCTTGTACATGGCTATTCTTATTGCTAGTGCTGGTACCTTTTTTTGGTACTCAATTTGACACCATGTGTGAATGCAATAATTTTTTTTCAAAATAGTAGGGTACCACAAAGACACTCAAGTGCCACACTAAGCTATCCATGCATATATGGCAATAAATTCATAAAAACCAACAATAATAATTTCATGTGGTAGGTGGCAGAGGTGAGAACATTGATCGGATGTTGTGAAAGGTACAAACATGGTCCAAATTTATATGGAATATGAAGAGAGAAGGTGCACGGTGGGGGGGATGGATTTTCCCATCCACTTTTAAATAATTCAATGTTAGATGTGAAAAGTGATGCAACACCTCCACATCTCATGGGTAGAAGACAAGTAATGCTCAAAAGCATGTGCAAAATAGTGAGTAAAGAAAGTGAAAATGGGAATTGGTAGAGGGCGGAAGTCAATATACACTTTACAAAAAATTAAGTGCAATATATACTCCCACTCCTACATCCCACATCATATATAAGAAAAATAATAGGAGTGAGTGAGAAATGACATGGTGGAGGTAGCAAGTGTAGACTACACTTGGATTAGAAGGATACCATGTAATAGAATGATTTGGTGGAAAAGGAAGAGAAACATGCACTTTGCACCTATCAACGTGTAAATTGAAAAATGTGTGAGCACTTTCACATCCTATGAGGTAAAAAAAATGAGTGGTAAAGGTGAACATGCTTGCAAATATGAGAGGAAGCTCAAAAAGGTGTTTAAATCATTGAAATATGTGCCATATGATAGTCCATACATAACCTAGGGGCATGTGGGAAAAGATATTTGTTGTTTTATTCTCAAATGTAAACATTAACATGCTTAGAATCACTACAATAGGATGAACATATTGAAGAAGAGATGCAGAGACTTTACAAATCTCATTACATTGAGAAACTTTAGCACTCACCCATTACAAGGGCTACATAAATTAAAGGTTAAGTAGGATATGTAACCGATGATGGTCATCATTATTCTTATGATCATTATAAATACATCCAAAGTCATTGACAAATATAGATCAATAGGTAAGCCAAATATCACCCCAACCCTTGCCGAGTTAATAATTCACATAATTATAGGCTGGGCTATGTGTATTAGGCCATTATGATATTTGTACATATTTGTGCTAAGGAAGTTTCTATTTGGGATACCATTTTAGTGATTATATTTGAGACATATATGACATATTGATCCCTATAAGGTAACTCATGATTGTATTAAGGAAGGATCACATCCCATCTTCAACCCGAAAATAATGTTTATTCTTTATAGTGTTTCTCAAAATGGCAGGTTCATAAGAATAAAGGGGGATATTTAAAGAATTTATAAGAGAGAGGAGTATGAAAAATAGTGAATACATGACTAAGATAAAATTTCACTACATTGCTTGAATCACGCTCTGTGACTAAGGACAACCATACATTTTTATTTTCATATATTTCACCTAGACTCTAACTCTATAAAATCTCAAATTAAAGATGCATGCTCCTATCTTACTATTGGAAAATGTGATCTTCCATTGACATTTTTTAAGGATTGTATAAAACTTGTGAATGAGTTTGAGATAGGGAACTTGAAATTGACATCCAAATCTTTAGAAATCATAAAAAGAAACCTGGTAAATATCATCATTACATGAAGATCAAGGTTTTGAGTTTCCTGAGAGAAATATAGATCTGGATTCTATTTTTCATCAACTGAAAGAGGATGATTTATTTACAAATGTTAAGCATAAAATGTAAAAGCAAGTAATTTCTATAGGAAAGAGTTGCTTTCTAAAAAAATCTTATACAAGGTGTTCTTCTCTACTTAGCTAGAGAGAATGGAGTAAAGATTGAAACCTCCAAAATATGCAAGTTTCAAAAAAGGGTGAAAATGAGACCCCCAAACTCCCTAGGAAATTTTAGTGGTAAAATAAATATACAAAGTGAAAATTCCTAATTTTCACCATGTAAAAAAGGTAAGGTACCAAAAAATGTGCCTTGCAAAAATGCTTCGAAAGGCATAAAGATAATTTTGGCAAAGATGGGAGGTTGAATTACACTTTACACCAACAAAATGTGCAAAGTGCATTCCCAATTTCATATTCTGGAAACTGCAAAGAGAGATGTGAGTGGGAAAAACACTGTGTAAATGGCACATGATGAAAATTTGTATTCGGCACAAATTGTATTTGGTGAAAATTTGCATAAAAATATTACAATTCCACAAAAAGGTTAAAAGTGAAAATAATGAATTTATGCATTAAAAAAAATATGAAGGAAATTACAAAAAAGTAAATATGTAAAGTAAGAGTACGAAAGGGTAAATTTGAAAAAAAGTAAAAGTCCAAGTTGCAAAAGCTGAAAATACATGTTTGGAGCCAAAAAGTAAAAAGGGTGAAATAAACCTAAGTTATTGTATTTTAATTTTCTTTATTTTCCAAAGATCCTCTATGGAAGGTAATTTTAGGTTTACAAGATTCAGGTGGGCCACTCTAAGGAAGATTACTCAAACAACCATGGATCCAAAATTTTCCCAAATAATCATTCCAAGTGCAGGGGGTTCCAACTATGAAAGAACATGGTTAAAGGTCATCTCCAAGTAGTTACACAAAATATGAATGGTTTATTTAATTTTCCAACATGAAAATTCTACTTCTAGTTCATGTAAGGGGAATTTTCTTGCCAACAAATCAAGAAGTTTGTCTCAAATCTCCATCATTTCTTGAAGAGACAGTAAGAGGGATATTTTTTTAATGTAAATACATGAAGATTTAAGGTGTGTCAAAGGATTTTTTATATCTACGAGTGTCTTGGTATAACTCATAGGGGTCTGTTACACTTTTTCAAAATTGCAACCCTCATTCTTGGATTTTAAGGTTTGAAAAATGTATAAATAGAAGGCTTTTCTTTTATTTAAAGGCTGTTGGTTATTGTTGGTCTTTGTTGTTCTCTAAGTATAGGCTCTTCAAAAAATTTGGATCACTATTGTGTGTGTATTTTGACTCTCTTTTTAAAGTGGTTGAAACTTATGCAGTCATTAGTAAGCTTTGAGAGCATCTCTATATGTCTCCCCTATCCAACATGGAGTAAATACACCATGCTTGTCCTCATGGAAGAATTATGAAACATTGATATATGTAATATTTTCTTTAAATTTAATGTAAAATGCATTGTTTATTTATTGTATTTTGTTAATTAAGTGTAATGATATGTTTTATATGCTGTGTTGATTGGAAATCTAGCTTTGTACTCACTACTAGTTATCATTTTGGGCACAAATCAGGGTTATAAACCCTTTTTTGTATAGATATTTGTAAATATTCTATTGAATACCTCATTAGGGCACCCTAAGTTTATGAATAAGTATTTATTATTCTAGTTTTAGTGTATGTTCTAGGGTTATAAGGATTAGTTGGGTATTTCCATTGTATTGGCCCCAATGGATGTAGATTTTGCCTTGTAGTTTCCATGGCTTAAATTTTAGTTTTATTACATCTTTTTAATAGGTGATGTCATGTATGCTGAAAGAAACCATGATATTTTTAAACCACTAGCACACCACCCTCCTTTTTTTAGAACTAATAAATTATCCTACCCTATATTTAACATGCCCTTTGTATAATATAAGTATTATTTGAGTTATAAACATATAAGATCTTGAATGTTTGAAATGTGTTTTCAGTTTGTGATTGAAATACTAGTGATGTAGCTTTCCATTTAGCCCTTATTATTGAATATTTTATAAAAATAAAGATTGCAGTTATCCTTTCATCTATCTCTAGTAGCTTGTGTATGTCATAAAGCATTTGTGTATTCTATGTGACAATCCTTCATGGGTGAGGTGTGAAAACTTGGTTATGATTTGGTCATATTTACACCTTATTCTAAGAATCCCCATGGAAATTGAGTTGTAAAATCTCTCCATGTGAGCAAGCTACCTCATAAGTTCTCTCACCTTGGTTCATGAAGAGCCAAAAGTAATAGGGAGTTAACCATAACCTTTGTAGGTGCCTATTAGTCATTTTTTGCATTTCAATCAAACTGTGATGTCAAACCCTCCCCTGACTACAAAAACTTACTAGTGGGTTTTCCATCATTTCTTGCCATTTCTCTTAAGTGTGCAAGGCCCAGTGTACAAGGTGTACAAATGGTAGCCAACACTCTTTTGGCACCATTACCAGGGAAAGAAAAGAGATTTAGACCCTGTGTTGTTAGGGAATCCTATAAAGAGCTACATTCATATTCTAAATATTTCAACCTATTTGTATTAATTTGATTATATTTGTACATCACAAACACTCTTCTAGAATATTTGTTGGGGACAAATATTGTTACCCATGTTGTCGGTGACTCTTGTAAAGAGCTAGAATATTATAAAAAGTTATTGTCATTCTAAATATTTCTGCCTATTATACATTTTAGACTATCTTGGCCATCAACTTCATAATGCTCCACTTATGGATGCACTAAGATTTAAGGTTTGAAAATTTGACTTCTATTGTGTTTGTTGCAAAGATCTATTAATATTGCATGTTAAAAGGTGTATTTTCCTTTTTGAACAAAATTCTAGAAATTTTAGTGTCTTTATTCTATCATCTCTTCATTAAACAAAGCAAAGTATGTTCTCATCATGTATCATAACTAGTTTATAAACTATTTTATTCTAGAATTTTAGTTCTAGTGGTGACTCCAATTTTATTACCTAGTTTCAAGGAAGATCATGGCCTATTTTGAATATATCCATTTTAGATTTGAGTGTTCTTTCTTATTTGCAAAGCTGAAAGGATTGAGATCATCCTTTAAAGGTGACTCATCTAAAAGGCTTGTCTTGCCCTTAAGTTTGCACCAAAGAAGAGAAAGACAAGTTCAAAGGCCTATTTAAGGGAAAATTTTGGCTGCTAAAGGCTTTTTAGACTACCAAGATTTTGATAGTCTTGAGATTTTTGTTAAACTCCCCATAGTTGAAGACTATCATAAATCTTCTACTAATTTTGAAACACATAGTCCTATTTATTTTCCAAATCTATCTCAACTAGTTGAATCCCCTCCCAAGTTTGATCCACCAAGTCAACCTCATTCACCCCCTTGTATCCATTTTACATTTGTTCTCAAACCTAGTATTGAACCAATCATGAGGTATAGGAACTAAGATGAGATATCACATCCTAAATTTTATATTTCTATATTTAGGCATTTAAATTTTGATGAGATGGAAGGTTATCCTAATGAGGTCCCAAATGAAGTTAGGAAATGCCTCCCAAAATTCCAGGGGAACAATGTAATGAGTGGTGATCACCACCTAAGGGCTTTTTAAAATATCATTGAAGATTATGAGGTTTAGTATGAGTATGTGTGTATAAAATTAGTTGTACACATTCTTAAGGAGAACACTCATGAATGGTTTAACTCCCTTCCCACTGAATGCATTGATTAATATTAAGAGATGCAAAATGTTTTTATAATTCAATATGGTGATAGGATTGATCCAAGGTTTCTCTTGGCTGAATTTCAAAGTATGAAGAAGAATCATAATGAGTGTGTGTAGGAATTCAACACTTGGTTCAACAAAATTTTGATGTGGCTACCCAAAAACATTAGGCATATTGATACAACATGCTTAATAAAGTATTGTGATATCTTTGATAAGAAGGCTACGTATTTATTGAGGGACAAGGCTCTTACTAACCTATGGTTTCCATTAAATATGGGCATACAAATTGAGAACAACATCAATGCTATGGGAAATCCCTTAAACAAATAGGATGATGTGAAGATAGTAAATTTGAAAAAAACACAACTGACAAAAATAGCCAACTTGGATGAAACTATCAAAACTTTGGCCTTTGTTGTTAAAGAAATGTCATATAAATTGGCTAGAGATGAAAATAAGGTCCCTCTAGTGTCTAATAGATAAGAATAGACTCTAAATCCAAATCAAATGCAAAGGGGTCATACTTTCCATAATCAAGATAATGATAGGGGTAAGAGGCATGTACATGAAGAAATAATAGAAATAAATCATAATAGAAGGGCTAGAAAGGAAGTGTTTGATCCTTTAAATGCCAAGGTAAATGCTATAATTTCTAATTTGGATATTGATGTGATAAGTTCTTCCTTCCACACCCCCCATGTCATACTACTAAAGAAGTCGATGAAGAGCTTGATGAACCTAAATATACATCATCCAATTATGATATTTTCATGTTTCATTGTCAAAAACTTCAAGATAAATTGACTACCTCCATGGAATTAATGAATGATGCTACATTTGATCA
Organism: Torreya grandis; assembly: GCA_037957365.1. Taxonomy (NCBI): domain Eukaryota; kingdom Viridiplantae; phylum Streptophyta; class Pinopsida; order Cupressales; family Taxaceae; genus Torreya; species Torreya grandis. Next base: position 175,021 of record JARHVA010007375.1, read on the forward strand.
ATTTTTGAGAGATATTGAAATGGAGAGTGTTCTAAATTTTAATTTTTCTTATGATGCTAGTGTGTCACAAGAATATGAATTTCCCATCCATGATTTTTATATCTTGTGATCTATGATGATGAGGAATTATCCTAAGGGAAATCCTTAAGTTGAGGATATGTAATTGTTAATTAATGTAGTAGCTACCCAAAAGAATGAATACAACTTGAGAGGTAAGAAACTAGGTGCTTCTCCTCAAGACACTACCCTTAGAAATCCAAAGGAAAGGAATGGAAGCAATGAATAAAAGAATGTTACAATAGTCTAAGAAGCTTCCAAGATTCTAGCTATAACCCAAGATATTAAGCCTAGAGGTGCTCATATTAGGATAAATAGAATGCTTATATTGTCTAACATCCCTAAGGGTGAGAATGAGCTCAAGCAAAATCCACCCTTGAAGATTATTACTAAGGGTAAAAATCCATCCCAGCCTACTAAATTTCAGACTTTAAGTGATTGTATTCAAGCGGAATGTGTCATTACACTTACACCAAACACACCTCTTCCTTAGTATAGTGTGTGTGATATGGCTCAAGTTTTGAGTCAAATAAATATTATTGTACCACTTATTGAGTTATTGCAAATACCTAAACACATGAAGAGGGCCCATGAATATTTACAATTTGGTGAAAATTCAGTTTTGAATGAAGTTGAATTACCCCAAACACCCCCATAAAAAGTTGATGAATTAGATGAGGTTGTTGAACCCATTCCAGAGGTCTAATTGGGGATGACATTTGTAGAGAGTCAGCTAAATGCAATCCATTTTATATGACTCTATTGATCAATGGTATAATTGTTCATAATTGCATGTTTGACTCTAGTACTTATTGCAATGTTATACCCTTGGGTGTCCTAAATGAGCTTGAATTGAAGATCACATTAGCCTTTGGAAAGTGTTATGCCATGGACTTAGGAGAGGTTCCACTTTTTAGACAAGGGAGTAGTGGTGTAATAGGCAGTTCATCCTAGAAAATACTTGAACATGGATGTGGTGGTTATAGACTACCCACCTAAATGGGGGATGTTATTGTCATGTAGGTGTGATACTAATATGGGTGGAAATGTGTATATGGACCTTTCCTTTACCACCATTCCTTTGGAGGGTAAGATGGTCCAACTTTCTAGAGAGCTAAATATGTAACATGTAATTGAAGATCCAAAGCATGCTCTCAATTAAGTGTTGTACATGGACGTTGACCTTGGTAACTTTTATTGTAATTTTTATATTATAAAAAAAACTACTATATTTGATGTTCATCATGACAAAAAAATGCATTTTGAAAGATGTGCCTTGATAGGGCTTACCCAAATCTTGTAAATAGAGCTGGGGTTATTTTTTATGCCCCCAATGATAAACGCTTTATGTTTCATTTTTGGATTTATTTTGAGTGCACAAACAATATTTTTGAGTATGAGGCACTCTTGCTTGATCAAGGACTACCCATGAATATGGAATCAAGTGTTTGATTAGTAAGGGAAATTTAAAGTTGGTGGTAAAGCAAGTCTATAGTGTTTTTGCCATGAAAAATAAATGGTTGAAATAGTATCAAAATGTTGTTTGGGACTTGTTGGAGTTATTTAATAAATTAAATATTTGTTATCATGATAAAATTTACAACCAAGAATCTTACAAATTTTCAATGTTAGGTGCTCAATTTGACATTGCAAATACGAGCCCTCATTGTCAATATCAAGTGGAAGTGCTTATCAAGACTTTAATCCTAAATAATGTTCATCATTGATTGGTCTTTGATAATGATGAAAAAATTATGAGGTTTATAAATAATGACGTTAAGTTCCATGAGAAACTCATAGACTTGGAATCTATGGTTCAGGTCAGTGATGGGAATGATACCTTATTTGGGATAGACATCATTTAACTAAAGACACACACTATCCCAAGAGGATTGGTTAGTTTAGAATCATCTTTTTATGGAGATGCAAAGTCAAGTTGAGAGGATCATTCATTTCAAATGATGTAACTGAGTGCAACTTGGGTTATCATGAGAATATAAGGAAGGTTTGGCTGGGTACTCACTTAAGAGTAGCTTGGAAGAAAGGATACATGTAGTTTGTACGAAAGTACTAAGATTACTCAGCATGGTTTTATTATATAAGGAAGAATTTTTCCATTATGTCATCCCATTGTAGCTTGATAGCAAGCCTTTCAGGCATAAATAGAGGCCCATTAACCCCATCTTAGCCATCGAGATATATGATGAATTGAAGAGCCTAAGGGATGGTGGTATCATTCAACCCATTAGGTATTCAACATTGGTTACAAATTTAGTCCCTATGAGAAATAAAAATAATGATAGCTACTTGTGTGTGGATTTTAGGAATATAAGCAAATCTTCTTTAAAAAATAATTATCCCCTACCTAATATGGACAAATTGTTGTAAAGCATTATTAGTTCAGAAATGTTTTCCACATTAGATGGATTCGTAGGCTAAAACTAGGTTGTGGTCAAGGAATCTAAGAGGTCAAAAACTATGTTCACAATGCCTTGGGGCACATATGTATATATGAAGATGCCTTTTGTGTTAATTAATGCTGGTGTGACATTTCAGTGAGATATGAATGTTGTCTTTATACGGATAATTGATTAATTTATTGTTGTATATTAGGATGATATCATTGTGTATTACAAAAGAATAGAAGAGCATTTGGAGCATCTGGAAAAGGTGTTTGATCAGGTGTAGGGTCTTCAAAATTTCACTTTATCCTGAGAAGTTCCATTTTGAAGTATAAAAGGCCAAGTTGTTGGGGCATATAGTGTTTAAATAGGGTATCACAATTGATCCTGAGAGGGTTGAATCCATTAACAAAGTGCCCATCATGTAGTATAAGAAAGGAATTTTATCTTTATTTTGGTAAATTAACTTTGTAAGGAGGTTTGTGTCTAATTTTGTATAGATCACTCTACCTATTACTTCTATGCTAAAGAAAGACTAGACCATCAAGTGGGAGGAAAAGGACATGCAAGTATTTAGTGACATCAAGGGAGTTTTGAGACATGCTCCTATCTTGACTAGTCCTAATTACACAAGGCCATTCTATGTATTCTCTTTTGCATCATAAAATACTATTGTTGATGTCATGTTGCAAAAGGATGCAAATGATCATGAGCATCCCATAACTTTCTTTAGAAAAGCTATGCAAGATCCTAAACTAAAATACACTATTATGGAGAAATAAGATTTTTCTCTTTTGAATGTTGTTAAAATGTTCAAGATGCATATTCTGAGTTTAAATAATATTGCCTACATCCCACACACCATGGTGAAGGACATTTTAACTCAGACTGAAGTATCTAGCAAGAGTTGAAGGTGGTTCAATAAGTTATAAGAGTATGATATGGATATCTATACCACCAAGCTAGTAAGATGGATGGGTCTATCCAAGATTATGGTTGAGACCAATTTATAATCTATTGAGGTAAACACTACTATTTTTAATGTTGATTATTCCTTGAGTCAATTTAATGTAACTATGTGGTATAAAGACATTGTTTACTACTAGAGAAATATGAATTGTCCCCTTGACATGGATAAGAGTCAAAGGAGAACTCTCAAATGTGTTTCCCAAAAGTACCTCCTAAATGAAATGGACTTGCATGGAAGAATTCAGATGGGATTCTCCTAAGATGTGTGATAGAAGAACATAATATTGTCCTAATTGAAGACATTCATACTGGAGTGTATGGAAGCCATTTTGTACATAAATTTATAGATCATAAAATAATAATAATAGATTATTATTGGTGGCCATCATTGTTTTAAAATGTTTCTTAGATAGTCAAAAGACATGACAATGTCAGTGCTTTATTGGGAGGATGAAGTCTTTAGGATCTCTTCCCTTGTAGCTTATAATAATTGAGGGGTCATTAAGACAATATGGAATGGATTTCATTGGAGAAATCATTGATTCATCAAGTTTTAAGCATATATAGATACTATTTTCAACTGATTACTTCAATAAATGGGTTGAAGCAATCTATATAAGGAGAGTGAAACCCCAAGGAGTGATGGCTTTTTTTCTAAATCAAATCATTTGTATAGTTGTTGTGCCTATTAAGATAATTATTAATAATTCCATGAACTTCAAAGCCAAACCATTTTTAGCAATTTTCAAAGACTATGATATTAAACATAATTATGATTCCAACTACAATCCTCAAGGGAATGTGTAAGCACAATCAAGTTATAATAACTTGATCAAGATTATTAGATGAAATTTGGAAGTAAATAAGAAGAGATAGGATGAATAGATGAAATTTGCCTTATGGGATGATATGATTATACATAAGAGAGATATATGTAGAAGCCATTTTGAGATTTTTTATGGATCTCAAGTAATTTCTCCCATGAATTTGTAGTTACCAATCTATTAGCTCATGCATCAACTAGAAAATGATGAGAAAATTAACCACTATGAAATTAGGGTTAACCAAATTAGTGAGATTGATTACATTTTAAGTCAAGCTCATGAAAGTCACCTTAAGTTCAAGGAGAAGATGAATAAAATATTTGATAGATAGGTCACTCCATGAACTTTCCAAGTAGGTGATTTGGTTTTATTTTGGGATAAGAGGCATGAGGCAAGAGGTAAACATGGAAAATTTGATGCATTATAGAAGGGTTCCTATTCCATTGACTATAGGATTTGGGAACATAACTTCTTCTTAGGAGATATAAATAATGAGATACTAGAGCTACCAATCAATGGTTAGCATCTGAGGCACTTCTTTGATTGATTCTATAATCTATGTACAATATTATATAGTGTTTTATCCTTTTGTTGTGTCTTTATTTTGTTTCACTTCTGCTTTGGACCTTGTATGTATAGTTCCTTTTATTATTTTTATTGTGTGTGTTCATTTTTTGATCCTCTTGATTTATTTTTGTTAGTCTGACACGTTTTTCTAGCCTTTCATGGGTGTTTGCTAATAATTTCCTCTAATTATTGACTCCATATCCCAATGGATTAGCACCTAGCATTGAGTTCTAAGGTTATTTACACACCCACAAGGGGTGTGCATCCCTAGGTAAGAGTCAATGTTGGTGCTCAATTCAACACCATGTCTAAACACAATCAATTTGTTTTAAAATAATAGGGTACCATGAAGACACTGAAGTCCCACACTAATATCTCCATGCATGCATGGTAGGGAAGTCAAAGAAAATAACAACAAACATTTCACATGGTAGGTAGAAGAGGTAAGAGAATTGACCAAATGTTATGAAAGGTGGAGATGTGGTATAAAGTTCCATGAAATGTGAAGAGAGAAGGTCCATGGTGGGGGGGGGGTTTGGAGTTTCTCATGTTATTTATACCAATGGAAGGTGACATGTGCAAAGTGCTGCAACACCTTCATGTCCCTTAGGTAGAAGATAAGGAAATCTTAGAAGCACATTTAAAAGGGTGGGTAAAGTCTACGTAAATGGGATTTGTTAAAGGGCATAAATCAAGACACACTTTGCACCAAACTAATTATAATATGCACTCCCACTCTCACATCCCATAGTATAGATAAGAAAAATAATAAGAGTCAGCATGAATTGACATGACAGAGGTAACAAGTGTCGACTAAACTTTGACCATAAAGAGATCATATAATAGAAGGACATGGAAAAAGTGAGAGTAGCATACACATTACACCTATTAATATACAAATTATAAAGTGAATGAGAACTTCGACATCCTTTGAGGCAAAGGGAAAATTAGTGGGGAAGGTAAAATGGCTTGTAGATTTGAGAGGGAGCTCAAAAAGTTATTTAAATCATTGAAATTTATGCCATATGATAGTCCATAAGTGACTTAAGAACATGAGGGAAATGACAACTATTGTTTTGTTCTCAAATGTAAATATTCACATTCTTAGAATGTCTTTAGTAGAATGAAGAGATCGAAGAAGAGACACACACATCTTATGAATCTCATTACAATGAGAAACTTTAGCACTAACCCATTACAAGGGCCAAAAAAATTAAAGTTTATGTAGGATATATAACTGATGATGGGCATCATTGTTCCTATGATCATTATAAAGATGTATTAAGTCATGAGATTTTGGTCATTGAAAAATATAGATCAATGGGAAATCCAGATATTACCCCAACCCTAGCCAAGTTTAATCATTCACATGATTATAGGCTAGGTTGTGTGTATTAGGCCATTATTAGATATTACAAAAAAAATTTAAGGTAATTTATATTTAGGATAGCATTTCATTGGTTTCATTTGAGACATATGTGACATATTTCTCCCTATAAGGTAACTCACGATTGCATTAAGGATATCATCCCATATTCAACCCAAAAATAGTGACTATTCTTTACAGTATTTCTCTAAATGTTAGGTTCATAAGAAGAAAGGGGGATCTATAATGAATTAAAATGAGAGAGGAGTATTGACAATAGAGAATACATGATTAATACAAAATTTAACTACATTTCTTGAATCATGCTCTGTGATTAATGACAACCACACATTTTTATTTTCCTATGATTCACCTATACTCTAACTCTATAAAATATTGAATTAGAGATACATGATCCTATATTACAATTAGGAAATGTGATTTTACATTGACATTTTTCAATTACTACATAAAATTTGTGAATGAGTTTGAGATAGGGAACTTGAAATCAACATATAGAGCTTCAAAAATCATAAAAAGGAACTTGGAAAATGTTGCCAATAGATGGAGATCAAGGATTTGAGTTTCCTCAGATAAATTTGGATCCGAATTCTATTCTTCATCAACTGAAAGAGGATGAGTTGTTTCTAGATGTGAAGTAAAATGGAAAATCAAGTAATGGATATATAAAAAGAGTTTATTTCTAAACAAATCTTCTACAGGGTGTTATGCTCTACATAGCCAGCTATAATCGAGTAAAAATTAAAAAATAAATAAATTATAAGTTTCAAAAAATGGTGCAAACGAGATGCACAAACTCCCTAAGAAAGTTTAGTGTCAAAAGCATTATGAAAAGTGCAAATTCCTAAATTTCATTGTGTAAAAGGGTAGGGCACCCAAAAATGCACCTTAAAAAAATGCTTAAAAATGCATAAAGAGAAGTTTGGCAGAGATGGGAGGTTCACTTACACTTTTCACTAAAACAATGTGTAAAGAGTAAAGTGCAGTCCTATCTTTATATTCCACCAAATGCAAAGGGATATGTGAGTGGGAAAAGTACTGTGCAAATTGCACTTGGTGCAAATTTACATAAAAGGACCAATATTCCCCCTAAAGGTGAAAAGTGATAATAATGAATTTATGCATTAAAAAGGAAATATGGAGGAAACTAAAACAAAACCAAATTTGTCAAAAATAAAATATGAAAATTAATAGTTTAAAAGGGAAAATTTACAAAAAATTAAAACTACAAATTGTAAAAGGTGAAAATGGAAGTTTGGAGTTAGAAAGTAAAAAGGGTGAAATAAACCTAAGTTATTGTATTTTCATTTGATTTATTCTCCCAAAATCCTACACTAAAGGAAATTGTAGGTTTACAAGATCTAGGTGGGCCACTTCAAGGAAGATTACTCAAACAACCATTGATCTAAAATTTCCCCAAGCAATCATTCTAAGTGCAGGAGGTTCCAACTATTTAATGAAATGGTCAAAGGGAATATCCAAGTAGTTACACAAAAGATAAATGGTTTGTTTGGATTTTAATCATGAATATTCTCCTTCCAAATAATGTAAGGGGAATTTTTAGCCAAGAAATCAAGAATTTTGTTGTAAATCTCCATCATTTCTTGAAGAGGCAGTTAGAGTGATCTTTTCTAGTGCAAATACTTGAAGATTATAGGCATGCCAAAGGTTTTTTTCTAGCTCAGAGCATCTTGAGAAAACTTAGAGGGTTTTTTTGCACATTTACAAAAGGAAACACTCATTCCCATATTTGAAGGTTTGAAAAATGTATAAATAGAAGGCTTGTATTCTATTCAAAAGTTGTTGGTTATTATTGGTCTTTATTCTTCTTTAAGTATAGGCTCTTTCAAATTTTAGGATCACTATTGTGTGTTTATTTTTCCTCTCTTACTAAGGTGGTTGCATCTTGTACAACCATTATAAATCTCTGAGAACATCTCTATATGTCTCCCCTATCCAACATAGAGCAAATATATCATGCTTGTCCCCATGGTAACATTTTGAAACATTGATATATGTAATATTTTCCTTCAAGTTAATAAAAATTACATTTATTCTTTATTGTATCCTATTAATGATGTGTAATGAGATGTTTTACATGCTATGCATATTGGATATCTAGCTTTGTGTTCGCTACTAGTTATCATTTTGGGCACAAATCTGGGTTATAAACCCATTTTTCATAGAGATTAGGAAATAGTTTGTTGAATACCTTATTAGGGCACCTTGGTTTCATGAACTTAGTAGAAGAAAGTATTTTAGATTATAGTTTTAGTGTAGTTTATAAGGTTATAGGGATCATTTGGGAATTTGCATTGTATTGGCACCAACGAATGTAAATTTCTCTTTGTAGTTGCCATGGCTTAGATTTCAATTGTCCTACATCTTTGTAATAGGTGATGTCATGTATGTTGAAATAAAACTAGTTATTTGAAAAACACCAACACACCACTCTCATTTTTGTTATAACTAAAAAACTATCTTACCCTATCCTACCTTGAATTTAACATACCCTTTGCTTAACATTAGTGGTATTCGCCTTGCAAAAATATAAGATATTTCCTATTTGAAATGTGTTTACAGTTTTTGCTCAAAATCCTTATGTTGTAGCTTTGCATTTTTCATTTTTTATTGAATATTTTATAAAAATCAAGATTGTAGTCATCCATTCATCTGTCTCTAGTAACTTATGTATGACATAAAGCACTTGTGCACTTCATGTGACAAACCTTTGTTAGTGAGATATGTAAAATTGGTTATGATTTGGTCATATTTCCCCCTTGTGCTAAGAATACCCATGGAAATTGAGTTGTATAATCCCTCAATGTGATCAAGTTACCTCATAGGTTCTCTCACCTTGGTTTAGGGAGAGCTAAAACTAGCACAGAGTTAACGATACCCTCTATAGGTGCCTCTCAATCATTTTCTACATTTGGGTTAAATTGTGATGCCAAACCCTCCCTCAACTATAATGACATGCTAGTGGGTTTTCTATTATTGATTTCCATTTCTCTCAAGTGTAAAACACTGAGTGTATGATGTGTACAACTATAACCCATCACCTTCATTCTTTGTGATATTTATTTTTGAGTCAAAAGCTTTTTCATCACTTTAATTTAATTTTTCTATTAGTCTTTCTTCATGGCACACAAGATATCCAACCAGGTGATCAAACTCAAGAGTATTCAAATATTTTATCTCTTCAATAATGATGGCAACATTATTTCACCTTGGTGTTAGTGAGCTTAACACATTTTTTACCACAACCTCTTTGTTCAACATTTATGCAAGTGTAGCAATCTTGTTGATTACATCTTTTAATATTACACAAATTCAATCACAATTTTAACTTCATTCATCTTTAGATTCTCAAATTATCTCTTTAATGTTTACAATCTAGCTACTTTGACTTCCTCACTACCTTGGTAATCTTCTTATAGAGTCTTTTAGGAATCCGTGGCTATCTTTGCACCTATAATTCTTAGAAATAGGCTCTTATAGAGAGTTATTTGAATATGAAATAAATCTTGTGAGTTATTTTTCTTAGATTCATTCTTGGTTTTCATATCATTAGATGGAATAATGGCCCAATCATTTGGTTCATCATAACCAATTTATACAATCTCAATTATTTTTTTCCTATCGAAAGATTCATCATCTTGATGCTCCAATAATCATAATGATTTCCACTAAATTATGGAATAGGAAGATTGTTAGAGTTTGACATGATCAATTCTTATATATATCTAAAGAAGCCACCCAAACCTTTCTCTGATACCAATTGAAGATTATTAAAAATATAAAAAGTATACCACTGCTGAGAAAGAAACAAAAAATAAGATACTCACATCCAAATATATGTAGTATGCATAACTAGAATAAATACAAAATATCGAAAACAAAATTAATTTTTCAAGTTTTTCGAATCATTCTCCATAATAATAAATATCAAATATAACATATTTATAAAATTACAAGTGAGTATGATATTCTAATAAAAAATTAAAACATTCTAAATATATCAAAATAATAAAAGTAAAACAACTTGCATGAAATATAAACTAAAGTTATTTCCAACCTTTTTAGGCTTTATTACTCTAAAAATAAATTAAATAAATATCAATTGATTATTAAATCAATTGAATTTTTTTTTTCATGATTGATACGGGTATAGAATTAGGACTCAACAATAATTAACCAACAACACGCCTCGTCATTCATGAAATTTATGACCAAAATCATTCAATATTATGGCTCAAACATGACTTGGCAACATATCACCCATTTTATCAATTACATGATAGTGGCATCTTATATTTTCTATGATTTATCCATGTTATATTTTAATTCATGATTCTCATACTTGGTCAATAAGGAAAATTATGCAATGGATATGTGGAAGGCCCTAATCATTTATTATTATTTTTAACTAATAGAAGCTATGCAACATCCAAGGTGATTTTTTATATTGTATAAATCTATGTAGTTTGTGATGAAGGTTTTGGTTGTGCCTAGTGATGATGGGATGTGGGAATGATGAAGGTTTTGTGCCTAGTTACTAGGTTATAGATATACATCTACTAAGAACGTAGTTTTCCATCTCCCCCATTTGAACGTTTCTCTAGGGAGCTCACATTTCTTAAGCTAGAGGCTGAAGAAGTTTTTACAAGATGTAATTGGGTGTCAAATTGATTAGCTTTCATTATAACTGATCCTTTGTATTATTTTAATAACTCTCACATTATTCATCTTGCAGTAAAATACATTTTGACTATAGGTGTTCACGAATCCTAACTATGAAGTAGTTACACTTACACAACATGAGCTTTATCCTACCTCTATTTCTCTTTCTCTTCTCCATCTTATTTTTTATTTTTCTCTTCTTGTTCCTTGACCTTTTTCTCCTCCTCTTATGCATCTTTTATGTCTTTATCACAGAAAGATTTATCCTAGGCTACTTTTGCTAGTGCTACTTATTATTCCTTAGTTTTTGGTTTGAATTATTATTACTTGTGTTGCTCTTCTAGCCATTATTTTTTACCATCTATTTTTACTTACTTGGCATTATGATTTTATTTTTCAACCAAATCTCATATCTTTTTCATATCATTTTCCTTTTCCTATTTATATTGTGCTGGGTATTTAGATGGAGTCTTTACAACTCAAAATTATTCTATTATGGTTTCCAGATATCATCTGATGATTATATAACTGATATCAGTGATTGCACCCTACACTATATTGGTTTTTCTTCTACAATGGTGTCCACCTTTATGAAATTTATCATAGGTGGATGTTAGACTTGGGTAACATTAACGATTGTATCATGAATTTTCCCTATGCACATATCTTCTTAGAAAAAAACCCTCTTTTTCCACCTTCTCATTACAAGGAACATTATTCATATCCTTAATTTAAAAAAATGGATGTCTTGTTAGTGTCTGTTTAGCCCTAAATACTTGTAATTTTTTTTATTGATGATTTTGAGGGTTCTAGTTAGACTAACTTTAGGACTTAAATAATCTGTATGAACATTTTTATTTTGTAGATGGATTTCTTCTATCCTTGGACCATGATATGAATAAGGAGAAGGAAAGTTCTAGTTGTACTATAAAGTCATGGATGTATAACAAGGATTATTGTAAAGATTGAATAAAATATGGGAAAATGATTGAACATGATCCCATACAACATGAGGATTATGAATGATGGTCCCCCAAAATTTTTATGATCTAACTACAACTTCTTCACATGTAGATATGGGTTTCCCATTCTATGATGAATGATATGAAAAAATGTTTTATTTATCTATAATTAATATAGAATGTCAACTCGGCCCTTGTAAGTGTTGGTTAATTATTTTTGGGTTCTATTTTTACAATAACTTCAATCATGTAAAAACTCATGCAATTGATTTAAGAATTTGTTTATATTCACTTAATCTAATTTTATAATAATAAATCCTTAAAAAGGTTAGAAATAGTTTTAGTTTTTATTTCATGAAAGTTTTTATTTAGATAAATTTAGAATCTTTTATTTATTTATTAAAAAATCATGCTCACATGCAATTCAATAAATACATTTTAATTGATCTTTATTATGATAGATAATGAACTGAACAATTTGAAGAGGTAGTTCTATTTTGTCTATTCTCTATATATTATGATTATGCATACTACATATATTTTGATGCGAGTCTCTTATTTTTATAATTCTTTATATGTATTAGTTTATTTTGTGTATTTAAAAATATTTAATTGGTATCAAAGCGTTCGGGTGGATGTTTTTTTGTTTTATATCTTTCTAATAATTGATCATGTCAAACTATAATAGTGTTCCTATTCCAAATTTAGTGTTAATGATTTTTATTATTAGAGCATCAAGATGATGAATATTTTGATAGGAAAATAATTATGAGAGATTGTATAAATTGGTTATGATGAACTAGTTGGTTGGGACACTATTATATGTAATGATAGGCAAGCCAAAAAGGAAACTAAGAGGAAGAAATCAAAATATTTGTTTCATATCCAAATAGCTATATAAAAGAGCCTATTTATAATAATTGTAGGTGAAAAGATAGCCGTGGATGCCTAGAATAATCTACAATAAGATTATTAGGGTAGAGATTAAGTCAAAGAGGTTACGTTGAAAACATTAATGAGAGAATTTTAGAATTTAAAGGTGAAAGAATCTAAAAGTGTGAGTGATTTTTGTGTAATTTTAAATGATGTAGTTAACAAGATGGCTACACCTAAATAAATTTTTATCAAAAATGTTTTAAAAAAAAAGGTACTAAGGTATTTAACACCAAGGTGGAGTAATGTTGCCATAATTATTGAAGAAAGACAAAATCTAACTATTCTTGAGTTTGACAATGTAGTTGGATCTCTAGTGTCCCATGAAGAAAGTCTAATCAACACATTAAATGAAATTTATGAGAAGGATTTTACCTCAAAATAAAATATCACAAAGAATTAAGGTACAAAAACTAGAGATAAGAATAACCATCTAGAAGACAAAGACAATATCAAAAGCAATTAAAAATAAGGTAAAGACATGAAATAAAACTATTCAAGAGGATAAAAAGTAAGAAGAGGTGCTTTAGCTACAATAGAGAGAGGTAGATGTAGATTTATAAAAGAAATATTCAATGCTATTATTGTCACATCTATGGTCACATTGACTAGGAATGCAGATTAAATGTAGGAAATAAAAATATAAGTGATAATTATGGTAATGAGGATGGTGATGCTTCATGTAGTTTATTAATTTCCTATGAAAAAGTTGAAAGTAGTATTAATGATGTCTGGTATCTAGATTTAGGTTATTCTAATCACATGTTAGGAAATAATCTATTGTTTTCTACAATGGATAAATTTTTTAAAATCAATATCAAACTTGGTGATGATAAATATTTGGAGGTTGAATCAAAATTAAATATGAAGGTGAATACTACAAAATGTAAGAACAATTTAACTGCTATTATTACACCCCAAATTTTAAATATAATTTGTTGAGTGTTGGACAAATATGTGAAAAGAACTATAAGGTGGTTTTTGATCTTAAGTAATGCATGATTTATGATAAGAATAAAGGAAATAAGGTATGAATAATTATTCCTATCTCTAGGAATAGGATGTTCTCATTTAATCTTGGAGAGCATAATAACAACCTTGTAAATATGACATTTAAAGGTAAAAGTTGGTTATGGAATCTTAGGTATGGATCATTGAATTTTCTATTTTTGATGGTACTAACATCATGAGAATTATTTTATGGCTTGCCAAAGGCTAAGGAGCATAAGTAATTTTTCTAAGGTTATGTTAAAGGTAAACATGCAAGAGAAATGTTTTGAAAAATAGGTTTATGGAGGGATTATCATCCAATTCAATTGGTTCACTCAGATATTTGAAGTCTTATGAAAAGAAAATTTTTAGGTAAGTCATCGTATTTAATTACAATTATTGATGATTATTAAATAAAGTGTTGGTTTTATTTGTTGAAGTAAAAAAGTGAAGAATTTGATACATTTAGGAGATTTAAATCCCTTGTAGAGAATGAAAGTGTTTACAAAATAAAGTGCTTAAGGACTAACCATGGAGGTGAATTTTTCTCAAATGATTTTATGAATTATTGTGATTAGAATGGCATCAAAAGGCAACTCATAACTACATACACCCATTAGAAAAATGGTGTCACTAAAAGAAAGAAATGTATAGTAGTTAAAATGTCAAGGAGCATTGTACAAACAAAGGGATTGAAAAAATCATTTTGGGGTGATGTACTTCTAAAAAAAATATATATATTCTCAATCAAAGTCCCACTAGTGCAATTTAAAAGATGACTACATATGTAGCATGGTATGAAAAGAAGAATACTGTCAAATATTACAAAGTTTTTTATGTTTAGCTTATGTTCATGTAGATAATAAAAAAATAAAGAAATTAGATCCAAGGAGTGAGTCTTGTACTTTTGTTGGGTATATTGAATAAAGCATACCGTATAGGACTTATAATCCTATCACTAATAGTGTACTTGTGTCAAGAGATGTTATTTTTATGAATGAGGAGTGTATGGTAATGATAAAGATAAAGGAAATATGGATAAGTCTAAATCTATTTTTATTGATGGTAATTATGATGCTATTATTAATGAGTAGTCCACAAGTACTTCAATGCCAAGTGATATAAGTCCATTAAGTAGTCACTCATCTAGTGCATATATTATAAGAAGAATTCAAGGTTAAAGTAAAATTACATTAAATATCCAATCATATATTGCATATATTCCAAGGGAAACACCAACTTCAAATCGTAGTTATTCAATGAAGGTAAAAATTTTGATTGAAATTTATCAGTGTACAAGAAGCCAAACATATGAAGAATACTGAAGAAGTGAGATAGTAAATTATGATCTCATTACACAAGAATATTTTGATCCATCATATTTTTAAGATGCATGTACTAATGATGTTTAGGTGTAAGTAATGCAATAAGAGATAGATTCTATTAAAGTTAATTATACTTGGGAACTTACAAAGCTTCTATATGAAAAGAAAAATATTGGTACTAAATGGATCTATAATACTAAGTACAATAGTTATTAAAGTGTTGAAAGACATAAGGAAAGGTTTGTTGTTAAAGGATTCACACAGAGGTATGGGATAGATTATGAAGAGACATTTGTACTAGTAAAAAGATTTAAAAAAATATATTAGAATGATGATTTCACTAGAAGACTAGAAGTACGTAAAATAGCCACAAGGTTTTGAAGTATAAGGTAAATAATGACAAGTATACAAGTTGAATAAGGCTTTGTATGGCATCAAACAAGCACCCAAAACATGGTATGTAAGGATTGATGGATATTTTTAGTATAATGGATTAAAAACAAGTAAAAGTGTGCCTACTCTTTAATAAAATTAAAAGGGTAATTGTATCCTTATTATAAGTATTTATGTTGATGATTTATTGTATATGGGAAGCAATTATATGATGAATGAATTTGAAATGAATGATTTAGGTCTCATGAAATACTTTTTATGGATGGAGGTTCATCATTGTAAAGTTAATATCTTAATTTTTCAAATAATGTATGCAAATGATATGCTGAATAAATTTGATATGGTTGAATTTAAACCAATCTCAACTCTAATTTATCATATATTTATGCTATCTAGAGAAGATGATGTTGAAAGAGTTGATAAGACAACTTATAGAAGTATTGTTGGAAGCTTAATGTTTTTAACTCACACAAGACCAAATATTACCTATTCAATTTTTCTTGGATGAATATATATGTCTGATCCATCTAAAATTCATATGAAGGTAGCTAAGAGAGTCTTTAAGTATGTGAAAGGTACTATTGGTTTTGGTATTCGTTATTATGCTACTAAAAAGTTTGAAATTTTTGGTTTTAGTGATTTTGGTTGGGGAGTTAGTTTGGATGACCAAAAGTCAACATCTAGGAATTATTTTGCACTTGGTTTTTGTTTGATTATATGGAGTTCAAATAATCAAATTGAAATGTCTATTTCATTAATAGAAGTAAAATGTGTTGTAGTCACTTCAGTAGGTACATAGGAAATGTGTCTCCAAAAGGTTATAGAAGAGATTAAGGAGACACAATTTCATCCTATAGTGATTTTTTGTGATAATGTTAGTGCTATCAAATTAGCTATGAATGTAGTGCATCACAATAGGTCAAATCATTTTGATATGAAGTATCATTTTTTTAAATATTTGGTTTAGAATAAATACGTAAAATTGAAGTATATAAGCACACAAGAACATGTCACAAATATATTAACTAAAGCTATTTCAAAAGTTAAGTTTTTGATTCTCTGAGATCAAAATGTTAGTTCACTCAACATCAATGGTGAAAATCTTGGTTAATTTTTTTGAGTCCTAGTTCTACAATAACTTTAATCGTGCAAAAAACATGTAATTTATTTAATAATTAGTTAGTATTAAATTAATATATTTTTAGAATAATAAAGCCTTAGAAAGGTTGGAAATAACTTTAGTTTATATTTCATGCAAGTTGTTATTTAGATAAATTTAGAATGTTTTATTTGTTTATTATAAAGACATGTTCACATGAAATTGAATAAATACATTCTAATTGATCTTTATTATGATGAAAATTTATTTGAATAATTTGAAGATGTAATTTTATTTTGGCTATGTTGTATTTCATATGATTTCTTCTGATTATGCATACTGCATATATTTTGATGTAACTATCTTATTTTTATAATTCTTTATGGGCATTGGTTTATTTTTATATATTTAAAAATATTAAGTAAGATATAAGTTTTTTTAAATATATGAGTAGTAAAATAAATTTTATGAAGAAGATTATGTTTATTTCGAAAGAACCTTCTATAAATTTATTTTAATAACATATGATAGTCACTCTAGATAATTTAATTCTTCATCCACTTAAACCATTCTCTCGACCACATGAATAAATATTTTAGTTATTTAGTGAATTTTGTAGTCTATTTATATCCCTTAAGTATTCACATGGATGCATTAGTGACTTCCTTAAATGGAACAACATAATAATACCATGGTTGACATTCTTAGGTCTCTTCATAGAAACTTAGATTTTTTGTTTTTTTAATGATTCTAGTGACTTCCCCTTTTATTGTTATCATTTGGCATGCATAAAGGTC
Source organism: Torreya grandis (assembly GCA_037957365.1). Classification (NCBI taxonomy): domain Eukaryota; kingdom Viridiplantae; phylum Streptophyta; class Pinopsida; order Cupressales; family Taxaceae; genus Torreya; species Torreya grandis. Next base: position 192,409 of record JARHVA010007375.1, read on the forward strand.
ATAGAATTAATTTGTATGACCACTTATGTTGATATTATAATGGAATTATCATTAAATTGGCTAACTAGAGTTAGAATTAGTATAATATTTTATCAAAAAATGGGTATCTTGACCAAGTTTTTTATATCTGAACCTCTCACTAGATGAGAATTGGATATGAGTCCATGGAATAGTCCCAATAATACTTTTAGTTGAGGCTATGATAAACATTATTTTATTGAAAATAAATAATTTCAAACATGTCTTATTCATTCTATTTTAATTTTCTCATGAAAAACTCTATTACATGCATAAAGATCATAGAACTAATGTGGATGACCACTTATGTTGAGATCATACTAGTATTATCATTAGATTGGGTAACTAGAGTCAACATTAGTACAATATTTTGTCAAAATTAGGTATCCTAACCAATATTTTTATATCTAACCTTCTCACTAGATGAGAATTGGCTATAAGTCGATGCAATGGGCCCATTACTGCTTTTGGTTGAGGTTGTGCTAAACACTACTTTTTACAACATCAATAAACTCAAACATGTCTTGTTCATTCCATTTGAATTTTCTCAGGGAAAACTCTATTATGGTTTCTTACTCCTTAGCATAACTTAATATGATAAATAAGTTATCAATGGACATTATATCTACCTGATTCTATATTTATGTTTGATGCTATAATTATTTTATCTATTTTGAACATCATTGCACACTTTTTATTATTCTCTTTGTAGATAAATATCTCTAGGCTTATGAAATATAGAATACATGTGTAATTTAGTGAGATGGTTAAGGTGTGATTGTTTCCCCAAATATTTATCTTATATGAAATGACTTCATCACCTTGTGGAGCATTTTTTGAATTAATTCTCACATCAATTCCTATCTACCATTACTCTGTTATTCATTGCTAACTTGACACATGGATGTTTATCAAATTATACCCTTTTTATACTCTTTGTGACTACATTTTTATTTAGAAATACTTTACACTTTTGTAAATTAACTGCTTGATTAGGCTACCTTTATTTTTGAAGTCTAAGTGATATGGCTTTTGTAATGTAAATAAATTACCTTTTAGTTTTTACCGTAAGTTATGCCTTTCATTTTATTCCTCATTATCCACTATTATCCTCATAAAATATTATTGGAATAACTAAGTTTTGAGGACTTTTAATGTTCCTTTCATGAACTTGTTTAAACCATATTTTTGATTTGGGTATTAAATTTTTTTTTCACATATTAAATTTTTAATTTTATAATTATGTCATATCACTCTTGATTTATTACACATTTTATATTAATATTATTTCATGTTAAAAAAAAACTAAAAAATAAATCCTTAATTTATGTGTGTCTATGACATTTATTTACACTTCAACTTCTAAATTGATTATAATTATGGTAGGGATTTAGTGTATTTTGATCTATAAAACTTGGAATAATATTTATATGTAATATTCATTACATAATGGTGGCTTACCCAATTATGTGGTTGATTATATATGAACCGTTTAAGCAAATTTATAACATCCCATGGTGTGGTTTAAACTTGTTTTCATATAAGAGGACCATAGTATTCAATTTCAAATCCCTATATTGTAAACTATGATCATTTTGTTCCTTGTAACTTAATTTATATATATCCAAATTTTAAATTTATATACATTATGTTTCCTCCATGCTACTAAATTTAATTAATTTATTATGTAAATATTATTCATAACTACGTTGTGTACATCATAATATGCAAGATAGGTTCTAAATACTCCACTAACATGATGGTTTTGATTCCAAAGAACACTTATAACCAAGTGTATTAATAATAATCCTATATATAATTCTTTATTACGATATTTGTTTTTATCTATGACTTTATAATTCATCACTCTATACATTTCAAATCTTCATGAGAATTTTATCTAGTACCTTAATAAATGATTAAACTATAGAATTTACTTAAAGATTATACACAATGTTCTTATGCTATGATATAATGAATTCACATTCCAATGTTCTAATGCTATTATGTATAAAGTATGTCCCCATTTACATTATTATATGGTGAGGACACAATAAGCTTTTCATAAATTTTACATAGAGGGTATTGACAACATATTTTGTAATAAATCTGGGAATTACAATTGCTTAAACCATTTGGTAAAGTATTCAATCATAGTTATGATGTAACTAACATTGGATAACTATATGGTGGAGTAATAATTCTAATAAATTTTATCCTCCATTATTTGAATATTTTTGCACTAAGAGTTAGACTTAGGGGTGTGCCATATCTTTGATTTGTTCTAAAAATGCATTGATAAACATAACAATTATTTTTCTACCTAGTTTGAATTAAACAAAATTATTGGCCACCATACTCTAGTCTATAGTATAATTCTCAAAGCCAATTCAATTGTGTAGTTCCCTCCTAGTACTATTTGATGGGCACATCCAGTACCTGATGTTTTTCATGCTCTAAAGACACTTTGCAAAGGAGAACATCTGTAACTAACTTATATTTAGATTCATTTATAATGTTGAAGGGTAAGGTGTTTCTGATTGTTTTCTTCTTCTCTCAAAATGTGTAGTTATTAACATATGCACCATGCTTCAAATTGCTTGGGATTTTCTGCTCTAAAATTCTATTTTCTCTACATAAATGTGTGTCTATAGAATAATGTCATGTCTTATAGCATGAATAGATACTTGTATCTAAATGATATACATTTCTCTACATTATCCATTATAGGATTCACATTGATTTCAAATTTATATTCCTTAAAAAAATATCATTTTAAAAATTTTCCCTCATAATGATGGTTTACATACCATGTATTATGATACCTTGGGATCTATGAAAATATGAAAGGAGTAGATAGTAATTAGTTTTTTAATTATTTTTTGTATGATGCGATGTCCAAAACTTATTATTTTGTTATGGTGAATTATTTATTAGTAACAGATAAATTTTGATTTAAAAAATGAATTGCATGGTTTATTTATCTTCTTAGTTTGAAAACCAATACCCTAAATGTTGACCTTGATTCATCCACATCCACATGAAATGTTTCTTTCCAATTGATAAAAACCCTAAATTAAATTCATGAACATCCGTTATTACATGTTTGTGAACACATTATGATAAATAAGAGCCATTCAAATTTATTTTACTCATGCATGAATTTTCCTAAACGTGTTGCAACAACTACATATCGACATATGAACTTGAAATAATACCTAGTATAACACTAAAATTATCATAATTTTGACAAATAAGTTTCTAATATATTCACCCAATCCTGTATATTTGGATATGTGTGGTTAAGCTATGGATATCTTAAATAATAATGATTTCATATATAAAAAATATAGTTTTATAGTATCATTAGTATTTACCTAGGTTGTCTCTATAACATTTTTATCATCTATATAGGAGGTCATTGTTAGTAATTAATCATAGCGAGTTTTGTTCTTATTGTAAGGTTGTTGAGGATTCCCTCTTTAAGTAGCCCATCATTTAACTATTATTTTTCTATTTTTGAGTCATATTTTGATTGATTTATATTTTTTACTTTATTTCTGAAATAATTTATTTAAAAAGGGTATCAAAGCCTTGATTTAGGCATAAAAGTGGGTGAAAACCTAAATTTTAAGATTCACATATATCATGAAATACATTATAAATATTTACACATTTTTACTATTATATTTGAATAGATAATCAATTACATTATACTAAAACAATAAAGGTTTTTTGAAAATTTTTGAGTGACTTATTTAGGTGTCATATTTTTTAATAAAATTGTTATTTAGGGTACATTTTAAGGAAGTTTTATTATTTCATTACATTTTAAGAAATATTTCAATAATATGATGGAGGTATGTTTTTTCAATTTTTAGTTTTGAAGTTGATCTAATTCCAAGTTCATTATGGAAAAGTTTGATTAAAGGATAAACACAAGTTTTGCATCGTTAAGCCTCAATACGATGGGGACACAATTTAGATGCCTGGAAAGGAATTAATTTACATTCATGAGGTAAAAATCATGATTAAGTGCGATTATAATACATCATATTATTTTCTTGATGATAAAGTGCTTGATATGGATGATTATTTTCACAACATAGAATCTAAAATGGGGTTAATGTATAATGATTTGAAAAGAGATATTGATTGCATATCTATGAAAATGGATACTCTCATGGATTCCATAAATAATATGTTGGCCTCATAAATTTAGCTTTTGCATTATAAAGCCTCAACATGATGGGGCCACAATCCAGATGCCAAGTAGAGAATTAAATTATATTCATGAGGAAAAATCCATGACCAAGTAGGGAATATAATATGGAGTATTGTTTTTTTAATGATAAAGTACATTATATGGATGATTTTATTCATGACATAAAATCTAAAATGGAGTTAATGTATAAAGAATTAAAAGGAGACATGGATTGCATCTCTACACAAATGCATACTCTCATGGATTTTGTCAATAATATTTTTCCCTCATAATTCACTCAAATTTAAAATAGTGGAAGACCAATATTGATCTAAATGTTATGTAAACCAAACCCATGGCTATGATGAATCCTATAACATAGATCTTCTTCCATAGGTAGACATGCATAAGTTTGCTGGGAAGTATCCATTTAATTTAATGCAAAAAATGAGAATGTTTTTATTGACATTAGGTAAAATGTGGATATAAGGTCACCATGGCATCCATGATGAACATGCAACCTAAAACATTCATATTATATTTATGTTTATGTACTTAAATTAAATATAAGGCATCGATATCACCTAGTTAATTTTTATTTAAGTAGTGTCATAGCAGATTACTTCAACTAATTGTAAAAGCTATGACAAACATGATTAGTTAATACTTACATTCATAAATTTTATAACCTATATTTTCACATGGATAATATTAAATATGATAACCTGAATGACATAATTATTAGTAGACTCAAGGACCACATTAAACATGATGTATGTATTTTTTATTTGCTTAATATTTTGGATTCATTATCAAGGCACTAAGGAAGATGAGATATTATTATCGAATAATAGGAAACCATTCATTAAAAATAAATATCATATCATATTTAATACATAATTTCCTCATCCTACTAGGCTATAAACATAATAAATTAAATAAAAAATGAAAAAGGGTTAGGTTTTAACTGTATCATAAAATATAATTGAGGACATAAATGTGTTAAAAGAATGTTTTTCTACACAGTGGGTCATCATTAAGAGTAGTATGATTAATAAATCACATTAATAGTTATTATGAGATAATTGATTAGTTATGATATCCTAAGCCAATTGTCTCATCCCATGCACTTTCAGGTATTACCACCCCTTAAACCCTCAAGTTAGTGGGTTTATCTTTAAAAATGTGAAAATGTTCATTATCTAAAGATTTAGTGATAAAATCATCATGCATAATCTTTTTTATGCATGCCTTTTTATTATACAACTATAAAATTTAAGTTATGAGTTTGGTTGGAGGTATGTTCAATTGTTTACGGGATTGTCATATGTAACTCAATATGTGGTTTTAATATATTGCATATGTCTACAATTTCCATGGGTGGAGTGGACATTATATTATGAGTCAAATAGACCGCTACCTTTGGAACTATTGAGATGAAATTATAAAATATGTTAAAATATTTTCATTTAATGAGATAGAATTTTGAACTACATGGGTTGCATGTAAGTTCCCCACAACTTGTGAGCTCTTGTTTGAAAAAATATTGATTATAAAGGGTGCAAATGAAGTTATTGCACAATTTTTTTCATTATAGCAATAATAGTTAAAGGAGTCTACTCTTTGATATATACATATTATTTTAGATAGGGACTAGGTTGTTTTTGGTCATATGCTAAAAGGATTTCATCTTGAAAATATTATGATCATGATTTAAAAATAGTACCATGGATCTAACTAATAAAAATTATACCTTATTTGTATTATAATGTAAATAATAGTGAGATTATAAATATGGTATATGAGATGTTGTAATTTAGTATTATTACTCATATTCATAGTGCTTATTCTTCTCTAATGGTGATGATGTGTAAGAGGGTTGACATTGGCATACATGTATAGACTAAAAAGAGCTCAATAAGTATACTATTAAAGATAAGTTTCATATTTTAGTAATTAATGATAATTTATATCTGATACATGGTTCCATCCATTTTAAAAAATTAGATCTTTGTTCAAAGTATCACCAATCATGATAAAATATGAGGATATTCATAAGACAACATTCAAGACACATGAGATCAACTATGGATTTTCGGTGATGCCTTTTGGCTTCCTAAATGCACCATCTAAATTTTGAATTATGATGAATCAAATATTTAGGCCATTTGCTCAAAATTTTGTCTTAGTGAACTCATTTATATTTTATTAATCTATATTGAAAAAATGGTTGAACACATACGTAATGTTGATAAAGATTTAGAAATTATTTAAAAATGCCATAATTATCCAAAGCCTTCTAAGAAATTTTTTGGATTATATGAGATAGAATATATTTGTCACATTTTATATCTTGAATGCATCATAGTAGAACTTGTTAAAATCAAGGCCATGGTAGAATGGAAACTACCTGGAGCTCTAAGGAAATTTAAAAAATTCTTAGGGATTATAGGCTACTATCATATATGTGCAAATAAATAAGCTACTGATGCAAATAAAAGTATGCCAACTTATAGAGGCCATAAATTTTAACCATTAGCTCAATTTGAGCTCTTCCATGTGTTAAAACAATCATATAAAAATTGTTTTTTTGCCATAGGTGGTTTTAATGGCCTACTCATATTTTTGATATTTTTTAAGACACTGTATGTGATCATCAAATGGTCCAAAATTTTGATTTAATGAATTTTTTGAGTTTTTTTTCTATTTTTAGAAAGTGTATATTTTTATAAATGGAAATCAAATTAGGTTTAATTTCATCCCATAGTATAAATATAGTGTTTATGATATTTCAATAGCTTTTTGGGCTATTTTGGGTGTTTTTAAAAATAAGAATTTCTTTTTAGATTTTAGTTTTTCTTTTAATTTTGCATGTAAACTCTAATTTATGAGTTAAGGATTATTTCAGGATGGTTTCGATTTGTAATTATTTTAATAAATCAATAAGAATAATATTATGAGTGTTGTTTCAGTATCTTTGCCTATTGGTAATTTTCTTGTTCTTGTTAGTTTTTGGTTTCATTATCTTGTATCAGAGCAAGTTTGAATCTTGGATGAGAGAAGAATTGCAAGAGGATGAGGAGGTATGGTATATCTAAATTAAATTATACAATAACTATAGAGGTAAGTTCAAAAATTAACATAGGTTATCTCCAATCAATCAAGGAGGCAAGTTGGTGATAAGGAAGACAGATTGTGATGAAAAAATTCAACAAAATGAAGAGCAACAAGAGCAGCCACCATCAATGGAGGAGAGGATGGTTAAAGATTTAGAAAAAAGGAATGGAGGAATAAAATTTGATGTTATATATTATGGAGGTAGTTTAAAACTAGAGGATTTGATATATTGGATGAATATCATGAAGAAATTCTTTGAGTGAAAGACCATGAGAGAAGACAAGAAGGTAAAATTTGAATGCACAAAATTGAAACGTAAAGTAATGATTTTGTAGGATCACCTATAGATAGAGAGACAAATCAAAGTTAAATAAAAGATTAATACATGGAAAAATAGGGAGAAGAAGCTTAGGGATAAATTTTTTCCCATTGATTATGCACAAACCCTATACAAAAGATTTCAAAATTTGAGGAAAATAGATCAGAGTTTACAAGAGTATACAAATGAATCTTCAAATCTTTCCATATGAGTGGAGAAAAATGAAATAGAATAGATTATGGTTTTAAGACATGTAAATGGTTTGAAATTTTCTATTTAACATGAAATAAGTATGCATAGAATAATTAACATGTAGGAGGCTTATCAATTAGCTTTGAAGGTAGAAGAAAATCAAAATAGAGATTATTTAAGAAGAACATCTATTGGTCCAAAAAGAGGTGGATCCCCTCCAATAAGGGGATGAGGTGGCTTTAATACCACCAAAGGTGGCTTTAATGCTAATAAATGTGAATCATCACATGGTACAGAAAAGCAAAATGATAATAGGCAAGAGTTTCAATACCAACAAAGAGGAAGAGTATTTAAAAGAGGATGAGGTTATGGAGGTGGTAGAGGATGGTTTTTAAATCAATGTAGATATTGTGTTTGTTATATATGTGGATAAAAAGGACAAAAAGATTTTTTTTTTCTAAACTATCAAGATCAAGAAAGGAGGTAAGAAGATCACCCAACATTAAATCTAGTTGAGGTTGAAATAGAAGAGAAGAATACTAAAGTTGCACCAATAGATGTTGGAGATAATATCATGATGAGAAGAACCATGATCACTCCAAAAAAGGAACAAGTGAAGAATAAATAAGGTGGTAATGCATGGTTGTGATCAAATATTTTTTGAAGAAGATGTACTTCGGGTGGAAAGGTATACAAATTAACTATAGATGGTGGTAGTTGTGAAAATATGGTTTCTTAAGAAATGATTGAGAAATTAAATTTGGAATGTGAAAAGAATCCTAACCCTTCTCAGATTTCATTATTTAATAAAGGGAATGAGGATACAATAGACAAAAGGTGCTTAATAAAGTTTTATATGAGAAAAACTTATAATGATGAAATATGGCGTGATGTTATTTTGATGAATGCATGTCATGTGTTATTAGGGAGACTATGGAAATTTGATAGGAAAGTAGTTCATGATGTAGCAAAGAACACACATGCTTTTTAGAAACTTGGTACAAAGTTAGTTTTGTTACCTCTTTGAGAGGAAGAGAAGATAAAAAGCATGCTTTGTACTAAAGAATTTGTCCATGATATGAAGGTAGCAGGTTGTTATTATGCACTAGTACCAAATAATGAAGAAAAAAATGGTACCAATACCAATAGAAGCAACAAGGGCATTGAAATAATATGAAGATGTTACACTTGATGAGTTACCAGATGGTTTACCACCAAAGAGAGATATTCAACATCACATTTATTTGATTCTAGGATCAATTGTACCCAATCAAGAAGCTTATATGATGAGTCCAATACAACATATAAAATTAAATAAATAGGTTACTAAATTTCTAAGGAATAAAGTGATAAGGGAGAATATAAGTCCATGTGAAACACCAAAATTTCTATCTCTAAATAAATATGGAGGATGGATAGTAAAGCAATTAATAAAATTACAATAAAGTATAGGTTTCTTATACCTCATTTAGATGATATGATGGATGTGCTTGCAAGAGTAAAATATTTTACCAAGATTGATCTAAGGAGTGGCTATTATCAAATTTGAATTTGTGAAGGAGATGAGTGGAAAAATGCATTCAAGAATAGGGATAGCTTATATGAGTGGACGTTGATGCCATTCAAATTTTTTAATGTACCTAGCACATTAATGAGGGTGATTAATATAGTGTTATGAGAATATATTAGTAGGTTTTTGGTTATTTATTTTGATGATATTTTGATATTTAGTAAGACTTAATAATGACACTTAAAACATTTGAGAATGGTTATGGATTTATTAAGAAAAGAGAAGTTGTATGTAAATTTGAAAAGTGCAAGTTTATTTAGAATAGTTTGGTATTTGTAGATTTAGTAGATGGTGTGAAAATGGATAAGGAAAAGATAAAGGCAATTGTTGAGTGGCCTATTCTAAAAAAACATTATAGAGGTAAGAAGTTTCCATGGTTTAGCACTTTTTATAGAAAATTTGTTAAAAAATATAATAGTATTGTGGAACCAATAATAGATTCCATGAGAGGGAATGAATTTTTATGAAATATAGTAGCCACAAAAAGATTTGAAATTTTGAAGAAGTTTATAGAAAAGCCAATTTTAGCATTACCATATTTGAACAAAGTTTTTTAGGTTGATTGTGATGCTTCATTTACGGGAATTGGTGTTGTAATGAGTCAAGAAGGAAAGATAATAACATATTTTAGTGAGAATTTAAATGAGGTAAGAACAAAGTATTCTACTTATGATGTTGAACATTATGCAATTATACAAACATTAAGACATTGGAGTCATTATCTAGTGCCTAAGAATTTTATACTATTTATAGATCATGAGACTTTGAAGTATGTAAATACACAAAAGAAGTTGAATAATAGGCATGTAAAGTGGGTTTCTTTATTGTAAGGGTATACTTTTGTTTTGAATCATAAATCAAGAAAGTGTAATTAGGTAGCTGACGCATTGAGTAGGAGGGTAGTGTTATTAACTATTATGGTGAGTGAAGTAGTTGGATTTTAAACTATTTTAGAATTATATGATATTGATCCATATTTTATCAAGGTAGTTGAGTAGTACATGAATCCATTAATTGGTGAAACAAAAGTTATTCATGATGAGTATATTATGCAAGAAGGTTATCTCTTCAAAGTGAAATAGTTATGCATTCCATTTGGGTCTCTAGGAGACAATATAATAAGAGAATTACATAATGGTGGTTTGGATGGACCTTTTGGTAAGATGAAAATAATAGATTTGGTGGAGGAAAAGTATTTTTGGTAAAATATGAAGATAGATGTTACAAGGTATGATTCAAGGTGTAGAATATGCTAGGTGGTTAAAGGACATGCGCAAAGTATTGGACTATACATGCCATTACCAGTTCCAAAAGGACCATGGAATGATTTGAGTATATATTTTGTGTTGGGATTTCCAAACACATAGAGAGGTAATGAGTCAATTTTTGTTGTTGTAGATAGATTTTATAAAATGATTCATTTCATTAGATGTAAGGAAACTAATGATGCCATTAGAGTTCCAAAATTATTTTTTATGAATATTATGAGATTGCATGGTGTTCTAAAAACAATTACTTCAGATAGGGATAAAAAAATTCTAAGTCATTTTTGGAGGTTTTTGTGGAAGAAGATGGCTACTAAGCTACAACTCAATAATGAATATCATCCATAAATAGATGGACAGATAGAAGTTATGAATAAGGTCTTGGGAAATTTATTGAGATGTATAGTGGGAGAGAAGCTAAATAAATGGGACTTAGCTTTACCATAAGCTATGTTTTCATATAATAGTTTAATGAATAGATCAATACGAAAGTCACCTTTAAAAATTGTTTATGGGAGAAATACTATGGGAATTTTAGAATTGATAAAATAGCCAATAGTAGAACAAATTAGTGATGAAGCAAAAGCATTTGTAGAGCATATGTAGCAGTTGTAAGGAGTAAGAAAAAAGTTACAGGAAAGTAATGAGAAATATAAAGTGATAGCAAATGTCAGAAGAAGATCCAAGGTATTATAAGAAGGAGATTTGGTAAGAGTTTACTTGAGGAAATAAATATTTCCTAAAGGCACATATAATAAATTAAAGTACAAGAAAATTGGGCCATGCAAAATTGTGAAGAAAATCAATGATAATGCATATGAGGTAAGTTTACCACATAATTTTTATATATCTATAGTATTTAATATTTTAGATTTATATGAATTCCATGGAGAAGATGGTGAAGATGAAAATAATAAAGAAGTAAATTGGGAGCAATGAGTTCCAAAGAAAAGAAAGAAAAAATAGTGTAGGTTTCAGATATGAAGATAATAAACACAAGGCAAGGGAATTATAACAGTTATTTGGTGTAGTGGGAAGGATTATATAAAGAAGACAACACTTAAATTATAGAATGGGAATTGAAGAAGACCGACAAGGAAAAATGGTAGTAATATAATCAAGGCAACTCATAGGATCTAAGTTGTTTTCAACCAGAGGAGAATGATGCAAAAAAAATAGGCCAACTTTTGGAGGCCTTAACTTTTGACCCGTAGCTCCATTTGAGCTTTTCTACATGCCAAAAGGACCATATCAAAAAGTTTGTTGATTTCTTAGGAATTATAATGACCTACACATGTTTTTAATATTCTTTAAGAGGCTTTGCATTATCATTTGAGGGTCTAAAATTATGATTTAATGATTTTTTTAAGTTTTCTCTATTTTTAGAAAGTATATATTTTTAGAATCGAAAGTCAAATTTGGTTGAATTTTGTCCCATATTCTAATTATAGTGTTTAGGATATTTAGGGATAATTTTGGGCTATTTTGAGTGTTTTTAAAAATAGGTTTTTTTAGATTTTAGTTATTTTTTGAATTTTGCATGTAAACTCTAATTTCTATGTTGAGGCTTATTTAATCATGGTTTGGGTTTGTAATCAATTTCAAGAAATAAGTAAGAACTAATTTTTGAGTATTGTTTCAAGATCTTGGCCTATGGTAATTTTCTTGTTCTTGTTAGTTTTTGGTTTCATTAGTTACCATAGCATGACCAATGACATCATTGTTGAAAAAAGACTATTTTCAATGGAATAAAGCATCCAAGAGGGAATTTGAGAAGCTTAAGGATCACATGTACACCATTCTAGTTGTAGATACCCTATATTTTTCTAAAAAACATCATTATTTAATGTGATTCCTTAGGATATTATATGGGTGTATTACTCATGCAACATTAATGTCCGATTTAATTTTATAATTTACAAATCAAAGGTAAAAATATATTAAATCCCATATATTATAATAAAATTATGGATATCCTTGATGAAATTAAATAATGGAAACCATATGTAATGGGATGATATACAAATCATGATAGTCTAAAATAACTCTTAGAGCAACTATTATAATCTAAGCAATGATAGGCATGGGTCACAAATATGTCAAGTTATGTAATTGTGATAATTTACAAGAAAGGGAAATATAATATAATTGATGATTAAATATATAGGAGGAATGATTGGATAAATGAATTATTGTATGCCATGTTCAAATTACAAGTAGATTGGGTATATTTGGAAAGATTGTAAGTGAATACTGACAAAAGTATAAAAAATCTCAGAAGCTCAAAAAGTAACTGAGAATGTTATAAATATATCAATGGAAATGAGATGGTTTATGGTATAAGTATAATATGTACCTATGAAATAAATTAACCCTTAAAAATAACTTTCTTTTCTTTTTCCATGCACCTCTAGTGGTGGGAATTTTTTATCCTCAAAGACTTAAAATAGAATCAAGTGGTTTGTTTATATTTTGGAATGGGTTCAAAATGTATTTTCTAAAATTTTAGTAAAAAAACATGGTGTGTTGAAAAACAAGAATGTGACCATTAGGTACTTAGGTCTTCTATAACCTATATCTACTCTTAGATAGATTCTATAAGAAATTTCTATAGATTTTAGCACATGATTACCAAAATCTAAATAGATAAATGTAATCATGGTGTTTGTGTATAGACACACCAAAGATACCTATTTTTTTGCCTTATTACATTTGGTCATAGAAGGTATAGAAATAACAAATTTTGTGGGTAATGTTAAATATTTACATGGGACACTAAATATTGTAGTATTTGACCAGGATCCTATATGTACTAATAATTATTGGAATGATTTTTTCTAATGTTTTTGGTACTTATCATGTGGCTCATCAATCATCACCATTTTGATGGGAAAAATAATATGGAAAATAATTCTTATTCTTAAAATGATATTTTTGAGGTTCCCCCTTGATGTGGATTATCTTTTTTTCATATATTATATTCTATTTTAACAAAATTTTAATCTCTCACTGCTACTTTATTTTTAATGGTGTTATTGTATTACACTAGTTGGTATTCAATACATATAATAACTATGATTTTGGATTGTATGAACAAAATTACTTCATTGTTAACCATTTATTTTACCAACACACCAAAATTTATAAAAAAAAGTAGTATTCATATTTAAATTGATTAAAAACACTCAACATCATTTCGACATCAATCGTAACTTTGAGGACTGTTTATCGCACAAGCAAGATATTGATTAGTCACCCAAAAACAACATTTATAAAATCATCAATAATATGTTTGAATTCAATAATGATATATATATATATATATATATATATATATATATATATATATATATATATATATATATATAATTAAATGAAAATATATTACCATGTTGGGGATAGATCACCACATTATTACAAAGTTAATCATTATTTGATCCTCCATCTTGTTATGAATATTATGGGAACCATTAAACCCACCTATAAAATAATAAATTTCATGCCCTTTTTAAAATTAAAATATATTGTCAAAAACTCTATTGTGATCCTTTATATTGTGATAGGACTTATTATATGGTTTCATTTTGAGGAAAACCAATCCCCAAATTATAATGGGAATTATATATGGCAATGATCCTCTTCTTCCTTCATGGTATTATTCGATAATGAAAGATTTGTTATTTTTTGGAACAAATGGCCTAATTGTTCCATGAATCAAGGAACCTCATTTTTTTGTATTTATCTCTACTCTCACTTGTGTCAACAACTCGTTGGCCTCAACATCAAAACATTAATTGGTAGTATGTCTCAATTTTCATGTTAAATTTGGACTCTAAACCATCAACATTAGAAATACCACATCTGTGTAAGTGAACTTTGTATTTTGCACTTAGAGTAAAAGAAAAGTTTGGACCTCTTAATTTGCATATGAAGCCTAGATTTCTCAGCTATCCTAGCTTGCTCCAAGAGGGCCTTTTAATATTCATTCCATTTGAGCTCCCAAAATTTATCCCACTGTGATGTCTAAGTTGAATGGTAATGTTTCATATCTAAAACTTGCACCCAAAAATAGAGTCTTGCTACACTCACACTCATGTGGCATTATTGTTTGCCTACTCTCTCATCTCTCTATAAATAATTTAGGTGAATTTTTTTAATTTTAATACTTGTTTAAACTATGAAACCTATACCATCATGTTAATCATGCTCATGCAAGAAATTTTAAAATTTTACTCTTTGAGGATAAATTTATTTTTGTCATATTTATCTCACTTGCTAGGTCTCTAGACCAGTTGTACTCTAACTTATTTAGGTTTATTAGTTTGTCCCATGGACTCATTATAGTTTCCATACCAATTAAGCCTCTAAAACTTGATCCATCATGTTAACCATGATTAATTGATCAAGTTTCATGTTATGACATTCCTTTCAAAGTGACCTCGGAATCCTCGTATTGTACTTGGAGAATCACGCTTCTCCGAAAAAAAACTTGGAAATTTTCCATTTTGGTCTACTAAGTTCAAATTTCCTTGCCTCATTTTTGGTAGGCTTCTCATATGTAAATTTATCTATATTTTAATATTTTTAGGTCCCTAGACCAAATCAGATTTTAGAAGCCTAAATATGTCTTGGGGAGTCTTTTTTCTAAGTCACTTTGTTAATCAGAACTTTAGTTCTGAATAGGTCTACATGGGGGCGAGTTGGGCATCATAGTCTATTTTGGATATTTTTATTTGACTA
This sequence comes from Torreya grandis, assembly GCA_037957365.1. Taxonomy (NCBI): domain Eukaryota; kingdom Viridiplantae; phylum Streptophyta; class Pinopsida; order Cupressales; family Taxaceae; genus Torreya; species Torreya grandis. The sequence goes on from JARHVA010007375.1 coordinate 207,834, forward strand.
GATTGATAGGGCTAGTCATATTTCATTTTAGGGTTTTAAACCTCATGTAGGTCCCTCAATTTTTAATGGGGTAGGATATGTGTTAATTTTTTATGGATCCTCAATTATGTTGAGTCCATCCCCATCTATTTTGTTTAATATTAATTGGGGCCCCAAGCCCCAATTAGGTCATCTACTATCTCAAGATCCCCTTTCCTATGTTTTTTAGGATTTCATCTCACCAAATTTTTATTATGTTGTCTTTAGGAATTTCCTCCTTAAATACCTGAACCTTCCATCATCATGGTTCTCACCCTAAGAAAAATGGTAATATTCTACTTGGGGTTTTGAGCCCCCAATATCTTGATTAGATCTAGAATATTCAATTTTTTCAAAATGTGATTTCCTAAGTAAAATACAATCTGAAAATAGGATTAAGAGGCCTAATATGGTCTTTGAATGGTTAAAAGTGTGGTCATAGTGCTATTCTTCCCTTAGAAGCCCGATTAACACTAGAATCTAAAAATTCAAACAAAAATGTTAAATTATAACATGAGACCCCTAAAATTCCTTAATATGTCTAATACATCCATGTTTTACCTTTCAATCAATTTTTTACAATGAAATGAGTGTGTAGAGTCTATTTTCAAAACCATTCATGTTTATAAAAAGTTGGTTCCATCCCAAATGCAATAGTTTTCTTAACGTTTCACAACCCATTCCAATTTAAAACATATTCATGTTTATCTATGCTTATGTACTATTCTATCATGTCAATTCTCCCTTTTAACATATTTTCCATCTATTTTATAGGGTGAATAATGAAAGTGATGGGAATGTAAAGTGGAAGAAGCTATGGCATTAATAGTGGTAGTTGATGCTTTTGGATGAAAAATCTATCACATGAAAGACTAAACGGCTATATATTGCTTACATTTTAGATTTAATGGGTTGGATTTCTTCATCCCATAAGAGATTTAGAGCCAACAAATTTACATTTTATTTATTTTCTCTCCCTCAGCTCATCTACTTTCATTATGCTTTAATATTTATTGGAGAATGATTGTAATGAAATCTAATTTTGTTATCAAATAATGTAGTTCTAATTAATAAAATACTTGGGATTATTTACATCCATTTGTGCATGTATATGCTAGTGATGTTTGTTATTTCTTTATATGCTCTTATTAGAAGTGTTCATTTGATATACATTTGATTTTTCAAGGACTTATTGGACCAGGGACCGATTTGTGTAGTTCTTATGATCATGATATTAAATATACTACCATTGTTATAGGTTTTTATTTCCCCTTTTCCCTCTTTTATCATTTTCAATTAGTTTATAGCTTAGGATTTGATGGAAATATATGCATGAATGAATATCAATATTATTTCTATATTTATCCATTTTCATTATCATATTGATTAATAGTTTAATCAATGACATGAATGAAAAATTAACCATAAATAATACTAGGAAAAACATTACAATATGGTAATTTGAATCTGGGAAACACTCAGAATGAATGCTTGTTTATCTATTTTCAACACCTACGTGAATAAAAATAAAATAAAATAAAATAAATCACACATTATCATATTACATTTTTCAAGAATTAAAAAATGCACTAAAACATATCCCTAAAGTTTGAGGTAGTAAAACCAACAAAGGCCCCTTGAAATGGAATGGTCAAAATGAGATACTAAGGGAAGAATGCCATGACTTTAATTTAAAGTAAGGTGTGTTTTACTATTATGGATCTATGTGATAATGTATTAGCAAAAAATGTAGAAGTAAAAATGTAGTATGATAAAAATACACTATGACAAAACATCATGAGGAAAAAACTTAGTGAGGAAAAAATGTATTAGTATTGATAATATCACAAAAAAAATTGTGAGGAGAATAATTGGGATATTTTAGTGATTAACACATTGTTTATTTATTTTCAAGTAAATTTGGGTGATATTAGTTAACATTTCATTATATAAACATAATGCAGCAAATTTATAAACAAAATAATAAATGAAATATGATTTCATGAGCTTTGAATTTATAGTTGAAAGTTTTTTCATAACCTATGTGAGTGCATCCTTTGCTATGGTTTATTCCTGTGATGTTTTTTCCTTGCTAAATTTTGCCCTTGCTATGTTTTATCCTTTCTATGTTTTCTATGCTACATTTTTAACCACTACATTTTTGTTTGCAAATTTTTTGATAGATGCCAATATTATCTTAAAACATTAGCAAGTGTGAAAATATTTTCAATAGAACTATGACTAGAAGGAGATCCTCCACCTATACCTAAACCTAAAACTAAAATTTTAATAACAAAATATAAAATTTGAACACTTAGTAGCATTTCTTGCACTTAGGAAGTCTAAAATCTAAAATCTAAAGGATATGGATACCCATGGGATTAAATTTTTTATGGGTTTATTTTAAGTTGTTGTAACTCACTAAAAACAAAAAACTAAGGATAAACAAAGTAAAACCAAAAAATCAACAAGTAAGCTCAACTACTAGCTTACCTACTATTGTAACTTCATTTTTAACCTATTAGTTGGGATTCAAAACCCACCACTGATGGTTAATCACACATGTCTTGGCATAAGTGGATGCCTTGTGAATGGTATAGGGCCTACCCATAATCTAACTAAGAATACTAATAAATTATTCACAAATTATAGAACTAATTGGTTTCAAATAGCTGAGGATCATATACAAGCATTCAAAGATGCCTTGTTCTGAATAAAAATACAACATGATGATGTGGATTACCACCTATTTACCTACTCCTTGGGAAAATTTTACTATTCTTGGTATCCTGGTTTGCCAAATAGATCTATAACTTTCTAGAATGATCTTGAAACTATTTTTATTAATCATTTCATGCTTCCAATTGATCTATCTATCCTATATCATCACTTTGCAAATACATGTATGGATAAAAATGATCTTATGAGTGTCTTTAATGCATTCCTCCATAATCTTTACCAAAGTCCAAAATATTAGTACACTATATTAGAAATGTATACCATATAAACACACCCTAGGGATTTAGAATTGATGACTTCCATGTTCCTCAAAATAATCCCAATAGCCATATTATCATTGTCTTTAGTACATAATGATTATGTTAACATTGAACAATAGATGGCTATAAAAGGTTACAAATTTGGTCCTTTACCTTCACTAGGGAAATCAAATGTTTAGAACCAAATCATAATGACCAATCATGACCTTGAACACCATATATCATTATTGAATCCAATCCTAGGTGCCCTATATATAAGCCCAAATCTAGGCTAAGTTCTAACACCCATGAAATTTATGCTTAAAGGACATACTTATTCCCTCTAACCATGTTTTTTAAAATAAAAATAACCAACAACTTGTTCCCATTTCATATAACAACACTACTACCAAGCCTAACACTAATAGTTTTCTTGATTATACTAGCAACCAATAGGCTATCACATCATTTGTAAAGAATCAAACACCTATTAAAAATGATCCTAACCAAGAACATCACATTTCTCCTACATTTCCAAATGTTAATGCACTAGTTACCAACACGTTGTCACATAGGGTAATTTAAAAAAGTGTTATTGTGAGCTATGAAGTATTTGATTTATAAAATATGGTTTAGAGGTTGAAATATGATATGGGAAATTAGAATAGAAAAGTGACAAATAATAGAAACCAAAATGAAAATAACCCACCACCAAATAGAAATTTTAACTTATAACTAACCAATAGATATTGGAATATTAGATCAAACCATGAAGGTGTACCTAGTAGACTAGAAAATAATAATTAGAATAAAAACAAAAATGTTTCAAATTTAGTAAACTTAGTTGATTTAGCACTGGTCACCTAATGTAGAATGAAAAATGTAATTGACCATGATGAAATTAGTAGTGCTTAATTCATATGTGCCTCAAAAATGTTATAGAAGGACATCGACAACATAGAATTATTCCTTACAAATCACAACAATGGTAATAATAATAGAAGTAACCCTAGAACAAATATAGCCTTAGAGACTTATGAGTTTACATTTGAGAGTGATAATGAGCTAGAGGAAAACCAGGATGAGAATTATACATTTACAAATTTTTCAATTGGAAATAATTAAAAATTGAGGAGTAAGCTTAAAAATACATTAACTATGTATAATCCTCTAAAAATCTCTAATGTTCACCTAATGAGAACTCAATCAATAATCCACTTCCACCTGCAGGGCCTTCCACATCTTACAAGCACAAGAATAACTCCACACCTCCATAAATTGAGAAACCATTAGATTCAAGAAAACCTTGATATAATATTCTAGATGACCTAAATAAATCTAAGGCCAATATCATGATATTTGACTTGATTCAAATCTCAAACCAAATGGACATGTTAATAAAATAATTATCCATTACAAAAGGAAAATAAACTAATAGAACCATTGATGTTCATGTGGAAATTTACAAAGAGAAAAATAAAACTTATTTATTACTAGCAATACATATTTTTGGTACAAAAATATAATTATTTAGTGGATTCAAGTGATTCTAGAAACATGATGCCTTATGCCATTTTCCATCATTTGGGTTTGACACCTAAAAATTCAAATAGGAAAGGGATATGAGGGAGTAATAGTTTATTCACATCTATGTAGTAGATATACCTGATGCTTATGATGTGCTCATGAGTAGTGATTGGTCTAAAACACTAAATGGTTACATAGAGACTAAATTCTGCCACATATGGCTCCCATGGTGATGCATATATGATAAAATGAAAATTGAACATGAGCCCAATATCACTCACATTATAATATAATATAATAAAACAAATTAAATATTTCTTGAATAATTAATTCTTAGGGTCTATTCACTGGAGAAAGAGATGGAAACTTATAATAAGTTATCCATTAACATGCTATCCATACAAAAAATTAGAAAACATTGAGGAACCTGATTAGTTATATGAGGATGATTTCCTCTATGTACCTAAAATAACTTTATTTCCTAGTGTTGGTAGTGTATATGAGGAGGTGAAATTATTTCAACTAAGTGAAAAGATAGGTTTACAATATTTATTATCAACATTGAGAATGGATTATTCTGAAATCAATAGGATTAATGGGACCCATTCAAGTAAATATAAGGAGTTTATAAGTTCCCTGATGAGAAAATAATGATTTTAGACAACCCTATACTTACTTTAGTTATCAAGGACATGGTCATAAGGTCCATATCAACTAAAATTAAATATGTAACTCTATTAGACATAGATAAAAATAGATTAAATCAATGTTTCAATAACCCCAACTCATCATAATCTAAAGTATATAGTCAAAAATTACTTATAAATTCTAAAATTAAATGTTTTTAAGTCTAAGGGTGAATATCGTTCTATTTTAGAGGTCATCAATCCTTGAGGGAAGTTATTTTTATCTATATTTCACCCACAATTCAATTTTATGAATAACATAGATCATTATGAGGTAATAGTTCATGGTCTCTAGTTCACACTAAGGAAGAAATTTAAGAACCTCAATGTAGTTGGTGACTCTAAACTTTTGGTTAATAAAATTAAAAGTCAATATTCTTTTAATGATAATAATTTGACCAAATATCATATTTGAGTGTGGAACTATATACAATATTATGATGCATTAAATAGCTAAATGTCATCATATCATCAACATCTTCAAAACCATAAATGTATTTAAATCACATATCATAAATGAAGATAATAAATAAGAGTTTGAACTAGATGAGGAATGGGTCATCAAATTGAAAACCAAAAATATACTTAAGGGCATGGTATCATTACAATATTTTTTCATTATAGATTACAAAGGTAAGAAATTGAAACTAGCCCCTACCAAAAGTATTTTTCACCAACCCTAAAATCTAGGTAATGTCAATGAGTAAAATAATGTGCTTCTGGGCATGACATGACTTCAAGAGGAAAAACAATACCTTGTTCAAGACTTAAAGGATTTCAAAGATGTTAATGCATGGAGTTACGATAATGTATATATGTTTATCATATGTGTTCTCACACATACCATTCCTCTCAAGCAAGGGTTCAAACCATTCTATCAAAAGCAAAGACTGATTAATCCATTGTTGGAACCATTGATATTCAAATAAATGTAGAAGTTGATCTAAGCGAGGATAGTCTTCCCTATTAGGCCCTCAATGTTGATGGATAATTTGGTGTTGGTTATAATAAAAAATAAAGATATAAGGCTATGTGTTAACTTTTACAACTTTAACAGGGCATCAGAGAAAACAATTACCCATTTATTTCACTAGATGGAGTTCTACAAATAGTGAATGATAACCACATGATATCATTCCTAGATGGGTATTTAGGGTACAAATAGGTAGTGTTAAATCATTAATACCATATCAAAACAACATTTAAAACCAAATTGGGTATTTTCACATACAAGAAGATTTTATTTGGCTTGATCAATATGGGATCCACCTCTCAACATGTAATGCATATTGTATTCAAGTATATTATTAGAAAATGCATGCTCATATACAAGGATTACTTAATTATCTTTCTAAACAATAGGGAATACCATGTAGAGATGCAGAGATCATGGAATCTCTATAAACCTAAGGAAGTGCATTTTTGGTGTGATAGAAGGTTAGGTGTTTGGTCATAACATCTTAGAATGAGACATATGTATAGCTTCTGAAAGAGTGGAAGAAATTTTAATAATTTTCTTGTCTGAAAACATAAATCATCTAAATTCATTCTTTGACATGATAAACTTTGTTAGAAATTTTATTTTAGGATTTGTAGAGATAGTCTAATCATAAAACAACATGTTAAATAACAACATAAAAGTTGAATGGAAATCTAAATAACAAACATATTTTTCCTAAATCAATAATTTAGTTGTAAATACACAAGTGATAATCAGTCCTGACTTTACACAACTCTTGTACATTTAGTAATTCACCTCTGAACTACTTTAAAATAGACTAAATAATTTAGAGATAATATATCTAACTTATTCACGATCTCTCCACTCTGATGTTGATCTAAGGTATTCAATGATTATCAAAAACTATTTTTCCTTGAGCAAAGTAGTTTAGAAGTTTAGGCACTACATTATCGACAACAATGTGTTTATAATTGCATCTGACCCATTGGTAAAAGCTATGTTGATGAAAATGAGTTGAGGGAATGAAGGGGAAATGTAATGACTATTTTATAAGAGTTTAACATGTAGATTCAATGAATAAATATCATGAGAGGTAAATGACATAGTAAATCCATGGTTGAAGTAAACCCACATATAGTTTTCTAGTAATACATAGTGTAAGATATCATAGATGATGATTAGTATTAGGACATGGTCTACTATTTGTTAAACAGTAAGTGTAGAATACACCTAAATTTAACATAAATAATATAGTCATGCCTAAAGGTCAAAAAATTCATGATCAAATAAAACATTCTATACATAATAGATCATGATGGCATATATCTAAGATGCCTCAATAATTAAGAAGTAGTTTTAGTACTAAGTGATTTCTAAGTAAATTATAAAACTAGTCATGGATCATGGAGTGTTATTGATCATAAAATAGTTAATTTAAGGTATTATTTGCCACATGTTTTTAAATATGCACATGCTCACATGTGGAACTCTCATACCTAGTATGTTACAACACGTAGAGAATGTGCCCCCACCATGCTATCGTAGTCAGTAATTGAGGTTTAATGGTTCATAAAGTGGGGATTAGGATTCATTGGTTCCATCAATTCTAAATTGTCAATAGGAAACAAAATCATTCTTAAATATATTTATTATTTACTTATTGGAGAAAATCTTAAGCATTCAATAATTATACAACTGATGTGCTAATCAACATCTTTGAAGAACATATCCTCACTAGGTTTTGGATGCTTATTGTTATAGTTTGTGATAATGATCCTACTTTCTCTTCACTACAATTTATTTAATGGGACTAAGAAAACCAATTAATCCAAAAATTCACTTCCAATTATTAGCCTTAAGGTAATGGGCCAGTAGAGTCAACTAATAAAATGATGCTTGATGTGATTAAGATGTTCCTGGTTAATAACCCTAGGGAGTGTCATAATATTTTTAATTTTGAATTATGGTCAAATAATAGTAATATAATATTAGTTTTAGGAATATAATTGTATCATCTTGTGTATGGCCATGACCCCATCTTTCTAGATAACTTGATAATCTCTATGTTAAAGCTCATGAAAGATTACCTACAAGTTGATGATGAAATATAAGATTACCTACTTAACATGATATAACTTGGGGGAAAATGTGATGCAACTTTATTACATTAAAATAAACACAATGAGGTTAAAAAAATTTTGTTTTAAAAGTGAGAAAAAAATAAATCATTTAGGATCTCTGATCTAGTGCTTGTTTAGGACAAGGCTCATAAGAAAAATGAAAAACACGAAAAGTTTGATTTCATGTGGTTAGGTCCCTAAGAAAAATATGATATGTTGGGTGATAATGCATTCCATCTAAGGTGTCTAATTTATGAGGACATCCCATTGCCTTTCTATAGACATTTACTCAAACACTAATTCTAGGCTTTAATTCAACTAGAATATTCCTATAAATACGTTATTTTTCCATTCCCTGCTTTATTTTCATTTCATTTCCTACTTTATTGTTAGTTTAATTTTTTATTCATACTATTACTACATTTATTTGTTGGTATGTCCTTATTTCATGTCTCTTATTTATCTTGTCCTATCTTTTTTCCTAGGGGTTTCTTAAATTTTTCAAAATAATGAAGAATATAATACAAGGACGCAGGTAGCTCAAGTGATGTTATGGTGTGTAATTACTTTAAGTAGTTTATAGCATTAGATTATGTTTCTAAATTAGTCTCAAAATTATGGATATCATGTGTGATATAAATTTTTTTGAGTTGGGTTATATTTGGGTAAAACTATTTTGTTAATGAAGACATTATCAAAAAATAGGAACATAGTTCACATACATGGATGAACCTACTATGGTGATGACCTAGGTTAAAAAATCTATAATTATACATTTCACTTGATGCTAGTAGTCTCCAACCTAAATTTGGGATGTTTTAAAATAAAAAATATATAAATCAAGATAAGAAAAGAAAAGAAAAATTAATTTCATGAAAAATGTATTTTGGGTGATTTAGGTAACTCCACCACATGCTTTCCAACATGGTTTGAAATGGAGAAAGGCCTTAAGTTAGATCATAGGCAACTCTGTCTAGGATATAAATACTTATTTCATACTTGAGTAATTTAATGTAGGATTCACTTGCATGATGATTAGATCTATTTAAGCTAGTCCTTGTAGGTTATTTGAGGTAGTAAATTCACTCACTAGTACGAACCTAGTTAGTGAGAATGTATGATTTGGTCTTATGGTTTATATTATCTTCTCATCTCTCAAATTAGTTCATATTTCATGTGTATTATTCATCAAAGGTTATAGATTCATAGACCCATTTATATATTTTTCAAAATACTGAGGATTATTTTCTAGTAGAGTCACCATTTTTTATTACTTACACAATATACCTTATTTTTTCTAAGACAAAGGGAACCTCCTTTTTTTGCCTCTTTCTTTACTTATGCTTGAACTCATGACTTATTGGTCTCAACATAAAAAACTTTCTTTGTGGTATATATTAATTTGAATGATGAACTAGGACTCAAAACCATCATTTTTAAAAACATTGTATCCATGCAAGTTAATCTTATGTTTTACATAATGTAGAAGTAGAGTTTTGACCTCCTAATTTGCATTTGAATCCTATCTTTCTCATCTCTTTTATATCTCTTATCCCGCTCAATGACATCATTTCAATATCTATGCCCTTTTATTTCCTAAAACCTATCTTATTTTAATGACCAAGTTTGAGTGGTAAAGTTTTAAATATAACAATTGGCATTGAAATAGAGTCTTTATACACATACACTCACTTGGCATTATTATTTACCTATTCTCTCAACATCCTAAAACTACATTAGGAATTCCTTTTTAGTTTCATGCCTATTTGAGAACTAGGAGCTATCCCATCCTCTTAATCATTCTTATGTAGACAAGTTTCATGTTTTAATATTGGAGAGTAAACACATTTTTGACACTCTTATCTCACTTATCAGGTCTCAAAACCAATTTTCTATTGACTTGGTCAGGTTTTTGAGTTTTCCCTAGGGAGTCATTTTCATTTCAATACCATTTAGGAATATGGAACTTACTCCATAATGTTCATCAAGCTCATTGAACCAAGTTTCATGTTTTTACCTTCCTCCTAAACTTCGTACTCATATCATATTTGTAAAAGCATGCTTTGTAGGAAAAAAAACTTGAAAATTTCTCCTGTTTGGTTTGCTAAGCTCAAATTTCCTTTCCCAATTGTATTTTGGATTCTCAGTGGTAAATTTATCTAAGGTTTAATAATTTTAGGTCCATAGACATAGTTAGGATTTGATATCTTGGATAGGTTTTATGGGGTGTTTTTTCCTATGTTTTATTTTTAATTTGAACTTTTGGTCCGAATAGGTCTTGGTGGAGGTGGGTTGGGAATCATAGTTTATTTTGGAGATTTTTGTCAAACTAGGTCGAGAGGGGTAGTTTTAGTAAATTTCAAGGTCAACCCCACATACGTCCCCATGTTTTTAGTTAGGAAAGCTGTGTTTTAGTTAGGGATATATCCTAAATTACGTAGGGGCCATCCTTGACTATTTTAATCAATATTAATTAGGGACCTTAGCCTCAACTAGGTTATCAAGGATCTCATGGATCTTAAATACCTTACATTTAATCTTTTGCCCCTAAATTCCTAAATATCTATTGATTAGGGTCTCCACTCACCACAACCTTAACAATGTTCTACTTGATCTTTTGAGCCCCTAACTTCTTGACTAGGTCTATGACCTTCAGGCTATTCAAAATGTGATTTCTCACATAAAATAAATAATATAAATCATGAGAAAAGGCCTAATAAGGTCAAGGAATCATTTAAATCTTGACCTTAGTGGTAATTTGGCTTCAAAATTCTAATTAGCGATGGGATTTAAAAATTGAAACAATAAAAATAAATTATAACTTGAGAACACTAAAAATCATGAATAAGTCAACTAGGCCATTTTTGACCTATTGATCATTTTTTCCCATTAACTTGTTCATCTAGAGTCAATTTCTAGAATTATTCACATTGTTATAAATTTGGTTTCAGCCTAGATCCATTGATGGTCTTAAGTTTTCCAAATTCCTCCTAGTTTAAAACATGTTCATTTTTTTCTATGCTTACAAATAATTATATCTTGTTAATTCTAGTTTTTTAAATTCATTTTGGTCTATTTTATAGAGTGAATGGTGAAACTAACTAGAATGCGAAGAGGGAGAGATAGTTGGGGTATTAATGGTAGTAATTGGATGTTTTTGGATGGAAAATATCTCCCATGGAGGAAAACATGGATATATATTTCTTGTATTTTACTCTCAATAGGTTTTATTTTTCTCCTCCCATAGGATGGATTTTTCTCCACCCATAAGTGATTTTGATCTAACCCATTTACATTTTATGCATTTTTTATTTATTTTCTCTCCATTAAATACTCTCATGTCATTATGGTGGTAAACATGTGGTAAAATGATTGTAATTAACTATGATTTGGTTACCAAAGGATGTAATTGTGATTAATACAAGACTTGGGATTATTGTTTTACATTTGCACATGTATAAGATGGTGGTGGTTGTTATTTCTTTGTCTACTCTTCCTAAAAACATGCACTAGCTCTAAATTTGATTATGCACATGTTGATTAAATTATGGAATACTTTGTGGAGTTTATATGATCATGATATAAAATTTACTAAAATTATTACAAGGTTTTCTTTCCCCTTTTATCCACTTTATCATTTTTCAATCAGTTGCTAGTTTGGGTTTTGATAAGCATATATGCTTTAATGAATATCAACCTTGTTTCTATATTTATCCATTATCATTTTAGTATTGTTTAATAGCTTAATCAATGAAATTAATGTAACATTAGATGTAAACAATACTAAAAAAATACCTATAATCTATTGATTTGAATTTAGACAACACTCAAAATGAAAGTTCTTTATCTATTTTCAACACCAACATGAAGTCAAATCCAAAAAATGAAATAGAAAACACAAATTATTATTTTAAATTGTTCAATTACCAAAAACTCACTAAAATACATGTTTTAAGTTTGAATTAGTCAAAGAAAAAATGGTCCATTCCAATAAAATGGTCACAATGAACCATTAAGTGAATATGAGTATGCCTAGACCTTATAGATATAAACCTTAGGGAGATTCTCACAAATCTACTTTCAATATTGGAAATTATAAATTTAAATGAATTTTGTTCATACATACAAGTGTGTTTATGCATGCAACATTCTTTTTTGTAGAAGAGACCCATCCGTGGGTCAACAAAAGATGTAGTGATGTGTAGTACTAGAGAAATAACTGCTCCACTCTAAACCATCAAATAAAAGTATTTATAATCCATTTATCTCTTCTTTTGGATAATCATTTTTCAAATATATCCTATCCCATAGTTATTTATCTCCTTAAATAACTCCACACTACTGAAACTCTAAAAGGTTTTCATATTTTTTAAATATTTCCTAGTGTTTCCCTCTTCAACATTTTGATGAGTTAGATTTTAACCTCTTGATATTTATTACCATCATTCCATTCTTTGTCTATCAAGTACATGTTAAAGGTTTATTTCACACCCCATGGATCCTATTCAATAACCACCATGATGTATTAATTTCAATCCCATCAACACTTCTACCCTCTAGAACTATACAACCTACTAACCCTTGTAAAAGTGAACCTCAAGATTATAAAGTCTACCAAAGTGAGGTAAAAATATATGATGTTTTAAAAAAATTTGTTATTGGAAAATAACATCCCTAAAATTATAGATTTGTATACCGGGCATGTCAAGTTGGAGGAATTTATAAAAATATTGAATGTATAAAATATGAGTAGGTCCACTATTTTTTTAAGTTGAGTGTATCCTTCCACATGTAGTTAAATTCACATCATCCATTGAATGTTTAGACATGATATTTGCCTTTGACATACATTATGACCATAAGGATAAGGAGATATAATCAAGCATCGTATCACTAATTTTTAATATAGATTAGACATCAATGGGAATGATAATGAGGATATTTGTGCATGATACCTATGCGAGATTAAAAACCATTTATGGAGAAATGCATTGGGGTAAAAATATAGATAAGTATTTTATAGCGATCAATGACTCCTAGTTGAATAATAAGAGCAATAATATATCAAAGGTACCAAATAACTTATTTCAGTGATATTTTAATGAGTATCTTTCATAAATAATCACTTTCTTAAATAATTTAGTCATAAATGAAAATAACTAGAACTTATATCCATGGATGTTCATGTTGATGAATATCATTTTTAATGGAAGACAATTAATATACTAGGGTGATATGATTAGTGATTCTTAACTAATAAATGTAGAATCTATGAATCAATTCTTCATGACTTCATACTTGGTGTATTAATTGGCTTCAAAAAGAACTTATCCTAAACTCCCTTTTCATGGAAATATTTCTCCCATAATTCAAATATATAAATTCCTCACTCAATTCATTCTAGATCAAAACAAAAAATAGTTTAGAAGAGTTAACTATGCTTTCATAATGAATATAGTGTAAATCTCTTGATGAAGAAAAGGGAACAAGAATCTCCAATAAAGTAGCTACCTTGAAAAATTATTATGGAAGTTACTTAATTTAATAATATAAGTTCACCTATATTAAGGACAAAGTATTTAAGGGATATCCATTATGGATATGAAGGTTAGCCAAATATAAGACCACACTAATAGAGTTTTGAGGGAAACTAGAAGCATTGACAAATATTGCAAAGATACACGTGTTAAGAGTTTGATTCTCAATCTCTTTTGTACATTTTTAATTTAAAACTATAGTAAATGATTAATACATTAAATTGGATATCTCTCAACTCACTGGTCATTCAAATTCCTATAGATATTATGTTGATTGAAATAGATTTGTGAAAAATAATCACCACATTTATGCTTAATTCTATCATGTTTCTCATATAGTAGACTAATTGACAAATTGCTTTGATGAGTATGAAGTAATCATATGAGACTAGATCATAATTACTATTTCTCATATAAAATAATTCATAGATGATTGGGTCCTAGATGCAATTGCAAATGTCATGATAAATCTTATTGACATTGGGTATGTTACTGAATTTACTTCTTATTTTCTAACCATCAATTATTCAGTAAGAGAACTTATAGATAAATAGGGATGAAAAAAACTATCATATTTAAAAATAACAAATGGTTAAATAATAAAGTGGCATAGTTTATGGAATCATTTGTATTTAAGAGATCAAAAAATCAACCCCCATCTAAAGGAAATCCTTAAAAACACTATAAATAAGAGCAATACTAGTTTGACAATTCAATCATCTATTGCTTCAAACTTCGATGATAGTGATGAAAAAGATCTTTAGTAGATGAAATTACTTGGTAAAACTTTTGAAGAAATTCCTATTATGAAAATCAAATTAAAGGAAAACATGTTTTTTATGTTACATTCTTAGTTCTCTTGTTGATTTAACTCCTATAATTAGTTGACTGAACTCATACAAGCTTAAAATACTATGTTTTAAGTTTCATAAAGGTGGATATCATGTTGAAAGCATGTGGTAATAAAAAAGGAATGACACTACTAAGATGGTGAATAAATATAGAAATTTTAATGTCACTTAGAGTAAATAAGTCAAACTTTATGCTACTATTGTAGGTCCTTTAACATAAACCATTACCCATGAAAAACACTTCCTATATAATTTTATATGTCTGTCTTTCCATTTTTATTGGCCCTATATTTAAAGAAAGTTGTTTTTTCATTATGTAAATTTTAAAATAGTGAAAATATAATAGGAAAAATGTGTGAATATAAGTCAAATGGAATTTAAAACATCATCCCACTCCATCCTATCTTTATAAATCTAAGAGAAATGGTAATTGTAAAATAGATTTTTGATTTCCATGAGTTGAGTCTTAAAGGAAGGAAAAATAAATTTTGTGTTCAATCTTCGTCCAAGAAATTATGGAAATTTAGAACCCTATGTCTTACTTTGCTTTATGGATATGTGTTTTTATTGTGTTAGTACATATTTAATTGTTCCATCTAATAATTGCGTATGATTTCAGCTAAGGATGTTATTTCCATTAAACACTTTCTTGTCATGAAGTTGAATGTAATCTATGTTTTCTTATTCATGTGTGAATGTTCATATTCCGTTTTTATAGTTTTATTTCCATTTGAATTTTGAAAAAAAAAAACCCTTCATTCAACTTTTAGATAATATAAATATGCTTACCTTAGTTTTTATTATTTTTAGTAAAGGGAATCTCTCCTCCTAATAGAGGAAATAATTTTAGTCTCCTTCACTGTCGTGAAATTTTTATTTTTCAAGAGTATCCAAAAAATTTCCAATAATTTTTAGCAACCACCATAGGGTGCATCATGTACTTCTCATCCAACTGATAGTTACTAGTTGTAGTCACTCATATGACTATCACTTTAACTCTCCACCTAAATCTAAACTAACCTCAAGTTTTACAAGTGGATATCTCTTCTGATCTCTAATAGTTCACCTTAGATAATCTAAGTGATTAATTCCCATTTCCATAGAATTATAAGTGTTTTAGAAAAGAAATATTGACATGATTACTTTTAAATATAATTTTTACACTTGTGATGAAAATATTAGTGATCATAGTAATACATTGAGTTCCATACAATATCTTGGCATCTCAATTGATATTAGGTATGAAAATTCTAGTAAACAAAAACACATCCTCAACCCATTATTTGATTTACAAGAATAATCTAGTTTTAGACACTCTCTTGATGGGATAAATAAGATAAAACACATAAGTAGAACATTGATAATAATAAACAAAATAGTTCCAAGAGAATTAATTTTCTAGGACATGGTGGCTATTATATTATGGGGTCCTTTTATTAGTTCAATTGATTTAGGTTCTCAAATTCATGAACTACCAAAATGTTCAAAGAATAATTTATGATTGTTTACCAATGCTAGTAACCAACATTCTAATGAAGACATAAAGGCTTTATTATCCACCTATGGTATTCTTAGTTTGAACATGATTTTTTAGTATAATTATTCTTAGAAAATTTGACAAAGGAGATATAAAATGGTTTCATCATTTAAATTTTTCTTACATTCCAGATTGGAAAACACTGAAAACTAAATTGAGAATTAGATATTGAAAAATTTGTCCCATATAAATAATCCTATCAACCCATGAGAGAGTTTGTTGCTACATTTGGTAACATAGTGCATAAAATCCAAGCATTTATCATGCCCATGGTAGAAAATTAGAAGTCTTTTTTTTTTAAATACACAAATTCCTAATGGAAGATTATTATTTTAGAGGAATCATATGACAAATTTGGAAGCTATACAAAACCAAGTCATGGAAATCAAATATTATATGATCATATTTGTAAAGCTTTAAAATAACTTATCAAGATTAAAAAATAAAATTCAATATACCCTTTGGCTTATAAGATGGAAAATAACCTCTTGGATTAAAAAAATAGACTCTTCAGTCTAAAAAATACTCCTTATAAAGATGCACCTAGGAAACCATTTGTTCTATTTAATGAAATTATATATCCTAGAGTATCTACTCCATGTCCTAAAATATCTACTGAAGCATCCCCCATAATTATTAACTATACAATCGTCTTTCATGCCACTGATGATCATTATGTTTTTAACTACTCAAAAATATCCAAACTACTACAACTATATATGATTGAATTACCACTTGAGGATGGTGTTTTGGGAACTATTGATCCTAAAATTTTGAAATTTGATGGCAACTCTAATATAAGTTATTTAAAGTAATAACTATAAGGTGATGAATATGATGAAAGCATGGAGATTATGAATAATAATTAATATGCAGTATTCACTTGATCTTATAAAGAGAATATGGAGGATTTTGAAAAAATTAAGGAGTCTGATAAATAAAAAGATAAATAAATCATTAAGGTTGTCTCTAATAGTGTCATTTTGACCAAATTTATTGAAGGATAGATAAATAAATAGGTTTGGAAGTTCTAACTCTCCAAATGTTTCCATCATGTTAGGAATAAAAAACACTTTTAAACTAGATTTACTATTATCATAAACCAGATCTAAAGCTATGCAACAACATCCATCATGAAAACATTCCTTAATTCACCATTATTATGAAAGAATAAATGAAAGAACAAGATAATAAAACAAATCACACATATCTAACGTGGTTCACCCAATGTGGGCTACACACCAATGAAAGTTCTCAAATAAAAATAGTAATCTAAATACCAAGACTACAATTAACTCTCATAGAGATATAAAAGTATCCTATATAAAATGATGCACAAATAACTATACTTTTGCCTACACCTGCACAATGCTATATCTCAAAAGTTACCAAACCACACCCTATAATAAACACTTACACTTTGCAAAGCACCTACACTTTGACTCTGATCCTCAAAGCCACACCCTAAAAATAAACTCTCAACCTCTAAAGGCCACACCACACCTAATATATATAGAATATAAAGTAAAATACATAAAAGGAGGAAAAAATGCATAATAATTATCCAAAATAAGCATCATCCACTCAAGGCAACTCACTTCCACCTCATCAAGATCATTGAAAAGCTCTCAGATGAAGGAACATGCCATACTAAGGGTCTCCACCTTTAAAGGACACATTTTAAAATACCATGTGATCACAACCATCTCCTTGTAAAAAGAATGGTGTTAAATTTTCCAAGAAATATCTAGCTCCCTCAAAATAAGGAAGTCACATGGAAAATAGATAGTGAATAACCAACTCATAAAACATGGAAACATAAAAATTTAAAATATACTAGGAATAAGCCCCTCACATTTGGATCAAGGTTCCAAAAATGGTTGAGTAGGGAAAACTACACTCCCCACATCCTTGGAGCTCTCTACACCCCAAAAATAATTCCCTATGGTCATGTGATATCCCTAAAGGGCTCCACTAATATCCCACTTAGAAACCATTTCTCCTAAATAGAATCTATCACTGCTCCATGACCACTAAGGCCAACCAAATCTAAACATAGTCTCAACTTGTCCAATGTGACCACCCTAGTCATCATATCCACAATATTTTGGCTAGTATAAATCTTCTCTACCTTCACCAAGTTCTCCTCCAAATCTATCCTGATGAATTGATAATGTAACTAAATGTGTTTCATCCTTGAGTGGAGAGTAGAGTTCTTTGCCAAATGAATAACACTCTAACTATCATTGTATAGTCTCCCAACTTCTTGCTTATGACCCAACTCTTTAAATAACTCTTGTAACCAAATCACCTCCTTTCTAGCCTCCATGGTAGTAACATACTCTACCTTTATGGTTAACAAAGCCACAACCTTCTATATCTTATAAATATAACTAACTATTGTATCTCCATAGTAAATATATATCACATCTTACTTCTGCTACTATCAATATATCATACCATATCTAAGTCCACATAACCAATAAAGTGGTCTAAATATATGATATTTTTTTAGAGATTTAATATGGGATAACCCCTCCATTAGCTAAGGTATCCACAAGCTGACATGGAAATATTTTTATATTCCCTAGGATGTGAGTGGTATAGGATTAAAAGATGTCTCTCATCAAGGTTTAGCTCCCTACATCAAATGGATTATATGTGTCATTGAAGGAAAATATTACTATAAGGTTCTCATCTACAATTATATTGCTCAGGGTTCCCATTATGGACATGCAACATGAAAAGGTCTTGGTTTTTCTAATCATGACTCTTATTTCCCCTATCAAACTTATGGAGTTTTTTGTAACAAAAAGTATCCAAAAATCTTGGGAAAAAGTGAAAAACTATCTATGAGTGAATGATTCTGGGTTTATAGGTGGCCTCTCTATCAATCAACACTCCCTATGGCGGTCCTCTATCACTAAATTTAATGTATTTCCTCTTGTGGAGGTACCTAGGATTTATTCCATCATAAAATTTTAAAGGGGAATTCATACTATGCAAGACTTATTTTTCAAAAACACTCAATTTTAGCTTGCCTAAGATCAGTTCAAACTTATATATAACATTTCCTCCATAGACAAAGAATATTATGAGAATATTATCTAAGTTGTTCTAGAAGATTACTTTAAGAAAAGATAATTAATTATTCCAACCCTTGGTGGAAAGATTAAAGATGATATTTCGACACCCCTTTCAAGAATTACACTGCTAAAAAAGGTTATGAATGGATTTGGTTGCATCTACCTATGGTTCGTAAGCTTGATGGTTGTTGGAATATTTAGTTTTTACTCACTGTTTCAGGGAGACATTTTCATACTATTTGGTATGCCTTTTTTGAGCCTAAGATGGATCATTTTCATGGTGTTTATTTCATCAAAGGGTTCCTATAGGTAGAAGGATAATTTAATTGGTTGTTATGCAACCTCAATGCCCACTCTACAAGCCGTTAGAGACTATCATGCACTATTTCATTTATCATCGTAAGGTGCAAAACACCTAGATTTGGATACATGATTTCCTCATGTCTTTTCATCTAGACCC
This sequence comes from Torreya grandis, assembly GCA_037957365.1. Classification (NCBI taxonomy): domain Eukaryota; kingdom Viridiplantae; phylum Streptophyta; class Pinopsida; order Cupressales; family Taxaceae; genus Torreya; species Torreya grandis. The sequence goes on from JARHVA010007375.1 coordinate 227,595, forward strand.
CTGAAGTTGGCTTCACATACTCTTTGGTGACATCCCATAAATTCCACATCAATTCACTAAATTTTGGCATGCTTTCATCCAAAAAATTATCTTTTATATATGGAAAGAAATGAATCCATCTTTAACTTTAACTATTTTTTGTGGCATTCACTTTTATAAATAATAAGTTTGTAGTTATTTTTAATATGCTTCTACACATACAAGTGAAAAGAAATTATATAAGTATGTAGTTAGATCACTTGTAGCTATTACTTTTCCACATCGCTAATATCCCCTATAATGTTGCTCATGTGCCACACTCTCCACCTTAGAACTTACTACCGAGATGTGGAAGTGGCCTTCCATAGGGTTCCGTTTGTCATAACTGGTCTTGTGAGCATTCTCATAACCATTCTACAAAATCTCCATAGTGACATAAATCTCCTTCCTCAACCCATCATGGAGTTTGAGGGTCTTCATCTCCTCATCCTCTATAAGGCCAAGGGTGAGGCTCTTTGCCTTCTACAAACTAGCACAAATTGAGTTACTTACCTGAAAGTTCTAAGGGTGGTCGGAAACAATCACCAGATAAAGCCTTCCCAGGCTTGACTTGGTAATTTTTCCCATCACTCTATCCATGATAATGAAATGCAAGAAAAAGGTGACCAACACATATTTGATTCTAGATGAAATTACCTATTATTGAAGGGAATGATCTTCCAAGGTCTAGATGGGGTGATCCTTCTAATCATGATCCGCTTCCTCAACCAGTGTCTTTTCTATTTCTACCCAAAAAAGTTATGTATTACAAAATTTCTATGTACTAAATATTCTCAAGTCTTGACTTTGTTTATAACCATGTTTCTTAGATTTGACTTTGCTTATGCTTCCCATACTAAACCTTGTTTATCATTTTGGTGTGTTTTCTTACCACAAACATTTTTATAAATAATCTTATAAATGTTAAGCTATTAATATTCATAATATAAACTATATTTCATTAAAAAATTAAGTACCACTATATTCTTTATTAATCTTTTATATTAAATATATAAATGTTTCTTATAAACAACAATATGATATAAATTGAAACATAAATTTTAATAAAACCTTCATACAGATATATATTAATGCTTTATTGTTTTTAAATTACAATCAAAACATTATTACAATATTAGATGTCCATGTATTCCATGTTTATGAGATTATCCAATTTTTAACATAATTTATTATAATTAGTTTTTCAATACTAAACTTTATATAGAAATATAACATGTATTGCTGTCACATATTCTATGCTCATTTTTCATTTTTAATTTTTTTTTCCATATAAATCTCCAAAAAGTTTAAATAAAAACCACTTCACATATTTGATATTGGATTCATTTTTCATTTTAGAGATGGCTTTGAAAAAATTAAAAGTTCAATTTTAGTAATAATAAGGGGATTGTTAATGAATAGATTCATTGTATTCAGTTTTCTAATAGATTTCATTGGTATACGCTACTTTTAGATACTAGCATACGCAAATGTCTCCATATATTCCTTTGAAATGTCTCCGTATATTCCTTGCCGTCTGGTCTCCGTAGATATTAGTGTATGAAAAATTGTCCATATTCAAGTATGCAAGTTTCTCTATATTAATGTATTAAATGTTTTTATATTTTATTTAAAGTTTGATTTAAATTAATTATAAGCTAATGACGAATGTAAATTTGTTCATATATATTTTATTATTTATTATTAAAATTTTGATTTCAGTTATTGCAAGGGATTATAAAAATTATTTGAAATAATATTTTATAGATAAAAATTAATGTAATGTAAGAATTTTTATTTAATCTTGAAGTTTATAATTTTTTTATTAAATTTATACAATTTTTAAACCAATTTTTTTTTAAATTATTTATTTATTATTTTATTAACTGAATGAAATTTTCGTAATATTTTTTGAATGCTCTTATAATACAATTTTTTATTTTTAAAAACAAAAATTTCAATATAATATTATTTATCGTAGTTTAAGCATATCATTTCTATCTCAATTTTTGTTTCCGTTGATTTTTGGTCCTTAAAGGTGAAGCCAATGAAAATAACCTACACAAGACTAATCATTGTCCCTTCATTTTTATTCCCAAAATAGATAAGAAAGGCTCCAATTAAGCTTACTGGTAATGCCAAACAATTTTTTGCAGGCATAAGTGAATTCACCAGATATGCTCTTGATCCAAGTCGTAACAGTTGTGACAATAATCTATATCTAAACATTTCATCCTATAGGTTCATTAGTTTTTGACGACTCATTTTATTGATGCACAAAATATGTTGATAAATGTTAGAATTCTATGTTGTACACATTAATGAACTGGTTGTAACTTTACACAATTAATGAATAATTAAAATTTAAATGTTCTTTATCAACATATATTATTAAAAGAATTATACAATATAAATTTTGTCAATAATTATATTATTAAATTTTATTATGTAAATTTAAAAAACCTGAAATTACATATATATATATATATATATATATATATATATATATATATATATAATTAAATCTTTTATAAGTTAATTGTATTTGAAATTTTACTTATTATATTATAATACAAAATGTAACTAGTAATATTTGAAATCATCAAATTTGATCTATATATATATATATATGCCTTTTTTATAAATGTCTATTAATTTATAAATCAGTTATTTACATTAGCATTGTCAACATTAAAATTAATATGATTCATATTTATAATTTTATAAAATAAAAAATATAAAAATCTATGTGCATCTATTAAAATAATAATATTATGGTCAGTTATGAATAAATGATATTAAATACATGATTTAGGTAAAAAAAACTACTTCTATACAATTAACTATAAAATATTTAGTAGAAAAATTATTCACATTTCAAATTTTATATTTATAAAAAAATATTTAACTATAAAAGAAGTCAATACAAGCAATACATACAAATATGTTAATATATTATTTCCATAAAAAACCAAGGCATACAAATCTTTAACTACATTTAAGTCATTAACCTGCAGCAGGACTAAAAATAGGGGTATAATAATTATATATTTAACATTTGATGTGTCAAATTGTATTACCTTTATTATTAAATCAATTGTTTCACTTAATATCTTTATTGGTAAGTTTAATATAATTATACAATATTCAATTCTATTCGTCTTTATTTATAATATTAATTTATAAGAACTAGGTTAAACTTTTAATTAAAATATATAATTTATAAAAATTAGGTTAAACATTTTAATTAAAATATATATTTTTTAAATGTATAAAATAAATGATTTCTCTACCCTTAAACATACTTAAATAAAAACACATATATTAAAACATGTATATTATATTTATTATGTCACCACCTTAATGTCAACGTTAGCAACTTATTGACACAATCTACACTAGTATTTCATTTCATACACGATTATAGAGTCAGTCAGAGGAATTATGAAAATCTCAATATACTTTTATAAATAATCAAAATTGGTAAATTGTAGCTGCCATCTTACCTTGTTCTTAATATATAATTGTTGCAATTTTTAGGAATAGGACTAAACAAACTAGATTTAAAAGATACCAAAACGTAGGACAATAAATAAGAAATTTGATGTTTTTTGTCTCTTTATTGGGATTCTACATCAAACATTATTTGTTACGATTAAAATGAAAAGAAAATTTATTATGATTAAAAAGAAAACAAATTTTATTATGATTAAAATGAACACAAATATTATTAGATCTTAATTTTATGGTTTTTGTTTTTAAATACTTTCCTCTCCAAAAAATATTTTCGTTAGACATTCTCTATTAAACATATAACTCAAGATTGCTTATTAATCCATAGATGACCCTCGTAGGAGGAGTATTATCACACTCTTTATTAAATATATAACACAAGGTTGCTTATTAATTCATAGATGACCCACGTAGGAGGAGAATTCTCACACCAATGTAAGTGAAATTAGTGTTAGTAGAAAACAAAAGATTGGTGATAGTGAAATATTATTCCTATGATCTAAAAAAATGCCTTTCTTGGCTTTTGTCCAACTGTATCATTGCTATCATTTCTTACGAACCACTATATGCACTATGGTCTTTGTAGGTGCTTGAAGGATAATAATTTTTTTAGTATTTAGGAGCCTTTCCTTGTGCGAGACCAACCTATTTAATGGCCTCCTTACCTTCTGATTTGATTGTTGATGCTATGATGGTTGGAGGAACTTCAAGCTGTAGAATTGCATCTCAAGTGATCGAGGGGATTTGTCCCCAAATTTTACCATGAGTTAATGATTGTTGATTTAATGTTGTCTTGTAAATGCCTAAGTTTGAATTTGGTTTTCAATGATTTTATTAGTTTTAATTAATAATGTACTTTTTTGATAATATCCTTTCTTAAAGCATGATTAAGACTTGGTTTCAATCTACCTAGACCATTTTTGGCATTAAGATAGAGAGAATCCAAAATATGACAAATGGATTTTTTTATGTTAGGTTTCATAGACCCTACCAATGTGGTTGTGATATTAAAAATGTTGCCACATGGTACATCCTTAACACCTTTCTTATGCTCTCCCTTAGACTTGAGATTTTGTTGTGTCAGAGATGTTGCTTTGAAAGTCCTCATCTGGGTCAAGTTAATTGGATTACCCCTTCCTTTTTGTAATTTCATTCACCAAATCATGACATTCATTGGCCATGAGCTTGTGAGATTAGATTTTGTCCACCACCAAAAATGGGTATGTGTTCAAGTTTAATTACTGAAGGATTTCAAGGATTTTATTAAGATTCAAATTGGTGAGTCTCAATCCTCATATCAATTCGTCTATATGTACATTCTAAACAATTTTTTCCACTCTCAAGTCATAAATCACAAGATTAAGGACTCTTCATTCCTCCAAATAATATCCAGCTCACTCTCATATTTACTCTCTTCAAAAATCTATAGAGAATGAAAAGTATATGGCTGAGTTGGGAGCCAACCAGATTAATCAACCTTATGAATTTTTGCTTTGCAACAATGAGTGATTCTTGAGGAATAAATATGAAGCCCTTTAAATTCTTGATTATAAGGATATGTCTCTTGACACATGTGATCAATGAATTATTACTAATAAAATGTTCATGGTCTTAAAGACTCATCTTGTAAGTATGTAATGAGAGATTTTAGGAAAATGTTAATATATATGGACATTATCTATCTATCTATTACAAATTAAAGTGGTAGGTTTCTTTTCTTTTACTATCAACGAATTAATATGTCATTATAGTTTAGTACTAATAAGAAATCATGATCCAGGGTCTTGTTAGCATTGTGAGATTTGTTTCTTTTAAATGGCAACCATAATTTATGTATTCGCAATGTGATCCTTCACAACATGTCATTTTGGGCCTTTTCAATGTTGAAAACCACTCCCCTTGCATCAATAATGTTTATTCCTCAAATGATGTTTATGAAAAGATGACTTGGTAGCAATGCATTTCCAACTCATTACCTAATGCCCAATGGGAAATATGTGGTAACAAAAATATGGTGAAATAACATGCTGACAAGATTACCATTCTGATAATGAGATGGACCATGAATAAAAGAGATCCATGGATTTTCATGAAAAATATTTTTTTGTTTTATGACCCTAACACTAGTCACCATTCCATGTCTGAAGTGTGGTACACTTGGAAAAAAATTTGAATCAAATATGATTGTGTGGTAAGATGGGTTGATCGAGCTATGATCTCCAGTGAACTATACTTCTACTTTGATAATACATTTTGCCTACTAGGAGAAGCATTTCTATATTTTTTCCTTTCTAACCATTTTCCTATCCATTTTCACATTCTTTGGGAGTTCAAAATTGGCCAAAAAATTGTTTTTGCTAAATAAAACCTTGCTAGATACTATAGCACACATTAAGTGGATTTATAAATTCATCTCCCAACCTGATCAGTAGTTGGGATGGATTCAATGGTAGGATGTTGCACTCAATCAAACTACTATGTTTCTTTAGATCTATGTCTACCATCCAACTAAGATATGATAGCACTCTTACTCTATCATATCCTCAAAAAGGAGTCATTTAGTGTCCATTCTCAAGTAAAACTCATTAATAATAACTATGCAATTGTAGGTGGGTGTATTTAGGTAAAATTTATAGATTGTAGACATGCATAATACTCAAGATTTTAAAATTTGAGTACATATCCACTAGATGAAAATGAGGGATACAGTTTCCAAAGATTTTTTTCAAAATCTCAAAGCTAAAAACCCTTCCTAATAGATCAAATAAATCAAGGAGGATGGTCATTGCTTCACTAAAATGCCCTTTCCTAAACATTACCAACAAGTTTTCACAGTTTATAAATCTTCCCTTGATCAACACCAAGCTCTTCACAAATGTGTTCAATTTTTTTTATCAAAGTCACTCGTAAAGGGTAGCATGTGATAGAAATATATTTGTTTAGGATGTATATGAGGTAGTTATGAAAATGGCTAAAGACAAATTTCTTAGTTGTGATGGATTTCCTTTAGAATATTACAAAAAGTATGAGACACTATCAAGCTTGATCTTTGTCAAGTCTATCTTGAAACTTTCATTAACTATTCATGGGCTCAAGTATTAACAAACCACACATAGTCTTCATCTATAAATTTGGTGACCCTTAATTAATATTTAATTAGAGGCCTATTACTTTGCTTAATGTCTCCTACAGGATTATCGTCACCTTCTACCTTTGATTATTCAACCCAAGTATATAGGGTTCATTCAAGGCAAATATAACATGGATATTGTTAATGTTGTATGGGAAGCCATGAAATTAACTTGACACTCCAATCAAGAGGCCATGTTTATAAAAATATACTTCAAAAAATCATATGACTATATAAGTGGACATTCAATTTAGTTATGATCCCAACTCTAGGAATTGGATCAACCTTCTTGTAATCGATTGATATGCATTTTATTACCTCTTTCAAATTTATCTCCATTAATGGAGTTAGCTCATAGTAGTTTGGTATTTTCAAATCCATTATGTAGTATTATCCACTTGATTCAACTCACTATGTTATATTGATTAAGGTTTTGACTAAATATTTTACAATACCCAATCTTGATATATTATTTATGTCATTTTTTTTGCCTATTGAAGATCCCTTATAAAATTTTAATTGGAATTCCATGGATGATTCCTTAATCACTCTCATTGAGGATAAAGACTAATATTTCTAATGCCATATTGTGTCTTGATATATTTTTGTCTTGCTTTTGTATCTACAATCCAATGGTGTTAAACCTAGTGCTCTATATTATTTTTTCACCCCCACCTCCTTGGATGGTTCATTATGAGTCCAAAATAATCAACAATGATGCAAAATTATAGTTTTTGGGTATCCCTTTCTATTTTAAGGCATCCTAGTCTAGACTTTGAAAATATGTAGAAAACAAGGTCAAAAATAAGTTATTTTATTGGATCACCAAACCCTTATCACTAGCTAGTAAATTCTAAATTTTCTCTAGAGTTATTGTGCTCACTCATTTGTATTTTTATTCCTATTGGTGACTTCCAAACATTCAATCTAAAAATTTGATTTTTTTTACATTTTATTTGGGATAACCCCTCCACTAGTAAAGGTTTGTATATGATGGCATGGTAAGATTTGTATCTTCCATATGAGGTGAGTGGTATGGTATTAATAGATGTCTCTCATCAAGGTTTGATTCCTTACATAAAATGGATTGTTTTTTCCATTGAATTAAAATAATCCTATAAGGTTCTCATGCACAATTGTATTACTCAAGGTTCCTATCATAGTGTGCAACATGGAAATGTTATGGTTTTTCTAATATCCTTACTCTTGTTTACCCTATCAAACTTATGGGTTCCTTTATGATAAAATTTTTCTATAAATCTTGGTAAAAAGTGAAACAGTATCTATTATTAAATGGATCTAAGTTTATATATGGATTTTATATTAATAAATAGTCCATATGGAGGTCCTCTATCATCAAATTTCATGTAGCTCCTCTAGTGGAGGTGCCTTGGATTTATACCCTCAAACTATTTATAAGGGGAATTTATATTCTGAAAGACTAATTTTTCAAAAACACTCAATTTTTGATCCCTTAGAATGAGTTTAAAGTTAAATAAAAACATTCATCTATAGATAAAGAATCTTGTGAGGAGATTATCTAAGTCTTTTCATCAAATTACTTATCAAAATCATAATTAATTATTCCCACCTTTCATGGAAAGATTATAAATAGTATGTTGTACCCCTTTTAGTAATTATACTACTCAAAAAGGTTATGAATGGATTTAGTTACATCTAACTATGGTTTATAGGCTTAATGGTTGTTAGAATATTTAGTCCTCTATCATCATTTTGGGGAGACATTTTCAAACTATTTGGTATGTGTGTGTTACTCACCTAAGAGAGATCATTTTGAATGGTGTTTTCTCACCAAAAATTTCCCATATAAGTATAAGGCTAATTTACTTAGGGGTTATGGATCCTCAATTCCCATTTTGTGGGCACCTAGAGACTATCATGTACCATTTTTGGTTTTCTCATAAGGTCAAAATCTATGAGATTTGGACACATGATTTCCTCATCCCCTTTCACTTAGACCCCTTAAGTTGGTTTCTCATACTCTTGGGTGGCATGCCATAAATTCCACATCCATTCGCCTAATTTTGACATGATTTCATATTGGAAACTATATTTTAGATATGGCAAGAAAGGAATTTAAGTTTCATCTCCAATGTTTTTGGTGACATTCAATTTTTTATATATATAATAAGGTTATGATTATTTCTTATATGCTTCTACATATACAAGTGAAAAGTAATAAAGTAGATATGGAGATGGATCACTATTGATCCCATTATTTTGGTATGTAAGGATTCGTGAGAGCATAATAAACACATCGGTGTGAGGCATCATTTTGAGTGATGATGGGTTTTTGGAATCTCGGTACCAACTAGAGGAATCAAGGTAGATCTTGTAATAGCTGGTAGATGGCTAACCAATTCTAGGTTTTCTAGGGTATCATCCAAAATTAGGTGATACATGGTGAATACACCATGAAAACTAAAAGGTAATAGATCCATCAAAATTATTACACAGGATTCAACTCAACACTTTGCATGTACACTCCACCTTGGTAGGGACATTCCTATAGAGCTGTTAAAAGAGATCAAACTAGTGAAGAAGATGATGTGAAAATGATGTAGTGAAGCTCTAGTCATTTGGTAATGGCATAAACACACGCACACACGCACGCATGCACACGTGTGCACACACACACACACACACACACACACACACACACACACACACACACACACACACACACACACACACACACACACACACACACACACACACACACACACACACACACACACACACACACACACATTGTAATGGCCACCAATATAATTAGAAGTAGTTTGAACACTATGAAGGCTCCATTTGTATATTCCCAAGCTCACTTATGATCCTATAAGCCATTAAGTAGTTTAAGCTTGAACATGTTTTTTGTTATGAACTTTGTATTCTTTAAAGATGGGATTAATGGCAATGAATGTTTGAAATAAACATGATATTTCTAGTTTATGCATCCCTTGAATTGATATTTAATGTGGTATTAATTTTAATGTTTTAATTTCTATGCATTTATGTTAAGAGATGTTTATACATGCTTCTAGATTCATCATTAATGGTGTCCCTATAAATATTGATGACATTAGCCTTACTTATAGGAAAAGTCTAAGTGTAGAGAGAGTCATGGATTGACTGATCCTACCCTTACTAAGAAGCACAAGACAAGTTGGCCACATAATTCAAAGTAGATCCTTCACCCTTTTTGTGCCTATATGATTCTAGACTTAGATTAATAAGAGCTTACACCCATATGAATGTAGAACTAGTCCACCTAAAGTCTTGTGCCTATAAAGCACTAGGATTATCCCATGAATGACATGTGCTTATGAAAAAAATTAAACCCTTATTATAATTGACCAAGTCCTATAATTCATGACTTATGCCATGGCACAACTAGTCTAACATAGGCCCTAGTTCTTTCTTTACTATGTATCAGGTGAGCTCGTAATGCATGTTCTTTATTTGAACTGATGTGAGTGAAATTGAGTGTAAAATTTTGAGCATAAAAATACAATCCCATACTTGCACCTGAGTGTAATAAGTTGAGACCTAACTTAGACAACTTTGTACACCTAACTTTTCTACAACATTATGGTTCTATTGCTAGGAGTCATGTTGGAATTTGTTGTTTCAATAGTAAAACAGAATAATATACTGACTCTCCCTTAAAAAACTCAAGTGTTGGTTCCAATAGGTATAAGATAGCTTTTCACTAAATCTTCCAACCTATAAAGGATAAAAGCTGAGAAAGTGGTTTTATAAAAACCTATATGATTCTCTATATGACATATTTTTCTATGAGTTTCTTGAACATATGTATCGATGGTTGGATGCATTTTAAACCCACCACATAATAATCTATAGATAGTGATATGAGTGTAAAAAAGGTTCCATGAGAGGATTGAGACCCTGGATGCTACTTGAACTAGAGTAGTAGATAAAAGGTGGCAAGGAGTTCTAAACAATTACATGCTTGAGTTTATAGTTTCAACATACGCATGCCTTGAGAAAGTGGAGTATCAATTTTTACATGAACCTAGAGGCACACTAGTGAAATAATTTTATTTAAAGATCAAATATCTAATGGTGTATTACTAGTTTGAAACTTTGGGGATCGAAGGGTAAAGTCCTTTCATGCATGTGCCGTGCAAAGGACGAAAAGGGGATGTGTAGGTCAAGCACAATGGATGGGGATAAGAAATATGGCACGTAAGATATTAAAAGATAGACCTCTAATAATAAATGATGCAAATTAATATAATATCTAGATCTAATAAGTGCTTAAAGAACTCATAATGAGTGGGAACAACATAGGGAAGGATTTATTGAAATGCAATAGCATGAGGAGGAGAGATAAGCTGAAGTAATAGATCAGTCTCAGTATTTGATAGGTGTGGAATCCAATGGGTTCCTATAATACTTGGTGATTTAAGGTGTGTTTGATGTGCCTACCCCCTTTTAACATGTGATGCATGCTAACACACTAGATACCCCACTTGCATAAATTATATAAGTGATCACTAACCCTGTTGTTGACATATATCTTAGACATTTTATAAACTTAGAGTGAAACTTCATGTTTGACTAAATTATTCTATATCAGTAGGTAATCAAAACTACCTCTAGACTAGTGGGCACTAACTTGCCACAATATAACTTGAGAGCAAGCATAATAGCTCAACTAATGTTAATAACATAGAGTGGGTAATAACCTATAGGAAGTGGTTTAGAACCACAAGTAGTACAGTGCTATCAATATCAATGGCACTAATAGTGATCACAAGACCAATTTTTAACCTAGTGGATGGAGCCATTGGAGGATCACCACCAAGATAAATGCCAAGGGGAAAAGGACCTTAGATCAAAACTATTCCCATATTATATCTATTATGAAATGGCCATGTAGTTTCTAGAGTATTAGGGCATTAAATTTTTTGAAGAGCGTGTGATGAAGTGTGAACTATAGTAACACATGGGGTATAACCCTATATGATCATAAAGTAACCTATTTTGTAGCCACTCTACTTGATCGTGCCCATACATGGTATAGAAAATTTGATCTTAACTAGGTTATGACCAATTATGATATCTTGAAGGAAATATTCCTTAAGGAGTTTGACATTCCAAGGTTTGAACATCAGAGCATCACCATGCTCAAATAAATTACCTAGGGACTCTTATGAAGTGTGCACTTATATAATACAAGGTTTAAAACATTAATCTTAAAACTCACCTATGATATTCACCCTTCTCAGCATGTGCAGTTGTTCATTAGAGGGTTGCTAGTGCCTTTTTAGGGAGTGCTTTCCATGAAGACATTTATAAACCCTCATGAAGCGCTTGAATACATACCTAGATCTAAGTTATTTGGAAGCATAAGTATTAGGATCAACCCATTTATCTAGGAAATGATTCAGTATATGGCCTCTCAACTCTTAAAACATACTGGTAACTCGTCACAAGATTCTCAAAGTGGATTATGGTGCACTGAATATGAAATTGAAATCCATAGTAGGAATAACTACCCTTAAAATTTTGTGTTCACCCTACTTCTAAGCTATAAATTTTATTGAGAGGCACATGATGTTCATAACTACCCTTTACTATAACATACTAGCTAGGTCAACGTAACTATCTATTGTCTAATTGTATGATGCCTATACCCATACCACTACTAATTACCAGGTGATTGATGAGATGCATGAGAACATGGAAAGAGGCAAAAGGTAGGCAATTGTATTAGTTCGATGGAAGGATAGCCAAAGAAACAAAGATTATAGTCAACAAAATACAAGCTTTGGAATGCAATGAGATGTAAAATGGTGAGGTGGTGTTGCAGTGGTGGAAGGTTCCCACCCTATTCTTGTTGAAAATGTGGATGGATAGAGCATTATCAACACAACCTCCCTACACATCCCATGTATGGGTATTATCAAGGGTCCCATAAGGTAAATAAATACTTCAAATTATAAAAAAAAAATTATCCCAAGGTAGACTCGATGCAGACAAGGGTGAAGGAATGATTAGGCATGAGCCAAAGATGGAGAAATGGATCTTGAATGTGCAACTAACCCACACAAAGATGGTAAAACTGTAGGCAATTATTTGTATTGGATTCACCACTCAGCTTCCAATTATACCAATACCTAAGTTATGCATAGAATACAAGGATAAAAGCCACACTGAGTGCATAATACATACCTAACCTAATGTTGTGCCTTAGCCAAACCTAGATCACAAAAAATATGTATTATAGTAGGCCATGAATGTAATTAAAAAAACCTAGAAGTGGAGTTCTAATTTACATAAAATCTATAAGCATAGGCTACTACCTCTTAAAAGAATTAGGACAACCAAAAAGTATAGATAAAAGAGTTAATATATATCTTATGCCTCTTGCAAATAGAGGAGGCATTGTCCCTATGAAGAGCTTTCTCTTGGAAAATGTAAAACAAAAATAAGTTGAAGTTATTGTACCTTGAATGGAGAGGGTAAAATACATTTTGCATACACAAAACGTAAAGTACAACCAAGAATTCCTTATGGGTGTCAAAATTGATGGATGGCCTATTTTTTAGGTCTATGTAGACATAATCACTGAGGTCAACATCTTGACCAAGAACACCTAGGATAAAATGGGTAGGCCTACCCCTCATGTACATTTCATGACAAATAAGACCCAAGGGTAGCCTATTAAAATTTTGAATAGTGCATTTATAGACATCATGGTTGCTGAAATTTGAACTAGAATTGAGGTGATTGAGTTGGTAGAATAAGACAACTACCTGACAATTCTAAGAAGGCCACGGTACCATGAAAATAACATAGATATGTGATTCAATAAGATCCAGATTATATTAGAGAATGGAAAGGAGAGGGTAGTTATACCCATCTCATAGGACCAAGGACCCCCTATGTAGAGAGTGTGGACCTCAATAATGAGATCAACCACATATATAACATCATGGCATAAGGTGTCAAGACACTAAACCCTAATTAATAAGGAGTGATTTCTTGGGAAAATGGGAAATCAACCTTAGATATTACTATTTTTTCTTGAAATTGATGGGTTAAATAATCATATGAGACCACTAGTTAAATATGTCAATTAGTGTATGCAAAGGTGCCAAAACTAGTGAAGATAGGCTAGGTCCATATTGATTGATCTTCTAAAAAGTGAGTACCATTCACCAAGAAGAAGGTAAAGAGATTTTTTCACCTTAGTAATGGAAAATTTGTATTCCTTCCAAGATATGCATGGAGTAATCTAGTAAAATATTAGATTCGATACCTTGAAGCATGTGTCCCAATAAAAGTGGATATGATGGGTGCACTAGTGTATACATTGAAGAGCACTGTCGCTTTTTGGTGGGCAATGAAAATGCCTAGCTTGCCAACTTGTCAAGATGTGAAGGCAGCCATTTGGACTAGATTTAGGAATCGTAATGAGGATCCAAACATCTCATCTTACTCTAGTGACTCTAATTGCATATCACATGTGGGCCTTTGTGAAGAAACATGGACTATCTGTAGCCAAAATTCCCCAAGGTATCTATGGGTTCATGCCTTATATAGGAGTTTAAAGACTTAGGTGTGATCATGGTACATTTTCAATGAGATTCACTATGAGATAAATAACATGAATTGAGCACAACCTAAATAGTCTCAAGATGACCTCAAGTCATTATAATTGCATCCACACAAAAGGTGGGGATAAACTTGACCAAGTAAAAATAAGTTTTCAAATCTAGCAAATGGCTAGTTAAACAAAAACAAAAATGGTAGGGTGATGCAGTAATGCATGATAAAGAATCAATGTTTCCCTTGGTTTTCCCATAGGTGGTTATAACTAGGATACAATGGCATAGGTCAAGGATACTAATTTTCCCATAGTTAGTCTAGAGGCAAATCATTATTTGTTAATCTTGATATAAATTATAATATTATATTATATAATCCTTAACGATCAAATCTTACATAAATGGTTATAATTAGACTTACATAAACCAAATTGATATAGGATGGAAGATGACTGAAATTTGCTAGATCAAATGTCACACTTATTTCATAGACTATCATTGTAAAAATGGATTTTCTTGATTATTAAAACTTGATCGAAATCCTCTCACAAAAGATGCGGAAGGAACTAAATGAACCAAGATCAAAACAGGATTGGATACGATGACTAAAAATAAGATTTGGTCTAGATAGGAATTATATGATAGGATGGAATGGTATTGCTTTAGGATAATGATGGTTTGATAAATTGGATAATGGTAAGTGGGTTGCTCCAAAGTGGTAAGGTAATTTGCAAGGATATGTGACAGTGGAAAAAAGTATATGTAACAATGGCAATGGCATGGAAGTGAAATGGTATGGTACATGTTTTGATCTAGTTTGGTATGATAAATGGCATATTATTATGTTATTTTTGATGAAGTGGAGATGCACGTGATAATCAACAAATGATACAAATAGAATAGTCAATCATGTAAATTTCTAGCCCACACCTTATTTAAATAATTGCTCTGTCTAGAACTAGTTATAGATTTGGTCATCACAAATTTTGTTGTGATCTTTATTGGTTGTTGATTTTGTTTCCTTTAAGAATCAAGACAAGGTATCATTGTATCCTCTAAAAAGGAAAGTGCAACCATAGATGGTAAATAGGGATAAATAATGGATGATATGTTTGATTTGAAAATGAAATTATGGATGATAATACAATGTGTAATAGCTAAGAAAAAAAATTGAGACTTTGAGTCACATGTAATGTTGATGATACTGGATTCGACATAACTTTGGATGTGGTAGGGCCAAAGACTACTAAATATTTTCTTGATAGGACCATCAAATTATTTTATTGTTTGATATTAAGAGTACCTTCCATCTGATTAGGTCGTAGAGTTAAAGCTATTTTGATCTAATCTTTTATAATATATTCATCAATCACTAAAGACCATTTTTTTTCAGTTAATGGTGTCTTGAAGAATTTTCTACCAATGAATTTTTCTTGATTATCTTGGAGTGCCTCCAAGAAGCTTTCACTAAGTAAAATTGGCATTTGACTTTGATTTTCTTTTATCACTTCTAGAAAAGTTTCATAAAAAATGATGAGTTTTAATTTTTTGTGTCCCCTAGTGCCTCCAAAAAGGTTTTATTATGAAAGTGTTCTTCTTCTACATGAAGGTGGTCTTAGCCTTCTTGTTCTTCTTCAACTTTTATGTCACCATGGATGCATTTCAATAAAGTGTGATTCTATCAGTCCTAATCGATAGTTGTGGGAGGTGGAATCTCAATAATATGGCTATGTTGGTTGGTGGTAATATAATGGGAGATATCTATACAATCCTCATAAAATATACTAAGAGTACTTGTGGTGATGTTGAATTAATCATCCTCTATAATCATAGAAGGATCACAAATGTATTCAGACTGATCTATGAGGCATGCATAACCAATATTGTAAAAACCATGAATGTACTCTATTTTTGAATCTAATTCTAACTCAATAGACTTTTAATCTGATGTTGATACTCATGTTAATTCTAATTTTGATACTAAATTAAATGTCGATTCAAGAGTAGAACATGACTTCAATGTTGATTTTTCATCTGATGGGTACTCTATTATAATGATGTCTTATTGAATGTTTGGTATTGGATAAGCAACAACCTTTGATGGCATAATGGGCTCCATAGAGATAGGGTTGTCAAAGTGAGAATTCTCTAGTATGAGAAAAATGTCAAGAGACAACTCTTCAAAGACTAGCTTGTCAAAGGGAAGCCCTTGAAAAATAGACATATAGTCGAGGTAATGATTTTTTCAAAGGTAGTTATAATTATTAAGAAGTGTCTCAACAAATTCAAGCTTATCAGAGTGAGATTTCTTGACAAGTATAGGATTGAAAGGTGATTACCCATAGGTTGATTTAGTACAAATGGTTGGTTCAATAAAAGCATATCAGATTGGTTGTTTCTTGTGGCCTTGGTTTCCAATGAGTTAAAAATACCATTTTTTATCATAGTTTGGTCTTCGAATGATTGGATCAGTTGAGATACTGATTGGACTAGTTAGGATTACGTTTTAAAGATTAGTTGAGGTTTGGATTGGATTGGTTGAGGTCTAGATTGGATTGGTGGTGGTTTTCTAATGTGGGGAACTATTGGCAATAGATGAAGAATGATCAATGGTTGGATAATGATAGGGTACTATGGAGCTTGGTTACTCACACGAGCCAAAATATGATGTCATGGAATATAAATGGTAGTGCATCATGGATCTTGATTACTCGCATAAGCCAAAGGACTAGGTCTAGGTATAGAAATGTTATGGCATTGTGGAGCCTGATTACTCATACAATCCAAAGGATGAGGTCCTAAAAAGATAATTTTGTGGCATTGTGGAGCTTGGTAGCTCATAAAACCTAAATCATCTAAGTCCTCCTCATAAACCATATCATCCAAATCTTTAGCTAGATCATAAGTGGGTTCTTGACTTTGCTCTTTGTAATGATTATTGTAAATAGGATATGGATCCATATCCCAAACAACATTATTTATAGTTGGGTCTTCAACAAATTCATCCTCATAAAGCTCTTCATACCAATTAAAGTATTGAGTTGGATTATAAATAGGGATTTGGTTATGGTCAATTTGTGTAGGCATTCTATCATAACTTGGATTATGTGTGACTCCACCACAAATGTAGCTATTTATATTCACATAAATGAGGAAAGATCTGAATATAAAAAGTCTTAGAGTTATACAAACTTTGGAAAACTATGCACAAAAGACAAAGGGTTCAAACTTGGTCAAACTTGGTTGAAAATAGAGACATATCTCCAACATGGTCTGAAAATGGAGCTATATCTCCAAAATGGTTTGTTCTAGAACTTGACATTAAATAGTATAACATAAAATGTCTAATACCAAATGTTATACACACAAAAAGTCAAGTGTCTGAATAAAATCATAATGTCAAAGTCTAGACCAATGTGTTCCAAATAAGGTCTAAACTAAGAAACAAAAAAATTGAGTTGATAGGGCCTTCATCCAAAAATAGAGTCAAAAGCTAGGCTCAAATAAACATGATTTACTAGGAATTTTGGCCACATGGTGGATAAAGCTAGACTTTTACAAAAAGACTAATGTGATTTGATTTAATCCAATAAGGTTAGAACAACTTTGAAATATCCCTGACACATAGAATGAAACATAAACATGATCAATTAATATAATCTATAAGGAAAAAAGAAATTAGAAAAAAGACTATGTTTTTCTAAATAAAGTCACAAATAATGATGAGGATAAGCTAAATGAACAAACAAGTCATAGTTTTCAAATTTGGGAAACCAATTAATTTAAGTTATGTAACCCAAAAGAGAAAGATTTGTGTACCAACCTCTATGAAGATATGCCTAATTAGAAATTAATCAATGTTTGAATTTAAACATGGAAAGGGTAATTGAATACTCAATTATTTAAAACTATGATTGGACTAAATAAGCTAATAAGATTCAGCATCATGACAATACATGAACAAGGTCAAAATGGCATACATCACATGGTTTGGTTGGTTTGAAACAATAGTTTTTGTTATAAGCTCAAATAAGTTTTGAAATAAAATAAGCAACTCAATGGTGTAAGCATACTCTAATGATGTGATCAATTTTATATTTCAAAGGCTCAAAATCTAAAACTTGATAATGATATCGGTATCATAATGGTACCTATCTTAAATAAGTAACACAAAAAAAAGTTTAGTAAAAATTGCAAGGCAAAAGTATGGTATAAAATGGCCAGCATAACACATCTTCGATTCAAATAATGACATATAAAAAAATTAGTTTTTGATGATATTATAAGCAAACAAACATTTTTTAGTCTCAAAACATATCAACCAAAAATGACCATAATAAACTAAGTATAATCATATAAGTCCTAGCAAAGGTATGGTAATGTGGGGTTGTTTAAACTAATTAATTTTTCAATGTTCTAAATGGATCAATTGCATAAGACTTTCGTGTCAAGATATGAATGAAGTGCACTTTAATTGGGTGTTTGTGGTACTTGGCTTGTTGTAAAAAAGTATTGTATTTTTTGTACCCTCTACATCCATCACTTATTTAGTCTAGTACAATTTCTAAAGTACTGATACGTCTCATGTGTAACTCCAACGCTAAAAGGTGGTTTAACCACTCAAACCTCTTATCCTAGTGGGAGTGGTTAAAGTCAGTGCTGAGAAATGAAACCCTAGGTCAAAGCTTCCCTAAAGAACTTTTGGGAGGTAATGATGTCCCCTTCACAAACCAAGATGTGTGGAAATAAATGACAAAAATAGAAATACTTTATGGTCACCTCAATATCACCTAATACTATGAATGTTTGTAGGGAGAGCTTTAAATGACATTTTTTATGCCTTGGACTACGCTCTTTGCAATAAGGGTGATGTTTTTGATTTTAAAAGTTCCCTAAAGAGGATGGATAGAAGAGCATACACACATAAACCTTATTTTTTCCAATTAATTAATTAATAATATATTGAATAAAAAATTTATAAATGAGTCATAGGTGGTGTTCTTTTGATCCCTTAGTCTTAAGTTGTAACTATGAAAGCACAATTATCAAATCATTCACTTAAGCATCTAAATTTTTAGTTAAACCCAAAAATAAGGTTCTTAATTCATTTTAAAAACTCAAAATATATCTAACGAGCATGCTTTAACATATTTCAATTTGACCTTGCAATGAAAAAATTAGTATGTCCTTTAACTTTGAAGTTAATTTGTCAAATGAGACAAGCAACTTTTAAGGGCAAAATCTATCGACCTGAAGGTAAAACAACAAGAGAGAAAAAATGTTAGGTTAGACAAAGATTAGAAAAAATCTCAATAAAAAATCAAAAAATCTATATAAAAAAGGATAAATCTATGAAACATGCAAACAACCAGTTAGAGGGTTTAAAAGCAAAAACAAAAGGAACACATAAATCATAAAAACTAGTAGTTATTATTTTAACCATAACTTTCAAAATATAGATCCATTTGTCTGAAAATGTTTTTATATTGTTTATAGGTTTATTATTCACCTCTCTTAAAAAATTTAGGTCAAAATAGTGCATAATAAACAATTATTATCTCTTTACTATCAATTTTTACCATAAAATTAGAAAATAAAACCTAAAAATTTGTTAATATTTTAAATATAACATTTAAAATATATATCCATTTATCTCTAATTTTTTAAGGTTGTATATAGGTCAAATTCACATTAATTGGAAAAATTTCTAGCCAAAATAATGAATAATAACAATAATTATCTCTTTACTAACGATTTTTACCAAAAAATTGGAAAATAAAAAGTGACAGTCACAAAAATCATAACTTTTAAATTACAAAGTAGATTTTAATGAAAATTTGATAGAATTAGGATGAAACATTTAATAATAGCCTATTAAAAATTTGTAAAAAATAGTAAATGGATAAAAAATAATTATTATTTTAACAATCATTTTTATTCAAATATGTGAGATGCGCAATCGTGTTCCATCGTGTGTGTCATTTGTGAACTAAGAATTTGAATCAAGAGAGGATGGTTAATATTGTATTAATTATACAATAAACATGAAATGATAAAAATATACTAACTACGATAACATCTCTAGGCTTAGTCACTAAAGAGGAGTATAATAACAAATATACATACAAAAACAACAACTAAAAAATGAAAGAAAACCTCCTTCACCTTCCTTGGAGATTCCAAATGGTTTGTAGAGTGGCTTGCTCGGCTTGTGATTCAAGATATCTTATTAAATAGAGTGTGGCTATCTTCATCTCCTATTGGCACCTTTTTAATGACTTTGGCTTTAGCTTGGCTCAATATTTGGCCATAGTAACACTAATTACATGAAGCATTGGAATCAATTTAGCATTATAACTATGTGTTATCCAAGCTCTCTTAATGAAGAGGCAAAGTATTATCTTTATAAGCTTTAAAATCAATTGAAATGGGTTAAATGTAACCATAATTGAGTGTATTAACTTTGGTTGAGTTTGGCATATTCTTAGAATATTTATTTTAGATATTTTTCAATAGTGATAGCTCACAAAGTAATGTGTCTATTTTAAGATATTCTCTTTTAGTTATCTTCTAAAAGTGATAGATCACAAAGGTAATGCATTTTTTGTAAGATATTTGTTTAGATATTATTGAATTTGTTTTTTAATAATTGATTTATTATCTCATGGGTAAAATCTATTAGGATTTGATTTGATTTCACTTGCTAAATTCTTATGCGTTTAGTTATTTATTTGATTTTTGATTAATTCAATGTATGTACTTGCCTTGTTTAATTGATTTAATAAGCCAAATTTGAGAATATTAAAAATTCTTGTGCTATGTATTAAATGATTGGTAGGAATTGGTCTAATAGCCAGATGTAAAGCCATTGGTTGCTAATTTTAGGTGTCTACAATTAGTTCCTTCTTTCTTATTTACCTCTTTTTTTTGTGGGGGGCGGGGGAAGGGGTGGGCGGAGGGGTGAGCGTGGCGGGTGACAGTTTTTTCCACTAGGTTTTCTCCTTTTCTCTACTTTATAAGATATTGCATGTACATGGGTACCTCACCAGGTCTTGTTGCCAAGACCCATTTTTTTTTTTTTTTTTTCACCACCTACCTATGTTGTGCTTATCGGGGGTGTTGGTGTATACCTTTTTCCTATGGGTTTTGGATACATGGTTGAATATTGCTTGCTTAGGGGATTTAGAGTCATGTTGGTTATTTTAAAAGGTTAATAACACATTCATTAGAATGAGTTATACTTTTTCCTCGATAACCTATATATCTACCTATTCCATTTTATATTTTTAATACAATAGTATGTGGATTATTCCTGGCCTATTTCTCTTTGGTTCATTATTGTAGTTGTGTGCTTGTGTTTTCTTAGTATTGTCTTGTACAATTTGTGTCTCACATAGCATATTGAATCAATGCATTCACTCGAATTAGTATTTTTGGAGATCATTCTAATATAGCATAGTATATTTTCATGACATGATAGTTTTAACCCATCATGAAATGATTGCATTGATATTTTTAAGGATCAATCACATAATTGATATATTTAATAGTTTTTTTTTGCAATATTGATTAGTTATGAACCTGTTCATATATTTAATATAACATGGTTAGTAGTTTTATAGTAATAGTTCTTTGTTATTATGTTTTTAACATGTTTCTATTTTTATACATATATGCATGTGGATGTTAATTTTATAATGATGAATGTAGCGATTTATTAATATATTTTGGACATGTTGTTTCTAATCTCTCATCTAGTGGTTGAATTTTGACATACCCAAAAGTGTTTATAACCATGTAATGTAGGTACAACAAAGGAGTGACTTTAAGATATGTATTATAGTAAATTATTCATAACTGTTTAGTTGTACATTTAGATGTGTAATGTTATATATTAATGTATTTTTTATGAATTATTTGATGGGTCTAATGAGTGTACAATTGATATGTGTGAATACAAAAGGTTTTAATTTGAGGTGGATAAAAACCCCATGCACCAATCCTAATATAAACATGACATATTGGTCATGGATATGAACCTTAGCATTGCCACCTAACATTTGAGTGGATATAGTTAATATTAAACCTTTTGAACTTTATTACCACAACTTAACACTTGTAGGAAATTCTAAATTTAGGATATGATTTATTTAAATTAAAATAATCTATTTTTCCTATTTATGAGCTTGGACTCTTTCCAAGAAATGTGGAATTTGGATTGTACTTAATAGCTAAATAATTTAAACTTATAAAGTGTTATCTTATTTTTCCATTAGCTAAAATTTTGGTGTCTTTAGATGTGTACCTTTTTTGGACATTCTCAAAACCCCTCACACCAAAGTCGAGACCTTCTCGGTTAACATTGGACACATATCACTCCATGGTTAGTTTTGAATAAAAATAATATTACTTCCATTTCGTGTAAAGAAATTTATTTTCAACTCAAGCTACTAATTTTCATCAAAGAGGAAGAGTTTGAAAAAAAAAAAAAGGATTGTAGATGGAAAATTATCAAGATTGAATTCCTTTAAAGTAAACTAGATGTTATAATTATTAGTACTATATTTGGATAAATAAAATTATGGTTACGTACTTCTAAAATAAATGAATAAATTAATGTCAATCAAGAAATGGATTTGATGAAATTACAACTTGAAATTGGTTAATTATTTGAATTGTGATACAAAATCTGATTTCTTACTAATTTATAGATAAATTGAAAGTGATCCAAAAATAATTTCCCTTTGTTTTCATATTTCTTATCTTAACTCAAGTATGGCTGACTGTTCTTGAATAGAATTTTACCTATTTTTTGACGTTAAGTAAATCGCATATGTTCTACCTTATGTGTTCAACCATTCTTACATTTTGAATTTTCTGTGAAACCATTTGCGTTGGCGGGTTCATGAGGGCCATGGATGCCTAATCACACCACATGTCTACGAGGTGATATTTCCCACTTTTTATTGCTTTTTAACTTTCTGTTATTGAGAAGAGCGATTATAGATCAACATGCTTTGGAAAATATGTTATTGTGGATTATTGTTCTCGGTAACAAAACGTTTTATGGTACTCATAGTATCTATTGAGTGATGAAAGGAAAACATAGAATTCATTATTTAAAAATAAGAAATAAATTATTGTGTATGTGGGTATTTTATAAAAATAATTAATGTTTATTTAACATGGATGATTGAAAATTATATGTTTTAGACTATAAATAATGTTTCTTGAGATTGTGTTAAAATTATTAATTTTATACATGGAATTATGTATATGTCCTTAACCTTTTCATAACGATTTTGTCCCCTTATTTTTTATTTAAACATGTATATCTCTGCATATAAGAGGGAAAATATAAAATTATTTTTAATTACAAAATTATTTATGTTGTAAATAATATATTATATTGTAAAGAAGGTAAAAATTCTATGACTCTTGATTATATTTATCAAATGTTTATAAATTCTAGGTTATATTAAAATAATTTGTTATGTGTTCAAAAATAAGGAAATAATTGATGTAAGGATGGCATTCATGATTTATTATACTTTCATATTCATTTAAAATTGATTTAGATTAAAGTGATTGAAAATAAAAAATAACATCTCTATTTTGAATAGTTGAATGTGTGTCAGAAGGAGCGATTGACAATGAGGGAGGGTGACATAGTGTATTTTTTTTTCCAATTTTTGTGTTTATCACCAAATTAAACTATTTAAAGTAAGTTACCCACTTCATGTGACATTAATTCTTGATTTTACTCTATCTATGTAGAGACCAAATTGGATTATGATCTAAATGGATGATTGGTTCCTTAACAAATATGTGATGGTGTCATTGTTGAATTTATTACAGAATGGATTATGACTCTTTTTTTTATATGTGGATTATTATTAAACCATTCAATTGGATATGTCTAAATTATAGGCTAATGGATGTACATTTTGTGTGATACCTATGCCAAGTGAATAGTCTAATCCATCAATTTGAATATCAAAGATTTGAAATTATCATGTATTTACAAAACAAATGTTTTGTAAAACCACTTATTGAACTCTTTGGATGTATTTTATATATTTTTTAATGTAATTAGCTAATAGGCTGTTATATGTACAAAAAGATAACAAAGAGACATGTCATATAATTTCACAATTGCAATAACACTTTTTAACATAGTGAGATTGCTTGGAGTTTCAAATATTAGCACATATTTAGCTTATTCATTCATAAGTGATGAATCATGTATCCTATATAATCAATATATGTGGTGTTGAATGTACACCTAGATACATAAATGATTATTTTGGTTTTCATAGTTTGTCTAAGACATGTGACGCATGCTCCACATGATTATTCCAATTATTATTATAGACAAGGATTTCAGAACGGTAGAAGTGATGAAAGATTTATATATGTTTAAAAGTATATCATTCATCAGACACATGAATATTATTTGTGAATTCATCAAGTCAAGAGGAATAACCATGCTATTGTATTTTAAGACATAAATTATTGTATTGAATGAGATGAATTTATAATTATATAAATTTTAGATAATACAAACCTAATGTGCACATAGTTATACATATATTGTCTATATAATAACATATTAATAAGCTACTTATGGATAATCATATATTAGTGGTGGTTATTCTCAAAATAAGTTTAATCTATTTTGAATTTATATTAGTAAAGATAAGATTACTTGTTATTTTTCAAAATTAAAAAATGTAAATTATAAAATAATTTATTAACTTGAGTATTTTATTAAAAAAATAATAATAATTATTTTGGAGTTGTAAATCAATTTTATTTTAAGTTTGGCTGATTTTCATTATTGTTGTTGTTGTTGTTGTTGTTGTTGTTGTTGTTGTTGTTTCTTCTATCCATTTCTGGTATCCTATCCTCGAGATTCCAAATTTTGGTTATATGGTAGTATTTTTCACTGAATACTTAATTTCATCATGTATTTTTTTAGGGATTTGAAATGATGTATATGGTTTTAGACATTTATCTTTGTATCCCTATTCTACACAATTCTTCAGATGCAACCAATACTAATCATACTCCAATCTATAATAACATTTGTGTATAAATTTATATATTTTATTAACAAACTTGATGGATTGAAATTTATGATTTTATTTTAGATAAAAAACATGTTTTACAATCCACTTTGTCTTCTCATTTCATAATATATTTTAAATAAATTTGAGCATTAATCGTAAACATTAAAAATTTGTTATCTTCAAATAAAATGGATATTTATCACACATATTTGACCATTCATCCTCACATCATGAATGTGTCCTCTTCAAAGCAATGGGTTTATATTAATATATATTTTACCATTTATTCTCATAAAAAACAATTATCTTCTTATAAGAAAAGGGTTTATGTGCACAAAATTTTGAAGATTCGTCCTACACGTTTAAATTTATGTCCTCTTTATAGTAAATAGTTTTTTTTTCCCTTCCATATCATAGTGGTCTAGTCTAATTTTTATTTTTTAATCCATTTTTGAAATCAATTGTTGATGTATTTACATATATGTGATTCACATTAGAATGTTTATTTAATAGGGTTCATAATAAGGATGGTTTTTCTTTGGCCAATTATTATTAATAACTTTGGGAGTGCTTACATAGCATCATAATAAATATATTTGTTTCAATGATACTTTGATTATAAAATATTGATTTTTAAGTCCATTAATGTTCCTAATTTATATAATTTATTTTATACAATTTTATAAATCCCTATATTAATAATTTGTTTTCGTAACTTACTAATTATAAAGGAATCAAACCTATCATTAAAACATAATGGAATAGAATCCATAAATATTTTCGCATTGTTTTATCTTTCATTAACATGAAGACATGATTTAATGTGATAATTAATATAATCATTCTCATGATCACTAATACATTGTAATCATCATTGCATTCTTTGTACTTATTATAAATGGATACGAAACATGTCCTAGCTTTAGGGAACCATATCAAAGATTTACAACATGGTTTATATGCTTATTTAGGCCATTGTATATTCATTCATCCTTTTATTATTAGAAAAAACATATTAATTGGGGATTGGGGCAAGTTAGTTTATACTTGGACAAACACTATTATACTATCTTAAATACACTTTAAAATATAATTTTCATGTATATTGTAAAAATTGTGTCCACATTATTATACATAATATATTTATAGGAAAAAATATTTTTAAATAATTATCTATTAACAGTGATTATCTTAAAAATAAATTTTATATATTTTGATCTCATATATTTCATTATAAATTCATTCCTATAATAAACATCATTACTTTTGCATAGAAGAAGATGGACCTTGTCAACATAGTTTTAAGCCAAAATTTGGTTACTTTGAATGGGGATCATTCCAAAATTTTCACTTAATTGATATTAACATTGTCGATATCCATTGTGAAGTTGTTTTAGCAGTCATTAATGTTCTAAATTGATAGTGAATTGTCTCCCTTAGCAGCTTAAAAAGTCATTTAGGATGCTCTAGTTGGCAGTTAGGTCAAGTTATTATGTCTTATCATCAAATGGTCATTATTTATGGTATTCATGTAAATGTTGTGGCATGCTCAAGAAAACAAGATGATGACCCTTCTAAGAGCAAGAATGGCCTAAATCTGGTCATAATGGTCAAACAATCATAACTAGTAAGTGGATCATATTTTTATATGATATCTTGATAACTTCAGCTAATTCTAATAAGTAAGATTAATGTATCTTGTTACTTTAGTCTTATTATGCTTTTCAACGATAAAAAGGACACTTACTAGTAAAATTAAATATAAAGGTTTTGTATTTAGAAAAGGGGATTCTTCGAGTCATGTAAAACCTTGGTGATGACATGATGCCTATACCAAATTTTACACTTTCTATAAAGGCATTTTATAACTATCTTTCAATGTTGGAGTTCATTTGTAACTACCATTTCTAATTTTACAATGCATAAAGGAAGAGTTTTCAAGATAATTTTATGAAAGAAGGGGTGTGTGGAATTTGGAAATCTTATAACACCTCTGTATAAGTTAGAGGAAGATTAATAATCACTAGGTTCATCTTATCTTGTAGTTTCAAAGGGTAGAATAGTTAGAATCTTGAGAAAAACATGTTTTCAGTGATCACATGTAGGGAGTTTCTAATGGTTGATAATGTGAAAAATATCCAAGATGTCCTGATGGTATTTTTAGGTCTAAATCCATGTATTAAGTGGATATACACATCTAAAAAGTGTAAAAACCCACTTGATTTCTCCATCAACCTTAACAACTCAAGACAAGTGACAAATTTTCACTTGATAATTTTAGAAGAGAGATGGATTTGAAGCCATTATCCAAAATAAGGGACATTATTTACATTCCAAATTATGTAATTGTTTTCCAAGTTAATTTCCTAAAATTTATAAACAATCTTTAAGAAGTTAAGGGCAAGAAAAGAAGCTTTAAACCCCATCAGGGTTAGTTTTCTCCAATTTCATAGTTTTGAAGCTCAATGGGTGTATGGAGATGATTGTGTAAGGTTCATGAAAAACCATATTTTTAATACCTCACCATATTCCAACATTTTCCTATCATGTGTAGGTCTGAATAAATCAAACCTTCTAGTTTTAGCGAAATGCATATAAGTTTCAGAAGTTCCAGGTGAACACAAATCTTATCGAATCCACTAATTTGTGAAACTAGAGTTTTAAATATACCGGAGGCTCTAATTTGGTATTAATTAAGTTTATCAATAGTCTTTTTTCATCCACCAATTTTTCTCATCATGAAAGAGAGAAATCAGTCATAAATTGAATAAAGAATTATGGGGCATAGTGATCACTTACAAACATATGAGTTATGATGAATTTAACAGGGTTTATAAGGGAGAGTGATGTATGTAATATGCCATGATATTTTTTTGGAAAAATATAAATGTTATGAGTATCAAAGAGAACCCATAATAATTAAAAATCTAAATGCACACCTATAGGTCATTGTTAATACAGTGAGCTTCAAGGGCATATCTATATATGAAAGATGAGTTGTGAGGGTTCAAAGAGATGACACACAACATGGATAGGTCATAAAATTATTGAAAAAATCTTTATTTGATGATAAATCATGATTCATACACTTCATTTATGTAAGAGAGATCTAAGTCTATTGAAGACCATGAATAAGGTTTTGTAAATCCAAAAGAGGACTATGAAAGTCTTAAATGAATGCTCTATATGGTCTAACCCTATTATAATGAGAGATAAGGACCTAAAAATTATGGTAACCTAATAAAATGGGTAATCGTAAATCAATCTAACCTAATTAATTAAAAAAAATAGTGGAAGATGGTTTTAGGCCTAAAATATAGTCTACAAGATTATTGGCAAGCAGAGATCATAAAAATCATGCTTGTAGTGTTATCAGAGGGTATAAGAGGATGTAAGGGTTAGAAAAAAAGATGAACAAAGGCTCACATATTTTATAATGCTTTAATAATTTTTTTTAAATTTTGATAACTTTATATTTGGATGTTTACAGTCAAGAACATCCAAATAACTTCCTATAGATTGTGTTGGTAGTTTGTCCAAATCCCACATATAGAAGATGAAATGGAAGGTGGGAATTATGTAGAGGACATTTACTAGTAAAATAAAATATAAAGGTTTTGTCTTTGGAAAATGGGATATTTAAAGTCATCTAACACCTTGGTGATGACATCATGCCTATACCTAACTGTACACTTTCTCTAAGGTCTTTTATTAGTGACTTTCAATCTTGGAGTTCATTTCTAACTAGCATTTATCATTCTGCAATGCATATAAGAAGAGTTTTCAAGATTATTTTAGGTAATAAATTATGTGTGGAATTTTTAAATATTCTTCCACATCCATAGAATCTAGAAGAAGCTTAAGAGTTACTTGGTTCATCTTTTCTAATAGTTTGAAAGGGTGGAATAGTCAGAATCTTGAGAAATGCATGGTTTTGATGGTCATGTCGAAGGAGTTTCTACTGGTTGATAAGGTGAAAAATATCATAGATGTCTCCATGGTAGTTTTAGATATAAATCTATGTAGTGAGTGGAGTTATAGTGTAAAATTGTATAAAACTCACTCCATTTTCACATCAGCTTTCTTGATAGCTCAAGACAAGCCACACATTTTCATTTGGTACTTTTAGGATAGAGAGTTTGATTCCAAGATATTACCCATTTAAGGGGACCCTATTTCCAATACACTTTATGGTATTGGTTTCCTATTTAATCCCCTTAAATTTATAAAAAAATTATTAATAAGTTAAGGCGTAGAAAAGAAACTCCAAACCCCATTAGGGTTGATTTGCTCCAATTTGAGAGTTTTAAAGCTCAATGGGTGTATGTATATGAATGTTTGGCATGTGAAGAGAAATTTTTTAAAATATTATTCCTCCTCATGTTCATTCATGATTGATCCAAAAATATATACTTGATCGGGTATGGTACTAAAATGCCTAGGATCTTGTTTGTCCTCTTAGCAAATGCTCATAACCAATAATTGCATGGATACCTGTAATATTTGAAGAAATGGATTGGTTTGGTAATTAATTATTTATCCTTATTTATTCTTCTTAAATAGTGGTTCATGAATTAACTACATTATTAGGTTGTTATTTGATAGTGTTTCTACAAAGATGAGAGGTTGAGTGTGAAGAGAAACACTTATTAATACACTCTATATGAAAGATATGACAATTAGCCAATAACATGCCTTCCTCATTCTCTTTTATTTCAAAAAAGAAAATTGTACCTTTAGGAACCTCTTTGAAGCTCTATGATTTTTTTACACAAAATTTGATAAGGCCACTATACTTCCTCTATCTAAAACAGATGATGGGAATCAGTAAGTCATTTTGCTATAAAAATATAAATGAATTACTAATTTAAACACTTCACTTATAATAGTAAGGTAAGTTTTATTAAAATGAAACTAAAAAAATTGCTTTAATGTTGGTTACAATACATTAATAATGAAGATTTAATAAAATATATAAATAATATGATTTACTAGGTTTAAAAAAAAAACTAATTTTAAATAATTATAATTGTGAATAAGAAAAAAAATAAAATAATTAAACTAACATATTTTAAATTTTAAAGCTTTCCAATATCAAACAATCAACCCAACCATCACCATATAATTTTGGTTATTTATGGTAATTTAGGTAAAAATAAAAATGAAATAATTGTTGTTGAATAGTTATATCGTGTGTAAAGTTGAATTGATGAATGGTACTTATGAGTTAGAAATCCATTCATGCTCATGAACAAAATTTGTAATAGTTAATTATTGTACATTTGACTAATTTCAATCTAATCAACAAACATAATCAATTAAATCATATGAGTTAGATTGCCTAATGATTATGAGATTTTTCCCAAATATATCTTAGTAGGTGAAATTAAGAGATAGGATTATTATACAATCTTATATAAAAATGATACCATATACAAATAATATTTTTTATAACCTTTTTTACAAGTTGATATAATTTTATTGTATACCATTAACTATTAAATTTATATATTTAATAACATTAAAAAATTATTTTTAAATAACTCAAAAATTATTTTACTTTTTACTTTTTATTTTTTTATTAAATTAATGGATTGAAAAATGATGCATATCCTCTCAAGTTATAAATTAATTGATTTTTCAATATCACCTATACCATTATTATCAAGAAATTAATTAATTCTAATATTTATGATTATGCATTCCATCAGATTTCTCTAAATAAATAGTATATATTTAAAAAAAAAATCTTTTAAACTTATAAATAAATTTACCATATTTAAAAATAAAAAAATTATTCTAAAAAAATCGTACAATTAAATTAAAAATAACTAAATATAGTTGTTTTTAATACACAAACCAAATAATTAATACTAGAATACCCTAGGTAATTATAAGACTTTTAACTCTTGTTATGAAATAATTGTTGTTGAATAGTTATATAAAGTGTAAAGTTAAATTGATGAATGGTACTTATGACTTGGAAATCTATTCATGTACATGAACAAAATGCATAATAGTGAATTATTGTACATTTGTCTAATTTCAATCTAATCAACTAACATAATCAATCAAATCATATGAGTTAGATTGCATAATGATTATGCGATTCTTCAAAAATATATCTTAGTAGGTGAAATTAGGAGATACAATTATTATAGAATCTTATATAATATAGATACCATATATAAATAATATCTTTTCTAACCTTGTTACCAATTGATATAATTTATTTTATATCATTAGCTACTAAATTTATATATTTAATAACATAAAAAAATTATTTCTAAATAACTTTAAAGTTATTTTACTTTATAATTTTTTATTAAATTAACGGATTGAAAAATGAACTATGTATATCCTCTCACCTTATAAATTAGTTAATTTTTTCAATATCACCTATACCATAATTATTAAGAAATGAAGTAATTATAATATTTATGGTTACACATTCCATTAGATTTCTATAAATAAATAGTATATATTTAAATAAATTTCATTAAAATTTATAAATAAAGTTACCATATTGAAAATAATATTTGACAATGAAAATATTATTCTACAAAATTCACATGATTAAATTACAACTCACTCAATATAAATGTTTTTAATATACAAACCAAATAATTAATACTAGAATACCCTAGGCAATTATAAGACTTTTAACTCTTGATAAAAAAATAATTATTGTTTGGCAGCACAACATTGACTTAGCATGGTCTTAAACCCACTAGAATTCTCCAGCTGAAATAAGAGTGCAACCTAGATAGATATTACATTATTTTTAAAAGGTTTCTGAAACTGTAAATATAGATAGATATTATAGTGCCTCTTATCAGTCATGAATCTTTCCAAAGATATTGACTAATTGTATATATAGAACCATTGTACCTCTATTTTGAATCAATGAAAACCATTACAAGTTTTTTGAGAATTGGTATTAGAACAAATAGTAGGCCACAATAGTCTGACCAAGAATCACAATGCAAAGGAATAGTTTATTCTACTATTGCCATTATCAAAGCTCTTTGATTTTATCCCTATTTCATTTGTACTATGTAGACCTTGCTACATGATTCCTTCACCTACCTCACTATTAATGGGCATCCAACCCTCGGGATTGAGTTCTAAAATTTTATCTATTAAGGTTTTCCCCTTGCTCCAATGTTTTATGTTATATTCATTAAAATCCTAGGTTACCTTTTGGATTCTGAAGCTTCATAGGGGCTTGTCATGGAATTATGTTTTCGAAATGTACTTATCAGCTGATTAATGGCCACTTTATAGATGACACATTTCTCACATTTTAAGAGAAAGAGACAAATTTTAATGAAGCGATAAAGTGATTAAGTACCTTTTTTTGGGCTCGAAGATCTATCTTTCAATGGGGGAAAACCTAATGCTTTTGATAAATCATGATGTTAGTGCCTAAGTGGCCTAAAGTTTTTAATTGACAGTAGATTACTTAGGGAGAATAATTTAATTTGTTAGGAATCCCATTATATTTTTATATCTCACCATCTAAGCTTTGGTAGTATTCCTAAATCAAATTGAAAGAAATATTGAGTATTGGACTACTAGTCCCCATTCTCTGCTAGGAAAGTTTTAGACTTTCACTAAGATTTTGGTAGCCACTCATTCTTACTATTCCTCTTGTTGGGCCCCCTCTAAATATTCTTATGATAATCTAGCTAATCCTCTCCAAGATTTCCTTTGGGATAATTATAACAAGGCACATGGTTTTACTCAGATGGCCAGGGATATTTGTTGCCTTCCTCATGGTAAAGGTGGTATGGACATCACAAACACCTATCAACAATGTATGGCCTTGTGTGCTAAATGGGTTGTTCAAGATATTGAGGGTAATGAGTCATGGAAAATCATGCTTCGCCATTATATCTCTTCAGGCTCTCTCTATGGCCAAAGCACTTGGCCAAATATTGATATTCAATCCCTTCTCATCATCGATGTGTCTATTAAAATAATAGGCTCCTTTATTGTAAATATTATTTGGTAGGGTTTTGAAGTAGTCAAACCCTACTTAAAGTGGATAAGTGATGTCTTTTGCATAGGTTTATCTTTCAATGATCATATTTTATGGTGGTCTCATATTCTCTCTAGCTCTTGTATTCCCCTAAGCAAATTACCTAGTGGTAAAGAGTTGTGATTATTCCATAAAGGGATTCACACTATATATGATTTGGTTACTTTGAGATAATAGATTCCTTGGCTTGATTTCAAAAACAAGTTTCAATTAAATAATACCAACTTACCTTCCATCCTTCACCTTTAGGAATTATTTCCTTGTGTTATGCTTCATAATCTTGGCCTTCAGCCTCCTAAGGCATGATGGAAAGACAAGAGGTGGAACTGTGATATGATTTTTGAAGGATACTCTCTCATGCTTATTTATTAGATGATGAGTTGTTTCTCCCCAACTCTTGACAAGCTCAACAGATATCAGAGCCTCCAGTCCTCCACCAAGACTTGGCTTACCCATCTAAAACATGTGTGGCACCCTGGTCTGGAGCCCAAGTTGGCTGATTTTATTTGATTTTTAATTTAATAGGGGCTCCCCCTCATTGAGAACCTACTCCACCTCTGCATTCCATAGCACTTTTATCCATCTTGTCAGCAACCTAAATTTTTCAAGTACTTATTTTTGTTTTCTCATAAAGCTCAATATTCAGGGTGATGGATTCACTCCTTATTTCAACCCTATCATCCTAAGTCTTTTTCTTGGTAGTAGGTGATTTTTGGGGTGTTTTCAAATTGGCCTTTTTCTTTCTTTTATCTGACAATTTTTTCATGCTATTTCATCTTTAGAAAGCCAAAAATAATGTTATTTTTATCATGATGCTTGTAGAATTTCATTTTATTTAAATGAAAAGGTTGCTTTTATTTTATCAATTTACTTGCAAATCCAAGATCAAGTTGAGAAGATGGTGTCAGAACATCGCCACCTATAGGAGTTCCTCAACCATTATGGGAGTTCCCCATGCACCATGAGCAAAGTTCCACTAGATATCCCGCACTGTAGGGCTCTGCCACCTCCTCCTAGCAGGCATGGAAGTAGAATCTGGTCTCGCAGTAGGGGCCACTTTTTTCCACACCCTCCTACAAGGGGTGGTTGGAGTTCACATGAGAAATTTGATTCTGGTCATATGCAGTGGTCTTCGATGAGTGCTATTGTTCCTACACAACCCACTAATAGTTGGTTGATCATTATTCATAATGACCCTTGGATGGTTGGACTGCTTCAAATATCCTAGATGTGGAACTACCTACTTGGTTGGTGCTTCTCTAGGGCGACCCTTTGTCTCTTCCTCCTAAAACAGTGGCCCATATTTAAAAATATATTTTTTATTTATGACTTCTCTTGCTATGTTTTTTTGGCTATTTGTAAAAATTTGGAATTGATTTCTTTCTCCAACATAAAATTTGAACCATAATTTATTTAACCACATTACTATATAACATTTTGTTTTATATTTTTATTATTTAATATAATGTGAAACATTTCAATAATAAAAATATATGAACAAATTTACATATATCATTAACTAAAAAGTAATTTAAGTCAAATCTCAAATAATATAAAAAAAATTGCATACATTAATATAGGGAAACTTGCATACTTGAATATGGACAAATTTTAATACACTAATATCCATGAAGACCAAACGACAAGAAATATATGGAAACATTTGCGTATGTTAATAGCTAAAAATAATGTAAACCAATGAAAACCATTTTTTTAAAAATGAATACAATGAATCTATTCACTAATAATCTGCTTCTTATAAATAAAATTAATTTTTTCAAGCCATATTAAAATGAATCTAATGAATCTATCTATTAATAATTATTTGTATTATAAAAATGAATTTTTAACATTTTGCAACACATTTAGAAGTAATGTAGACCTTATACAATCTTCTTTGCAAAAATGAATCCAATGCGTCTATCCACATATAACCACTTTTTACCATCAAAAGTGACTTTTTAACAAATTTCAAACCATCTTTTAAAGATTGAAATTTAAAGGACACCCTTTGGCGAGGCTAAATTTGATTTTTAATTATTATACTGAAATTAAATACGTTCGTTATTCTATTAAATATAAATGTATTTTTTATTATATTAAAGTTAAATATAATCTTATCTGTAAGAAAAATAAATATAAATACTAAGATCACTTTCATACCTGTCTTTCATGGCGACTTTTTTTCTGATAGCTGTCCATGCCACAGCGGCCATGTAATGCTGTAGACTACACAGACGCCACGTACTGTGTGTACGCCTCCAATTCATAGCTTAAACACTCTTGATTTTTGAGATCGCTTCCATCCTAGTCCACCGTTAGGTTCAGAAACTGAGTGGTGAAGTGCCTATCGAGGTTGTAAGTGAAGGCACTAAAGATAGGCCATTGAATGAAGATGAAGATGGCGCCTTCGAGGATCTGCCCTCTGTTGACATGAGTGGGCTTGAACATGAGCTCAAACACAACATTTATGCTATACCAGATCCGCAGCCTGAATCATATTATTGCTGCGGATCTGGTGAAGAATGCAAGGAAAGTAGCAAGAGCCTTCTTTCAGCTTCTAATAGAAGTTAAAATCAAATGTGCTCAAGAACAGGGTAAAGCAGAGCGGATTGCTGGGTATGGTCGGACAGAGCGGTTCAGATTACAGCTTACTGACTGGATGGAGTCCCTCTATGCCTTCCTCACTCCTCATTTTCTAAAAGCTCGCGATTGTGGCCTTCGACACCACCGGACTATAGGTAACATACTAACCATTAATTCTCCATTTAATTCCTTATAATTTGGCTAGACATTATTTAATGTGCTGTTTTTCTTGCCTGCCTGGAAACAAAAGACATGTTTGGTGAAAAGCGTAGAAAACTTATGGAGCGTTCCCTAATGATTATATCCGAGAATTTGGGCATTGGTGTGGGCATGGGGTTTGAACAATACAATCTTTTCTAAGGAGCCAACTACTATCCGCCTTAGCCACAACCAGATAAACTGGTGGACACTCATGCTCACACAGACCACCGAGCTATTACTATTCTAATACAAGATAATGTCTTCGATAGCTTGCAAGTTCAGAAGAAAGATGGGCGTTGGATCCCCGTTGCCCCATACTGAATGCTTTGTCATCAACCTTGGCGAATCTCTTGTTGTGAGTATCCGTATAGCTTTCTTTTCTGTGCTTTAAATTTCAAGTAATTTGCAATTATCAAGGATTGAACTAAGCTTACAGTGAAAAGAATTTGTGATGTTGCAGAAACTGGGAAAAGAAAAATATAGAGTTTCCGTGCACAGAGGCGTGCTGATAAACACAAATACAGCCATGACACTTGTGCTTCACTTGGATCCTCCGCTCAGTCTCTGATCTCAGCAAACCTCGACCCAAGTAAATCGTACCACTCATATTCAACGACATAACATAATCCACACCGTCTTATCAATAAAATACCGAAAAAATTCAATTGTAAAGATCATATCCGCCAAGTTTGGTACATTTTCTTCAGTCATCATATATGATGACAATTTTGGTTTGTTCCAATATAAAAGATGAGAGTTTTACACGCTTTTTTTAAAAAATAAGTTTGTTTTTTAAAATTTATAACCACGTTTTCCGCAAAGCTATAAAAGGGCTTTCACACCGGAAGAGATTACCTATAAAAGGAAAAAGCAAAAAATAATATTTTTTCACAATATCAACGTGTGTATGTTTAATGGATAACCACAATTCAATTGAGACACAAATACGCAATTAAATTACAATTAATTAAGTAAATATGTTTAATTAATTAATTTTGATTTTAAAAGTTTGTTTATTTAATTTAATTTTATAATTTGTATAATTATAAAAAAGTGATAATAAAAATGTACATTTCAATATATTTAAAAAATAATCCGAAAAAAATGATGACAATTAAAAAAATTTGGACCATACACTTCCATTGTGTACCGTCCATATTGTCCTCCTAGTTTGAACATATCTGCAAATATGATAAAAAATAATCACATGTTTTCGTTCCCCTAATTCTAACTTGCCAATTATATACAAAAGTAATTTCTTCTTCCTGCATTAATTTAGAAGCAATATCTAAAAATTTATAATAAATAAACTTAGGTTATGGCATTTTCATTAAACCAAAGAATTATCAAATTATATTGATGTTTGTAAGGTCCCAATATGGTGATAATAAAAAGTAATAATAATAATTTTTGTGAAGTTCTAAAAATATGCAAACTAACTTTTTTTTAATAAATATAAATATAATATATATTTTAGAATTTTTTTAAAATTAATTATTGATTTTATTTGGAATGCTTGTTAATGTTAAATAGATTTATATGAATAATAAATAATTATCTGTACAACACCTAAATTGTGTATGGAGGACAAACTTCATATATTCCAAGTAAACAGTTGTGTTGAAAAAATATTTAGAATTATGTAACATAAAATTAAATCTAATAATAGATGGGGAAAAAGCATTCAACATTCAAATAAAAAAAATATTAGTAGAGTAATGTTAGTTGTATTAAAAAGGATATAATAGACTATAAGTACATATGTGTAGAGTAAACATTATGATTGAGAAATAGGATTTCCATTACTAAAAATTGGGAGACACTTCCTAACTTATTACTTTATGATGTGAATGACTATAAATGCAGAAAGTGAGAATTAATATGATTAAAATGGTGTATCACTTCTTTTATGACAATCCTACTTAGGTAGATGTGTTTGTAATGATCAATTCATACAAATAGTTAGGGCATGTTTGGCTGTGAGAGAGACATCCATATTCATTAATAATTTTTTTATACATTTTCAATGTTTACCTTATGGTAGAATGGATATTAAATTTTTATTATTAGTAAAAAAAAAAAAAAAAAAAAAAAATTTAAAAGGACCGAACTTCATAAAAGAAATAGTGGTGAAAAGGCCTAGAAGCCAAGATAAGAAATAACCTCATCTTAAAACTTCCAACACAACAACAAAACCAAAAAATAGAAGTATAAAAGGAGACTCACAAGACTTACAAGTACTTATGCACTATATCAAAGCCAATAGTTAAACAACAAAAGCAAAATAACCTCCCCATAACTCATGAAAATCAACAAAATAGAACCAAATCTGTAACCCGACTTAGTAATTTTATTTTTGGGATAGAGCGGTCTTATTTAATGGAATAGATTCTTGTTGTGGTGACCATTCCTCCTATTGCTAATAATTTGCAAGTTATCCCTCTTTCTAAATTTGGAGAAATGGGAATGGAAATCTTTAAGGATTCCAAATGTAGAGAATTTATCAATGAGCTTCATGCCACAACTTACCTCAGTGGCATTTATTCTAATACTTTCCTTGCCATAGCAGAATATCTCTCCACCTGATTTCTTCCAATGTCATTTTCCAATAAATTTGGTTCATCCTCCTTGGTCTCTCTATCTTTTTTCCCTTTTCCAAAATTTGTTGATTCTAGGATGACACTCTAATCCTCACTCTTAATAGCTCAAATAGTTGTGTGTTCCCTCCCAACATCCTTCCACAAATATTTTACACTTGTACATTTTATACATGGGCATTCGTTAAAAAAATTACCTACTTGAAAGCATCTTCACCATCAAAATGGAAAGCCTTCGTAGTCACTGAGTTAAACCTAGGTTTTGTCTCTAACTTTCAAATCAACCTGAGTAGGGATATCCTTTGTAATATCAACATTAACAAGGATACTAGCAAATCTTGAGTTGCCACCTTATTTAATAATGGTATCCACATACCAAAATTCCCCTAAAACATTTCCTATGGCTCTACAAATAATATTTTCTCAAAACTAATAGGGAAGGTTTGGCAATTGTATCTAAATGAGTCTTTTATTAAAGCATTCTATGTGAGGGTTCAATGTTAGATTCCATGGATTTGACATAAGCATGTGATTCCCCCAAGACCATAAATATTCATTGAAAATAACCTCTTTATCTTCATTGGATTAAAAAAATAGAATAAAAATGCCATTAACAAAAGGACATATATCAATATTACCCTCATTTAAAGATTGTCAATGCTGCATAATCCATCCATGAAGGTTTAAAAGAGTTGGACAGAGCCTAGAAAAATGGACATTAATCAATAACATTAAGAGTATGAATTTACAACATATAAAAATTATAAAATAGGTTATTACAAGAATTATTAATTTCATGCCTAGGTAATGGTTGGACTTCTTTTATGTGTAGAATGTTTGCCTCCTGAACATGATATATTTTTACATGTATTCTCATGTGAGTAGGATATCTTGAAGTGGCATTTGGCATGGTGAAAATTTAAAAATTATTTGATATGAATATTTTTCATACATAAGAATGCAATGTTTAACATAGGCTGGATATGTAGTGCACACTACTACAGTGATGGATAGCCTACATGGGATAATAGATAATGTGAAAACATATGTGATCCTCTCAATATTTTTGAGAATGTGAATTTTTTTGTGATCCTCTCAATATTTTATTAGTGTTTTACATCATATTGAGATGTTCAAATAAATTTTTTCACCTAAGATAAGTGCTAGTATATTGGAATGATTGTCCAAATGTTGATTTCAATATCAACCTATTATACTTCTTAGTGCCATGCAATATCTTAACATTTGTTAATCATGTGAAGCACTACTCAATAAAATTTTAGGATGATGCTAAGTATATGAGGTAATCTAATTAGGTTGTGCACATAAACTTGGACTGGTGTAATATATTTCATTTGAGTGAATCAAATGTATAGTTTATTATTTTACATGGAATATATGGAGGATATGTCACATTGATGTCTAATATTTTTTTATAGATTTCATACATGAAATGGAGTGGTTTAATAATATCTAGTCTACACAATGTTGTAAAGGTGATTTTCTTAAACTTATTTGCTAATATGGGGAATACCTATTTTATGATGCAAATATAACACTAAATACTCTACACATGAAGATAAAAGAAAATAGTATAAAAATGTGAATGTAATGTATAGGGACTGATTCTATTTCTTATCATACTTTTATCCCTTATATAAAAATTATATCCATTTATTTTAATTTTGAGCTTCTAGGTGAAGGAACTAGATCAATGCTCCAAATCCAATGTTTTGTAGAAGCCATGCTCAAGGCATGGAATGGTGAAATACTTAGTAGAATAAAAAATGTGTGTAATGCTATTTTCTTACTATTGTTTTCTAGTATGGGGAATGCATATCATATCATGTTAATTTTGTGTAGAATAATCTACAAGAAACAAAAGACATACTTGAGTACAATAATGAGAAGGTAGTCTATAGCCACCTCTTCTTTGGTCACACATTTTTTTAAGTAATGTTTCCCATTTATTATAACTTTAAGCTTCTTGATGATGGTACTAAACTAATGATCTAAATTTTTTTTAAAAACTAATATTCCATTGATGTTGAATCTAAGTCATCAAAACAAATGTGATATGCTTAATGCATAAGAATAGATGTACATAATTATGACTACAGTTTGGTGTGGCTCACTTATTTTTGAATGGCATATCTCCTTGCACTACCCTATAGTTTTAAATCATGAGCCTTGAGGTGATTAAGATTCTATTATTTCTAT
The DNA here is from genome assembly GCA_037957365.1 of Torreya grandis. Classification (NCBI taxonomy): domain Eukaryota; kingdom Viridiplantae; phylum Streptophyta; class Pinopsida; order Cupressales; family Taxaceae; genus Torreya; species Torreya grandis. Next base: position 268,574 of record JARHVA010007375.1, read on the forward strand.
TTGTGCCACACTATTTGATTTTTTATGGATGCTTTAAAAATTTAAAGGATCTATCATATCCTTGTGTTGTAGTGTTGATAATATTGTTTTACTTACCCATGCTTAACATTGGAGGGATTTATGAGGACACATTATATGTGATATTAGATTAAATATTAGGCATATCAATTCTAAATTTATGTTGCATACTTCAAGGACATAAATAAATTATAGTTTTGATGTCAATGTTATAGTGGTTTTATTTATGGTGTATTCTAGTCAAAAAAGTGTATATGCTTATTTTTAGTAGTGCATATTAAATAATCTACTAAATTATAATGGGGATACTATCCTACCAATATTTTATTATTTAAATATTAGTTTTTTACTGGAGTTTCATCCAATTTTGGTGCACATCAGGGGGCTTGGTCCCCAAAAGACTAAAATACTAAAAAGCCTGGGCCACTAAAAAACAAATCCAAAGAATATTATAAGATCAAGAATTAATGAAAAACAACATTAACCAAACCTAACTATTGACTAAATTTCACCATAGGTCATATTAGGTCAACCCTCTAGCATTTTCAAACTTTTTATATGATCCTTATAGGTTTGAAATGTTCACCATGGTCCTAACTGAGGTCAAGTAATTTGTTATAACCTTTGTCACATTTTTCATTTGTCTTCATGTCATTTTATGCCACCATTTGGGTTATTTTAATGAATTGTATGGTTTTACATCAAAGGAAAAATGTGTCAAGATGTAATGTCGCATATGTAATGTCAAGGAATGTCAAAAAAATATTTTTGAAAATAAAAATGTTGTAGGGCCAACATTAAAAAAAGAAGATCATCTACCAAAATTAGTTTAAGATGTTTGTACAGACTAGATGACCCATCTAGCATATGTGAAAGCTTCAAAAAAGTGTGATGAGATCTGTACAGATCATTTGTAAGTTTAGGTGGCTTCAACAAGTTCAAATATGATCAAAATCAACTTTATCTCCCATCTCTCCTTTGGGAAAGTAAGAAAGTGTCAACATTTATCTATTAGTACAGATAAGAGAAGAGGATTTAGAGTGAGTCTACTAGAGGTATGTTAGTAGTCCTCATGATCTCCCTTTTCATTATCATGGTTTTTGAATTAATTATCTATGTTGTATAAATAATCACTAATATTTTTAACACCTCCAAACTACCTATGCAACCCAACACCTTAATTTTCTCATCTATTTGTATTAGTATGTGTGAAACAAGTGATTCATATATTATTTTAAAGAGATTTATTCCTTTTCATGTTTTATTTAACTCATTTTTCATGTGTGGTCATGAGAGGATAGGTAGAATCACTCTTTTGTGCTAAGAATGAGCACGAATGGTCTGCATAATTTTTTTGGTAGTTATAGTGTTGTCATCTATTTTGAGTGGCTCCAAGATAAGGTAGAACAATTTATTTTTACTCCTCAAAACATGAAATTTAGTTTTTCCATTGAGGGTTTGCATTGAATAGGTATTAAAGGTGATAATCCAATATGCATGACACAGTTCTAAATGGACACATAGTCTCCATACCAGTCTCCATATTTATAGCAAGGGATTCAACAAATAAGAATTTTGGGCATTATTACAAGGTATATATAAAATATACTTGTTTAGATAGTAATACATCATTATACCTCAACCTAATATAAAATACCTTGAAATAAGTGATCATAGACTGGAAGAGAGTTGTTTATTAGAAAATTACTTAAAGAGAAGTTTTACCTTAACTTCTCAGAGAGGAGATTTTACTCCATATAATGTCATCTAGTGGTAAGTGTCTATGAGATTTGGATAATATTGATGTATTTATTATTGTATCTTATTTGTAGAGGTCACATAAGATACAATAATAAATACATCAAGATTATTCCTTGCCTGACATTCCTAGCACAAAGGTATCCAAAAAATTTAGTTCATTCCTACAAATACTTTGTCTAAAAAAGAAATCAACCAAACAATTCACTCAGCCAAGTAGAGTTTGATGAAAGCACTGATAGTGAGGTTACAATAATGTATGTGGATAATTGTTGTACTAAAAAAAATTTAGTTAGGTTTGCCATTTGAGATTCTAAAATATGCAAAGATGAAGTTGCTTGATTTCACCATAATAGATAGGAGGAAACATGTTTTGGATGCCCTTTATGTCTATTTATTCAAGAAAAATAAAAACAAAACTAGCATTGATGTTAAGGGTACAAAGATCTATTTGGAATCTTGGCTTAAAATATATGGATTAAAGATAAGTGACTTTTTTGACATTAAAAATTTCACAAAAATGGGGAATAAAATGCATTCTATGTAGGGAGATTTCAACAAAATTTACATAAGAAGACAATGGCAGATAAATATTTATTGGACCAATTAATGGATGATTTTGCAAATGTTTCTCTATAACTAACATGACAAGTAGATATAGATATCTCATTAGAATTTTTTTGACATCTTCTAGCATATTTCACTCAAGAATCTATGAGGCACCATATTAATGCATAACTAGTAGATATGGAATAGGAGCTAATATCCTATCCAAAATTCAATAACATGTGTAGAACTAATTTTTAGAATGTGACCATTGCCACATCTAATGAATTTGCTAAGTAAAAAACATGCATCTTGTTGACTCAATAGAAATACTCTAGGTTTCTCTCTAGAGATCAGGAAGGGCATATCAATCAAGAATTTATGATGCACTCAAATCAAATACTTTCTATAAGACAAATGTATTACATACATAAATGAATGTCAAAGAAATACTCTCAATAATGCCTTAGTATCATTAATGACAATGTGGAATGTCAAAAAACATTTGTGTCAAGGACAGTGGCAAAAACCAAAGTAGTTATGGACACAATATTAGAGTTGTCAATGGTAGGGATTATAACACATTGTCATGGTGCAGGTGGATATGGGTATTTTTTTAATTGTACATTCTTTGAGGGTCTAATTTTACCATCACCTCATTAAACAAGTGCTTTAGGAATATGTAAATAACAATGTCAAATACTTATGGATCTTTACTATATAAAATAGGTTCTTCAAAATATCCATTGTATGACACACTTTTGTCTAACAACTGCTACCTTGAATGCAAGAAATATAGAGACAAATCACAATCTCTTGGTACCTTAAAGAAAATTCCTTCTAGGCTATACCTTAAAATAGATAATTGTTGTGGGGACAATAAGAATAGGTACTTCCATCCAAAATTATATTTTTAATATATCAAACCTTATATGAAACTAATGTTAGATTCAAAATTTCATAAAAGCATGTCTTTTTGTATAGGTATTTGTTTAAAAATTTATCTCTCCTTATTTATAAAGGTGTTTTACTTGATGTTGAGGTCAGATTTCTACTTGTAGGACATACCCATGAGGACATCAATGGCACATTTGGAAACATGTTTGAATGTATAAAGAGGAAAGATGTATAAAGTGTGGTAGAGATGATGGAAACTTATAGGATGTGTGAAAATACAAGAATTTTCATGACATATTTAATTGAAAAGGTAGTGGATTTCAAATAGTATGTTAATATTTACCAACTAAAGGGAAGAATGAAATATTAGGCTTGACAAAAGGTTAATACTTCCTTCTACACATGGAGAAAGGTGAACCTATTATATGTTGTAAAAACTCTATAAGAGATAGAAATCGGTCCCCTTGATTACATTATGGGGAACAAAATAAAATGGTGACATAAATGTTCTAAAAGGTAAAATGAAAAAAATATATTTCAAAGACTTGAAAAATAGATAAATGTCTCAAAATTCCATTTTTACTAAAGACTCAAATAAAATTAGAAAAGATAGTCAAAAAGAAATTAAATATAACATGAATAAGTATGTGGAGCAATTCAATGAATTTGGTTTGATTGAAAATAGTAAGTGGAAGGATCTTGCATATTACTTCAAAAGCATCCATAACATAATGAAAGAAGACATGTTCCCTTATGAAGTTGAGTGCACAAGAGAGTTTTGGCCTAGAACCCATCATGACATACCCCTACATAGAGATATGCACAAAATGATTCATGATAGCACCCTTGATTTTGGAGTGGCATCTGTAGATACATATGTTGGTTTAGGAAGCAAAAGAAAAAGAATTGCATTTGATCTATGATGCAGGAGCATCACTTAACTAATTGCTTTGTTTTTCCCTCCATTTTGCCTTTGCATTTGTTTTGAAAATTTATTTTATTCTTAATATTGTTTTAAGCCTGTTAAAAAAAAAAAAAGCCTGTAGTTTAGTTAGAATCTCCTTATCTTGGAAGTCTATTTTAGTGCATTTTGGGCAGATTGTTGCGCCCAACCCAGGTTTGAACAACTTGCTATGCTAAGTTTAAAAACTTTTTGTATGCATTCGGATGTTTTTGGTGTTAAAAAGAAAGAGGATTTTTGTGAGGAAAGGGGGAAGGCGATGCAGGAGAGAACAGGGGCGTAGAACAGAGACTGGTGACCAAGTGTGTGTTTATCTTGATTTATTAATCCATTGAGTTCTTGTTATTAAAAAAAATTCATTTTTCTAAGAAAGGCGTTGTTGAAAGCCACTAGGCGCAACCATATGACTTCTGGTCATGGTTTTTAAAGTATTCTGTTTATTATAATTCTATTGAGTCAAATGTTTTAAAACTCCAAACCATTTCAACACATGTATAAACCTGTTTCGAGCACTCAATGTATTAAGTCAAGAAAGCTGGGCCGTATTAAATCTGTTTTGGATGCTTAATGCGTTGAGACAGGAAAGCTGGACAGTATTGGTTTAACATATATTGTTTGAAAATTCTTATTTGTAATGTTGGGTGCGTTGGGCCGTCCCAACAAATCAAATACACTTTAGCCAAATTCTTATTTGTAATGCTGGGTGCGTTGGGCTGCCCCAACAAATCAAATACACTCAACCATTGGAATTGCATGCTGGACGTTGCTTTTAAAATGTGATAAAAGATAAACAATTGTTGGATGCCCAGACAGAGGTTTGAGACCACTGTAAAGAAAAAGATTGTCTTGTTGGGCGCTTGGTTTACCAAAATTTGTCTTCTTTCAAGAAATTCCAGATTGTTGAAATTTTAAAATGATATTTTGTGAAGAAGAAACAATTTTTTTTAAAATGGATGTTTTATGCCTGCCATTTGAGGCTTTCTGCTTATAAATTGAAGGTTTGCTAAAGAAAATTTGAGTGTAGCCTGTGTGTTGCAAGTTATAATCATCATTTGGTACCAGAGCCTATGATCCAAACCAAAGAGAAGCAGAACCAGGTTGTGAACAGAAAATAAGAATGGCCATGAGAATCAGGAACAGAGGTAGAGCTGGAGGAAGGAGACCTAGAGGACAGGTTGCATTGGCAGAGGAGATTAGGAACCTGACAGCTAGGCTGCAAGACCTGGAGATGGCTCAAAGAAGAGGCACTGACATGGGTGAAGTCAGTGACAGAGAAGAGGAGCCACCAGAAGATGAATTGGTGGTGGAAGAAGAAATAGCTAAGGAGAGGTTGATCAAAGCCATTATGAAGGTGAACACCAAGCCAAAAATGGAGGTTCCAATGTATGAAGGTAATTTGAATGTTGAAGAATTAATTGATTGGATTAATGCATTAGACAAATATGTTGAGTATGAAGGGATTGAAGAAGATGAAAAGAAAGTCAAGTATGCCATGACAAGGCTAAAGAAACATGCATCCCTGTGGTGGGATGGAGTGCAAGAAGAAAGGAGAAGGAAAGGGAAGCCAACGATCAGAAGTTGGGACAGAATGGTAGCAAAAATGAAAGGTAAGTTTATGCCTAAAGATTATCAAGCAAATCTTTTAAAGCAATTACAAAATTTGAAGCAAAAAGAATTGTCTGTGAAAGAATACACTGAAGAATTTTATAGGTTGACTATAAGATCAGGTCACATTGAGGATGACACAGAAAAGGTAGCCAGATACACCAATGGCTTGAAATTTGCCATTCAAGATGAAATTAGTCTTCTCATTCCTAAGACAGTTGAGGAGGCATATCAATTTGCCTTGAAAGCTGAGGAGAAGATTACAAGGAAACAAACATCCTTCTCAAGAGGAAGGGGCAGGTTCAACAGAGGTAGAGGATTTCAAGGAGGTAGAAGATAGATGCAAACATCTCATGAAGAGGCCAGTAGCTCACAAATTTCAAGAGGTAGCTATACACCAAGAGGAAGAAGACCATACCAAGGATATCAGAGAGGAAGAGGAAGATTCATGGGCAAATGCTTTAAATGCAACAAGTATGCAGGGCATAGGGCATATGAGTGTTCAGAGAAACCTTCTACCAACCATGAGAGAAGTGTACATGTGATTGAAGGTGAAAAATAAAATGCAGAAGTTACAGCAGCTTATGAAGATACTCCAGAAGAAGGTGAGTCTCTTTTGATGAAAAGAATTTTATTAAAGCCAAATAAAGAAGTTGTAGAACCACCTCAAAGAAAAACTTTATTTAGAACCACATGTAAGAGTAGAGGGAAATGCTGTAAGGTCATTATTGACAGCGGAAGTACTAACAATCTTGTGTCAACTGAGATGGTGGAGAAACTAGGCTTGAAGAAGGAGGTACATCCTACACCTTATCAAGTCTCTTGGCTACAAAAAGGACACAAACTTCTGGTAAGTGAACAATGCAAAGTAGATATTCAGATAGGAACATATAATTATCAGATTTTATGTGATGTCATGCCCATGGATGTATGTCATATCTTGCTTGGAAGGCCTTGGCAATTTGACAGGAAGGCCATACATGATGGAAGGCAGAATACATACATGTTTGAAAAGGATGGGATCAAGCATACACTTACACCATTGAAAGAAGAGGCTGCTGCTGTTGTTGGACAGAATTCTAAAGTTTTGATAGTAAGTGGCAAAGAATTTCTACATCAAATGAAGAAAGAAGAGGTAAACTTTGCTATAATTGGTAAGCCAAGGAGTGTAGTCACTATTACTAAGTTGATTGATTTGCCACTAGAGATTCAAGATATGTTGAATGAATACATTGACATTGTGGTAGATGATTTACCTGATGAGTTACCACCATTGAGAAGTATTAGTCATCACATAGACTTGATTCCAGGAGCAAATCTTCCAAACAAAGCTGCCTACAGGTTGACACCAAAGGAGAATGAAGAAATCAAACATCAAGTTCAAGAATTATTAGACAAAGGATTGGTAAGAGAGAGTTTAAGTCCTTGTGCTGTCCCTACAATGTTGAGTCCTAAGAAAGATGGGATTTGGAGAATGTGTACGGACTCCAGAGCAATCAACAAGATTACTATCAGGTATAGATTTCCATTGCCACGAATTGATGATTTACTTGATTGTTTAAGTGGAGCTACATATTTCTCTAAGATAGATTTGAAAAGTGGTTACCATCAGATTAGGATAAGAGAAGGGGATGAATGGAAAACAGCCTTCAAGACTAATGATGGACTCTATGAGTGGTTAGTTATGCCATTTGGACTAACCAATGCACCAAGCACCTTCATGAGGCTGATGAATGAAGTGCTGAAGGAGTTCACTGGTAAGTTTGTGATAGTGTATTTGGATGATATTTTGGTGTTTAGTCAAACTAAAGAAGAACATTTGAAACATTTGAGAATGGTGTTGAGTAAATTACATGAGGAGAAGTTGCTAATAAATGTCAAAAAGTGCAGTTTTCTGAAAACAGAGTTGATATATTTGGGATTTGTGATTTCTAAAGAAGAATTGAAGATGGATAAGGAAAAGATTAAAGCCATACTTGAGTGGCCTACACCTAGGAGCACATATGAGGTAAGAAGCTTTCACGGTTTGGCTAGCTTCTATAGGAAATTCATAAGAAATTTTAGTGGAATTGTTGCTCCAATGATAGATACAATCAAGGGTGATAAAAGAAGTTTTTGTTGGACTGAGGCTACTGATAAGAGTTTCAGATTGTTGCAAAAGAAGGTAACTGAAGAGCCAATCTTGGCCTTGCCTGATTTTAATAAACTTTTTCAAGTAGAATGTGATGCTAGTGGAACTGCAATAGGCGCTGTTTTAAGTCAAGATGGGAAGCCTATAGCATACTTTAGTGAGTAGTTAAGTGATGCTAAGAAGAAATATTCAGCTTATGATCAAGATTTCTATGCTCTTGTACAAGCTTTGAAGAAGTGGAGGCACTATCTTTTGCCTAAAGAATTTGTTTTGTTCACTGACAATTATGCTTTACAGTTCATTAGCAATCAGGATAAGTTGAATCAAAAGCATGTCAAATGGATTGAATTTTTACAAAGTTTCACATTCACTATTAAGCATAAGAAAGGACAATCTAACAAGGTTGCAGATGCCTTAAGCAGGAGAAATCTGATCATACAAGAGTCTCAATTAAGTATTATGGGATTTGAAGATTTGAAGAAACTATATAAGGAAGATCCAAACTTTAAGGAACCATATGAAGCTTGCATGAATCCGGTAAGAGTTGAAAGAAGTCCCTGGATAGATTTCATGGTCCAAGAGGGTCTGCTATTCAGAGGCAGCCAGCTTTGCATTCCCAAGAGTTCTATGAGGGAAAATTTGTTGAAGGAAAGATTTTGGGCAGAACAAGACATTAGCACAATTGAGTGCTCACTACTATTAGCCAGGTATGAGTAATGATGTTAAGAAATTTGTTGAAAGATGTAAAATATGCCAATATGCCAAGGGAAGCAGTCAAAACATAGGTTTGTAACAGCCACTACCCATTCCAAATAGACCTTGGGATTCAATAAGCATGGATTTTGTACTTGGTTTGCCAAGAACTCAAAAAGGCCATGATTCCATATTTGTTGTGGTAGATAGGTTTTCAAAGATGGCTCACTTCATTCCATGTTTCAAAACAAGTGATGCTACTCACATAGCTAATCTATTCTTCCAGGATATTGTTAGATTGCATGGATTGCCTAGAAGTATTATTTCTGACAGGGACACCAAATTTGTTGGACATTTTTGGAGAACCTTATGGAAGAAATTGGGAACACAACTAAGTTTCAGTTCAGCCTATCATCCTCAAATGGATGGCCAAACAGAGGTTGTCAATAGGAGTTTGGGCAACATCTTGAGAAGCCTGGTAAGTATGCATCCAAAACAATGGGATCTTGCACTTGCACAAGCTGAATTTGCCTATAATGATTCTCCTAATAGAAGTACAGGATTGAGCCCGTTTCAAATTATGTATGGAATGCATCCAAGAGGCGTGTATGAGTTAAGAAATTTAAGCAGCATGGAGACAAGGAGTGCTGATGTGGAAGAATTTGCCAATGCCATGCAAAATTTGCATGAATAGGTAAAGAAGAAACTTGAGGAAAACACCATCAAGTACAAGCTAAGGGCAGATCAAAAGAGGAGAGAGGTCAGTTTCAATACTGGAGACCTTGTTCTTGCTCATCTCAGAAAAGAGAGGTTTCCAAAGAAAGAATATAACAAACTGAAGGTAAAGAAAATAGGACCATGCAAGGTAATAAGGAAGTTTTCAAATAATGCATATGAAATAGAACTGCCAAAGGGGATTGGAATCTCTCCAATTTTTAATATTGCAGATTTATATCCATACAAGGATGAAGGACAACCAGACCAAGAAACTGAAACAGAGGTGGATGAAGTTATCCAATGGGAGCAGCAACTACCAAAGGAAGTGCCAAAAGAAATTGAGAGTATTTTAGAGAAGAAAGTAGTTAAAAAGACAAGAAACAAAGAATACTTCCAGTATCTAACTAAGTGGAAGAATCTACCAGCTGAAGATGCAACATGGTTGACTGCAAATGATATCCTTAAGCTGGGCACAAGTATAGATGAAGTGATGCAGAAAAATGAGTGAAGAACACTTCTTCTGCTGGTTGGAAGAATGATGCAGGAGCATCACTTAACTAATTGCTTTGTTTTTCCCTCCATTTTGCCTTTGCATTTTTTTTGAAAATTTATTTTGTTCTTAATACTGTTTTAAGCCTGTTTAAAAAAAAAGAAAAAAAAGAAAGCCTGTAGTTTAGTTAGAATCTCCTTATCTTGGAAGTTTGTTTTAGTGCATTTTGGGCAGATTGTTGCGCCCAGCCCAGGTTTGAACAACTTGCTATGTTAAGTTTAAAAACTTTTTGTATGCATTCGGATGTTTTTGGTGTTAAAAAGAAAGAGGATTTTTGTGAGGAAAGGGGGAAGGCGATGCAGGAGAGAACAGGGGCATAGAACAGAGACTGGTGACCAGGCGTGTGTTTATCTTGATTTATTAATCCATTGAGTTCTTGTTATTAAAAAAAATTCATTTTTCTGAGAAAGGCGTTGCTGAAAGCCACTAGGCACAGCCATATGACTTCTGGTCATGGTTTTTAAAGTATTGTGTTTATTATAATTCTATTGAGTCAAATGTTTTAAAACTCCAAACCGTTTCAACACATGTATAAACCTGTTTCGAGCACTCAATGTATTAAGTCAAGAAAGCTGGGCCGTATTAAATATGTTTTGGATGCTTAATGCATTGAGACAGGAAAGCTGGACAGTATTGGTTTAACATATATTGTTTGAAAATTCTTATTTATAATGCTGGGTGCGTTGGGCTGCCCCAACAAATCAAATACACTTCAGCCAAATTCTTATTTGTAATGCTGGGTGCGTTGGGCCGCCCCAATAAATCAAATACACTCAACCATTGGAATTGCATGCTGGACGTTGCTTTTAAAACGTGATAAAAGATAAACAATTGTTGGATGCCCAGACAGAGGTTTGAGACCACTGTAAAGAAAAAGATTGTCTTGCTGGGCGCTTGGTTTACCAAAATTTGTCTTCTTTCAAGAAATTCCAGATTGTTGAAAATTTAAAATGATATTTTTTGAAGAAGAAACAATTTTTTTTAAAATGGATGTTTTATGCCTGCCATTTGAGGCTTTCTGCTTATAAATTGAAGGTTTGCTAAAGAAAATTTGAGTGTACCCTATGTGTTGTAAGTTATAATCATCAATCTAACTCAAGATGTGAAAACTAGAGACATGTTATTTATCAGACCTAACAATTCTATAGCAGTGGACTACACAAAATGGGTTGCTAGATCTAAAATCAATATTGATATACTACAAATAAATGCGGATATATAATGAAGGGTCAATGTAGTTTGGTTCATCCCATTTCATGTAGGGAAAAAATATGTGAAAGAAGCCAAAATATATTTAGTATTCTTGGATAATAAATGGAAGCCAAACCCAACTCACACATCTTTACCATCCATAGTCATAGATAGTATCATCTATGCTTGGAAACGAAATGAAAATTAGAGAGGTCATACACATGTTCTCATTTATTTTTTGAAATGCATTGTAACAGACTATTTAAATGCATCATCCCACTAGGCACTAACAAAAATAGTGATAAAAGGATTGGGAAATTTGAAATGGTGTCTCCTTAATTTTGGAATGAGAAATTTGAATTTTTATTTTCAAAATTTAGTTCATTTTTGAGAAGGTATAATATTTTGTTGTTTTATTTATATATATTTATTTCTAGTGGCCCTTCATATTTTGGGTCCTGGGAAATACACTTCATATTTTGAGTTTTATATTTTATGTTACAACAATTTAGTATTTTAGTAATTGTTCATCTATTTAACAGCATTTGACTATTTGAACATCTATTTCACATTTTTGCATCCTTCAAAAGAGTCTTCGGTAATTGTCTTCATAATTTATGCAATTGAGAATTTAGTACATCTCAGATTTTGTGTTTTTTATAAATATAATTTGACATTCCCATGTATGTGAAAATGTCTTCAGGGTTTATGCCTTGAAATGTCCAACTTCAATGTCAAGATTTATATTTCAGCATTTATATATCGACAAATGTTATTCATCTTTTCACGTGGCACCTAGAATGTGTGAGATAATATAAGATAAACTGTGATGATCATGAGGACATCACTTGAATAAAATAAAATATATAGTTCACAATCCAAGTAACTGATGACATGTGGCATCCCAATCATCCCAAAAGTTATAAATCACATATCAACTGAGAACATGATTATTGTATGAATTAGTTTTCCTTAAAAAATATACTGCCAAGTCTTATAATATTTGTAAATGCATGGTCTATGAACCAGTTTGTACGGTCACATAATTTTGACTTATTGTAAATATATAATATAGATGTGATTTATCTGTTATAGGTCCATGTAATTCTTGATAAAGTGTAATTTATCTATGATAGTTTTCAAATACTAATAAATAAATTATTTATGATCATTTTAAATAATTTGGACTTATCACAAATATATTAGATAGATATGAGTTATTTTTAGTAAGTCCAACTTAATCTCAATACATTCCAATTTAATCTAGATATAATCCAATTTATTTTTGATAGATTTTGAAAATTTGGACTATTGATAAGTCTAAATTACATGAAATAGTCTTTTTTAGATTTGTTGTCCATGTGAATAATATGGAAATAGGAGAAACTAGGGAAGATTTTATAAATTTTAATGCTTAACAGAAATCTTTTATAAGTTGTCTTGGTCTTTTTTGATCTTTTCTAGTTGAGGAATGAATGAGGTTTGATATTGTATTTATATCAATCAATTTGAAGAAGTAACTCATATTAAATCACTTAGATTGACCATTAGGATATGTTTCATTTAAAAATTAGAAGACTTTATGGAGTTGAACATGTATGTCAGGGCTAAACACTAGAATTGATGAAGGTGTATGTCTTGGATGTTATTGTCTAATGAGCATGAAAGTAAGTATAGACTCAGCACTTGTAGAGATAGAATACAAATAGGTTTTAAGCATTCTAGGCAAGATAGAATGTTCGGGTCATCAACATAAGATTGGTCAGAATAAAATCTTGACCAAGGGGCACAAGATAGAGTAGATGTGATACTTTGAAAAATGAGAAAGTTTTATAACTACGAGGAATAGCCAAGGTTTTAGTTTTTCAACTCTACAAGACTGAGGTTCTATATAATTCATAAATAGTCTCCACATTCCAACCCTTTGATCTAGTTATGAAATTACTAGTTTAGAAGAAAGGAATATGTACCTGAGTGTGTATAACACACAATTTGTTAATGTGAGCCCAAATTTGAGTTTTTTGCTGATGATTAATCTAAAACCAAGAGAATGTTATAATCTATAATCAATGCATATAATCTAGATTTTTAAAGTATTAAAAGAGGAAGGTTTAGGAGTGAACTTATGTGTAAAATGTAATTTTTTTGATTATTATCAAGTTAATTCTAAATAATTATCATTTTAAGCCTCTAAAATTGATATTTTGACTAATATATTTTTTGTTTCTCTCTCTCTCTCTCTCTCTCTCTATATATATATAGTGTGTGTGTGTGTGTGTGTGTGTGCGTTTCTCTCTCTATGTGTGTGTGTGTGTTTCTCTCTCTCTCTCTCTCTCTCTCTCTCTCTATATATATATATATATATATATATATATATATATATATATATATATATATATATATATATATATATGGAGATAGAGAGAGAATGGAAGGCAAATATGTGCCCCTAACCTTGACAAAAAGGTGAGTTATCACATGACATTTGGTATTAACTCAACTTTATGACCTAGTTATACTTATATCCTCATAAGGATGAATGAAATAATCAAGTCCAACCATAAAACTTAGAAATATTGATTTATTTAATAACCTCAACCATACAAAAATATACCCAAATACTATATTATATTGTCTCAATATAGTCCTTAAAATTGTACCCTATATATTAATACGTAAATGTCAATGATCTGGTAATAGTCCATTAAGGAGTATGAAAATTTTAAATTGATTTGTATTTTTCAATATTAGGCACATACTACATAGCACATGGATAAGAAGTTAAGAAATGTCTTTATTCAATATTATTTTGTTGTATTATAACTCTCGAGTTCTAATTTGTATATAATTCATATATCATTAATTCCACACATCCATGGTATGAAATAACATGGTATAATAGTCAATAGTTTACTCCAAGTATTAAGAGTTTTGACCATGCCCTAGATTGTATGATGCATCTCATTAAAAAATGCTCTTTGCTTTTATATAATTATGGAAAGTGGAGTTTGAGGAAAAAATGGAATATTCAAAATTTTGTACCCCCAATAGTCCATACTTTCACTTAAATATTTATAAGAGTAGTAAATAATCCATGAAGGATGGTAAGAGATCTAGTAAGAATTATGAGCAGGATATTATAAACTCATTCTTATTTCAATATGAAACATTGAATAAAAGTGTTGATATAATTAGCTGAAGATAATGAAATTGATATGAAGTATGTGATAAGGTTTACAGAATGACTGGGTAATAAAACATGTAAGTGATATCTCAATGAAACCTACTAATCATTCCCCTTTTATAATCTTTATATGTTGAGTACTAGATAAGTGTGGATAACATGCTTCGAAAGCATACCCACATTGAATCTAAAAATTATGAGTTTATTGGAATCCATGCCTATGTGACATGGCCCAACTGAATTTAAAAACTATGAATATATGAATGCATAGCTATGTGACATGCCCCCACTAAACCTAAAAATTGATATAAGTACCCAATATTAAATGTGGATAACATGCTTCGAAAGCATGGGCCCACTAAATATGAATGTGTCAAATCTAAATAAAAAGTGTCTATGCCATGTCTCAATGATATGTACCCATTTGAGGTGAGGTGAGAATGTAAACTTATAGTCACCTTATCTAAAAAATATAAGAAACCTATAGAATATGTGAATGTAACCATGTAGCATATATAAGGAACATGTCTAGGTAAATGTATAATTGAATATAATAGAATAATGTGATCACATGAAGGCTTAATATGCTTGATAATGATCATGGCAAAATATATATATACTCATAATATAAGATCAACAATCAAATCAAGGACACACATGAGAACACTCAAAATAAAGTCAACGTAAAATTGTCTGAGGAGATTGTAAATAAGGGGCATGTTAAATGTTACATAATCAAAGAAATATTACTTTGTCAAATTTACATAAGGTTAATAATAAAATATTCAAATTTCCATACCAAAAATAATGAGATATTCAAATTTCAAAGAAAGCACACATATAGGTACAAGGGATTCAAACAAATAAGCATTATTCAAATGCTTGAATAAGAAAGACATTAGCATGACAAGGCACTCAAGGAAGTGCATAGATAGAATCATAATCAAGCAGTATAAACATATCATCATAGCTCATGAGTCAAATTTCTTACACAAAAAATGTTAAGTGCATAGCCCTATGAAATATATAGTCATGGATGAACCCATGTGTAAATAAATACATGAGATAAAAATATGATAATGTAATGTGACCATAGAATTCTATAACCTATGAATATCATCATCATAGAGGTGGATGGCCCCAATGTCTATATGACATGAGTAGATGAAAGACCCAATATCTAAAATATGAATAAATCATGTATCTGTATATGCCTGTATCACACTCAAGTAGAAGCATGACACACATGTATGTTTAAGTATTTGATATAACACACATTAACATGAAACTATCACACACATGCTAATAAGCCAACATAATATAGGTAGGTCCTGAAAGTGTTTTTGAATTTTTTATTTTTAGTTTCGGTATTTTTTAGAAAATTTGAAGAGACTACCCTATGATCTCATATAATGAATGGTTCTAGGTATCTCACCTACTCGGTGCCTGATAACCTTAAGTTGGACATTTTACATTGTTTGCATCATAATTGGTTAACTTGAAAAGGTACATTGCATGTTATTCTGCATGCTTTATATGTGTAGTGGAAGAAGTAATTTTATAATTTATAATATCTTTTAATTTTTGTTCATGATAAAAATAAACACCTTATTGATTTGGATCAATTTTTTATTCCATTTTTTTTAGCCAAAGAGTTCCAAGTGTAAATGGATATGGAGATGTGCTAAGCATAATGCAAATCCATGTTTGAATTAATTTCAGACCACAAATAATTAATATTATTATGTTTTTCAAGGAGTCCCAACCTCATTTGTATTGTAATTTTTTTATATCAAAGCCATTTTATTGTAAGAGTCTTACATTATCAGGTCAAAGCATAATAGTCTATCCCATATTTTCCCAGAAAGAGGCCACATACTCTTTCATCTTCTCCTCAAAATATCTTGAGTTTGGGTCCTTAAAATTAATGAAAAATATGTTTTAGACTATATATACAAATATGTAGTGCATACATATTTTTTTAATTCTTTTAAAAATCATTAATTATTTTTTACGATTTTTTATTTTTATTTTTTTCTAGTGGGTTAATGGGACACAATATTATACTTTGAGCTTGCAAGCAAATTTTTTATATAAGATCAATATGGTTATGAGAAAAATAATCACCACCTATGAAAAAGGTAATTATTAAATCTTGTTAGTGTTGATACTTTTCATTTTGTTTATTTTAGGATTCTTGCATATGACATGGACCTTGGATTAGTTCCATATTGAGTAACAATTAAAAACTAGTCATATAAAGATAGGGATACCACGTTTTTGTTCATAATGTTCCTTAGTTAAATTATCTCCTTCCTTTGTGTGAGAAATATAACTTTTATATTTTATTGGAGGTATGTAAAGCTACTTTGGGTGAGTAAGGATGAATGAAGAATGTATATGCAAATCCACAAATGAATGTGTAAATGACATATATTTTTTACGTAATGTCCATTCCACTCATTATGAAATAAGCCTTGGACTATTAGTAAATTATAACTCCAAATAGAGGGTTTATATGCTAGCTCATATGATGTACTTTTGAATCAAATACTAAAGTCTTGAAGAGATTCATCATCACATTGTTTGCAATTATTCAAATGTTCAAATGTATGTCTTTGCACCTTGTGGATAATGATATTCAATTATACATTGTGCAAGAGGTTGATTTTTATATAAAGTAAAATTTAAAATGGTATTAAGGAGATCCATTTGATTTTGAAGTATATAAACCTAATTTTGAATATCTCTAATAGTGGTCATCCTAGACATGAGATATTCCATTAGAAAAATGGTGTTTGTCTTATGTTTTATCAATGGTTCCAACATATCATTTTTATAGAATTGAGATGTATGAGTATCATCAGCCTTATGTATAACAAGTGCATGTTCATGTTCATGTTTTCATAGAAGAATGTGATATTTCAGCTTTGGTACTTTTGGTATATCATTTGAGTAGCTTATCCACTGGTAGAATTTATTTTATTTACCTTTCATAAGGGTATAATAATTTGAGCTTGAAAATATTTTGTAAAGGTGCATCATTTTGCTATGGAATAAATGTTTGAAATGAAAGTATAAATAAATGATCACCCTTGATAAGGGGATAATGTTTGTGAATATTATACTTATGGGGATTTGAATCTATTTTCTTTAAGTCTATCCATGTTATAAATTATTTATAAATCACTCATTATTTATTTATGTATTTGTTAGAACTTTTGATGTTCAAATGAAGGATCCTCTTTGGCATATATACTTACTTTTATGGTAAAATGTGCATGATGATCATGTTTTGTTAAAAACTCAAGCCTTATAGGTTTGTATTATTACATTCAAGAGATACAGGGTGGGCTATACTTTGTTCATGTTTGCCTAATCCTTAGCCTTAGTGTTCATATTTTGGCAAATATCAATGAACAAAATTATAAAATGGTGGTTTAGTGAAAATGTGTAAAGGCTATTTATTCTCCTTAAGATGGTTAAAATTATCTACTAAAATTATGAGATTACAAACTTGATTAGAGTGATGGTTGTTACCACCATTCAAATATTTGATAAATGAGTCTTTATAACTTGGAACAATATAAGAGTTATCAATTCTCACCCCTTCCTTAATATAAAGTTAGAGGTTTTTATACTCATAGTAATCAAAGTAATTGATACCATCTATGATTGGAGATTAAAAAAACATAATGATTAGTACAAAGCAGGTAAGAAACATCCTAAGTGGTACACTTAGGTAGGAATTACGTGCAAATATTGGGTTCACCAAATTTTTAACCTTCAAATGTGTTTTCTAGGTTGAGGTTACCTAGATACTACTAAATGGGTATATAGAAATGAATAAGAACAAGCATGATAATCATATCTACAATAGGCGAAATGAATGCTAAATATAAATATGGAAATAGGATAAAATAGAGAATCTTTGCTCAATTTGAATGCTTGATAGAGTGTTTTTTATAAATTCACTCTATCTTTTTTGGTATTTTCTAAGTGAAGAATTAATGAGGGTTGATCCTATATTTATAAATTTTTTTTGGAGAAGTAACTCAAACTAAGATTCATTTCACTCTATTAAATTGGATGATGTTAAGGCACTAGATACTTCCATTGGGTCAGTACACTAGTGTCAATCTAGGTTTCTATCCTAGACATTTGTTTCTAGGAAGTAGGAAAGAATGTTTAAAATTAAAACTTGTAGAGGTGGAATATAATTAGGTTTTACACATTCATGTAAGATATGATTCTTGGGTAATTAGAATTAGACTAGTGTCACTAAGAGATAGGCAAAGGCACACAAGATAGACTAGATAAATAAATTTATAAAAAGAGAAATTTTCATAACTAAGAGAAAAGTTGAGGTATAAGTTTATCAAGTGTAAAAGACTAAAGGGATATATAATTCAAAAATAGTATCTAAAATTACATAAATATGAATGTAAAAATAAATGTTCAATTGCAATTTTCTACTAATAGATATGATTAATAATATTCAGGTACTTAGCTTGAGATTATTATATTCAAGTCTAAGATTATTTAAAACTATTTTTAATGATTGTAACTAAATATAGAGTAGTATATATATCGAAACTAATTGCCAAGAATCACTTGGAAGGATCTAATAACACTTGGATGCCTATGGTAATCAAAGGTTTTTTATTCCTTCTAGACATGTATTTTTGAATTGTGATAAAAAATTTCATTAAAAAACATTACATCTACATACAAAACATAGAGTGGAAGAGGTTTTTAGGCCTAAAAGATAGTATACATCCTTATTATCAAGAAAATAGCATAGAAAACATGCTTGTAGTGGTGTCAGAGGGTCTAAGAGTATGTAAGGGCTAGGAAAAAGGATAAATAATGGTTCACCTAGTTTTAACCACTTCAATAAATTTTTGTTTAGTTTTAATAAATTTAAATTTGAAGGTTTATAGTCAAGAACATCCAAACAACATCCTATAGCTTGTGTTGGTAGTTTGTCCAAAAGCCACATGTGAAAGATGAAATGGAAGGTTAGATGTATGTAAAAGACACTAGTTAAATAAAATATAAAGGTTTTATATTTGTAAAATGGGATGATTCAAGTAATCTAACACCTTGGTGATGACATCATTCCTATACCTGATTGCACATTTTCTCTACAGGTCTTTTATAACTGATTTTTTATGTTGGAGCTCATTTGTAAAGGAAGAGTTTTCAAGATAATTTTAGGTAAGAAATTATGTGTGGATTTCATAAATATTATTCCACATCTTTATGAGTCAAAGGAAGCTTAAGATTAACTTGGTTCATCTTCTCCAATCATTTTAAAGAGTAGAATAGTCAAAATCTTGAGAAATGCATGCCTTTGGTGGTCATGCATAGGGTCTTTATGATGGTTGACAAGGTGAAAAATCTCTAAGATATACCCATGGTATTTTTAGATGCAAATTCATGAAGTAAGTGGAGCTATAAAGCTAAAAATGCAAAACCCTACTCTATTTCTCCATCAGCTTTCTAAACATCTCAGGACAAGCTAGAAGTTTTCATTTGGTGCTTTTAGGATAGAGATTTGTATTAAAAAATCTTAACCATAGGAGGGGAACCTAATTAAATTACACTTTGTGTCATTGATGTCATGGTTAATCCCCCTAATTTTATGAACAATTTTTAAGAAGTTAAGGGGCAGAAAAGAAGCTTTAAAGCCCATCAGTGTCAATTTTCTCTAATTTAAAATTTTTAAAGCTCAATGGGTGTATGTATATGATTGTTTAGTTCATAAAACAACCTATTTAACTTACCTCACCATACTCTACCATTTTATTGGCATGTGCATGTCTAGATGAAGCAAAGCTTCTAGCTTCTGTGAATTATAGACAAGTTTTAAAAGGTCTAGGTCAAGAAAAACCTTTTTCAAGCCATAAATATGTGATACCAAGGATTTAAATGTATTTTAGGCTATAATATTGTCATAATAAAGTCTCTCAATACTCTTTTGTCCTGATACATGATCTGTAAACCATATTTACCCCTTAGGTTTTCAAAAAATGGTTTAAAAATGGATATTGAAAAATGGCATTTAAATTTATGATCAAACTAAATCAAAATGTGTTAAAATTGAGTTAAAATTGAATATGAATGTTAGTAATGTTCAATCATTTCAGTTACACCTTAAAATAATCATTTAACACTTATATTATTTTACTATAATTGTCATAAATTGATAAAATATGATTTTCTAAAAATTAAACTTTAGTAATTAAATATGGAAAATAAATCAAAAATCAAAATAAAGATGACACTAGAATTTTTTATAGAGTTTAATAATTACCTACATCTCTGGGTTAATTCAAACCAATCCATTAAAAATTGATTTCAAGTACAAATGAAAAACTTATAATACCATAATGGAATCTCAAAACTTTCAAATTCATGCCATTAAAACTTTTGTAAGACTCTGATGATGCTCAGTAATCATCCTCCACCATAGGAAGCACTTGTAGAATCTTTTTCCAATGTCCTTCATTAAAGAATCACTTAAATAAGTTAAAAGACATAAAATGAAAACCAAATTGGGAACACAAATATACCACTTATAACACCTTAGACTTCTAAAAAAGATTCAAGTTTACACCAAGACCTGAAAATGCCTCGTGATAGGATAAAAATGCAAATATTTATAATATGCCATTAAAATCCTCACATAGCCATTTTGATTCTTTTGTAAAAATAAAATTTCATCCTTTGTATAATACTTGTAAAGTGTGGTATATTGGTAAGGCTACTTAAATATTTTTCCACAAGTCATGGGTTCAAACCCCATGAGGTTAGCTTTGTCCAACCACACAACCATTGTATTTACCAAGCAAGGATTAATATCCCACATACATTGTCTTAAAAATTAATGTAAGCCTAAAATATGTTATTGTTGGTGTAGGTGATTTGGATTTAGCCACATATCTATCTATTTTTTTAGCTCAGTTTAAATGACCCTGACTATCCTTCAAGCTTGATTGGAAAATAGGATCTCAACAAAACATAGGTAAGGTTGGTGTTGAGTGGTTGGAACCACCTATGAGTTGGGATGGTAAGCTACCTCAGTGGCATAATTGATCTTGATTTGGCATATCTGGAACTCAACATAGAGAAGGCATGCAGTTATGACTTGGAAAATACATAGAATTAGTTTAATAATTAAAATAGTAGGATTATTAGTCCCACATGCAACATATAAACAACATTAAATCATATATAAACAAAAATGCATCAATGGTAATATGAAGAAATGGAGACAAAGGTACCCTTCCATTAAAAAGAGTGTGTCGATCTTGGCCAAGGATCTCCAGCCAACAAATAATAGGACCCATTTGTTTGAATACAAGTGTCAAAGATAAGAGGTAAAAACTAAATACTCTTTTACCATTGCACTACCACATGTCACATGTTAATTGGTTCACTTGGGAACCATTTGAATGTTGACCATTTTTTAATCCAAATTTTAATCAACAGTATATGGAGCATATGATGTCCATTTATTCATTCCAATATGATTTAGAAAGTTCTCAAAATGCTCTTCCATACTGTACTAGTTTCATAAGATCTTGGTAACTTTTGTCAACCTAAACTAACCTCCAAATCAAACCTCCCCAATAGGAACTTTTTAATCTCCAAAAGGAGAATAACCCACTCAATATGCTAAAAGGCTCTCTACATCACACCAATATGCAGAAACAAAAGTATAGCATAGTCATTAAAATGGCAAATATTGAAATTCCTTCATAGAAAAAGAGTAGTTCAATTAGATAATAAATACCAACACAAGAGGCGATGTCTAACTAAATCTATATGATTCAACCAATACTCCAGATGTTAAAATACACCAATATCAAATGAGAACCAAAATTCCAATAATAATTGGTGTTTCATTGACCTTGCAAAATTGTCAGCTCTACAAAATATCACTAAAAATTATTATGGTAACAATTTAAAATTAGCCTACACAACACCTAAAAAGAAGGCAAACTATAACTGAATCCCTGAAGTTGCCATTAAAAGAAACTTATATCAAATTTCAAATTAGGGATAGAAATAAACTATCATCCAAAATGTCAAATCTTCCAAATGGTGAATCTTCTAAACACTAAAAAATGATCACCAGTCACAACTTACATACTAGTTTACTAGTGTAATAAATATACACCCTACATTTGATAGTTACAAATAAATTCCCATAAAGAAGGACTTATAAAATGTCCAAATATCATGCATGGATACAAAATAAATTATAATCATTACAGTTACGAATGGTGCCCAAAAGCGTTTTATAATCCTCTAATACATTTACACAATGTAAACAATAACATATATACTGAAATGTATGCTTTCCCATAAATAGACATATTGATCATGCCCAATTCAACCTTCATATACTATTTTCAAAGTTCAAGCTAAATTTTTGCAAAATACCATAAACATAAGAAAATAATCCAAGTATGATAAAACTGTCACTCAACTTTTCTCTGTAGGTTACTCTATATAAACCAGATTCAAAGCTAAAATCACATGAGAATATCTCCAAGTTTAAACATGAGTTAAATCCTTTACTAAATCCATCAATAAATCAAAACATATTAAGATATTAAAGATAGAGCTTAGGAAAGTCACAAACATGAGAAAGAAAACTAAGAATGATAACCCTGTCTCAAAGTTTTTCTAACTAATGGTAGTTTCGAATATAAAAAATATTCCATTAACCTTCAAGGGTATCCCAAAATTGATTTAAAAATTTGCTTCTAATAAACTATCATACTTATGCAAACATGAAACAAAGGAATTGTTTACCAACCCACTTTATCACATTTTCTTGTTTGGATGGTTTAATTTCCTTAGTGAATAACTTGGTATTTGTATGGGTTATTTTTGAAACTATTAGTTCTAGAAAAAATTCATTCTAAACAACTATGCATTATTGTTTTTGCTGAAGTTTCCAACACTTTTCAACCTCATGACCTTTATTCTTACAATAAGTAATAAAAACATTTGTCATTTATTTTAGGAAACTTTCCCAAACTACCATTATCTAAACACTACCTAGGAGAGTGGTCTTCAAAAATCTTTCCCAACAAATCTTTCCCTATCAAAAAATTAGTTACACAACGGTTAGACAACACAAAAAAATGTATGGATAAATATACCTCAAATTTTGTGTAGTGTAACAAAAAAGAACATTGGAATATTTATGTTTTCTATAGGTGTCAACATTAATCCAAGTATGATTAGAGGAAGTTTTTATACCTTTTATAGGTGATGGTTTACACCTTTTCTCTATGTGATGTCCAACACTTGAAGAATTAACATTTAACTAGCTAAGTTTCTCACTCACTATGAGTTACCAAAGTATCATTAGAATATTTGACAAAATGAAAACTTCCATTACCTTTCATGGATTATGGTGTAGGTTTCTTCCTCACAGTTTCATCTTACTTGGAGAATTCACCTATTTCAATCCTATCACCAAAATTAAATCCAAAACCTACATGGTGAGGTCTATCCTCTATCTAAATGGGGTTAACAGTTCCTTGGCCATCTTTTCCAAGGTATTTTATATTAAAACCCATTTTAAATAGTAACTTTGAACCTATACATATAGTGTGTTATTCAAACTTACAAAAATAATTTTCACTCAATTTAGAATGGGAAGAATTTTCAACAACATCCAATGATGTACTTATAGTACTTATATCAAAGTCATTATGTTTATGTGTGAGAGAGGAAGGTCCTATTTTTAAAATAGACTTGTTTTTATCCTTTGTGTTGCCACTAATTTGAAACCTTGCCAATAGCTCATCCTTGGATTTCAACTCAATTTTAAACTTTTCACATTCCTCTTCTAAAGATTAAAACATTGTTCTTAAGAGAGAGTTATCTTCCTGGATCTTGTGGATATATTAATCAAGCTCATTGAGATTCACCTATTTTGACAACTTGCCTATGGTTTCTTGATCATGCATAGAACCTATACTTCCAACATTGTAAATGGAATAAACAACAAATCTAATGTCTATAAATAGTCTAACCAAACACGGAAACTATTATCAAACTCAAATGTAATAAAAAACCAAATCATGCATTTGAACCACTCTAATACCAAACTAATCTGTAAAATGTATTTACCCATTAGGATTTTTAAAACTAGTTTACTAATGGATATTAAAAAATGGCATTTAAATTTATGAATAATCTGAATCAAAAAGTGTTAAAATTAAATTAAAATTGAATATGAATGTTTTTGATGTTCATTCATTCCAATTACACCTTCAAATGATCATTAGCCACTTATATTATTTTTGTATAATTATCATAAACTGGTAAAATATGCTTTTATGAAAATTAAACTTTATTGATTAAATTCAAAAAGTAAATCAAAAAATAATTGTTTATGAAGTTTGTCAATTGGATACATCTTTGGGATCATTCGAATTGATCCATTAAAAATATGTTGAAAGTACAAATTAAAAGCTTACAATACCATGATGGAATTTCAAAACCTACAAATTCATGCCATCAGACCTTCAAAATATTTTGATGATGCTTAATAATCATCCTCCACCTTCTAAATCACTTGTACAATTTCTTCATAGTGTTCTCCATCAAAGCATCACTTCAATCACTCAAAAAGATGTAAAATAAATGCCAAGTTGGGAGCACATATATACCATGTGAGTATCTCAAAATTATAAACAACTTTCTAGTTTACACTAAGACCTAAAAATACACTGGGATTGGTCAAAAATGCAAATATTTACAATATGCCATTAAAATCTTTACACAATAATTTTAATTATCTTGTAAAACTAAAATTTCATCCTTTTTATAACACTTGGAAAAGTTGGCAGATTGGTAAGGCCGTTTAACCATTTTCCCACATCTCACGGGTTCAAATCCCATGAGCTTAGATTTGTCCAACAACATAACCATGACATTTACCATGCAAGGATTAATATCCCACATGCACTAGATTACAACTTAATGTATGCCTAAAAAGGATGTTGTTGGTATAGGTGATGTGGTTTCAGTCACATCTTTGTCTCTTTTAATTTGGCTCAATTTAAATGATCCCAGCTCTCATTTGAGCTAGATTTGCAAATAGGATCTCGACAAAACTTAGTTAAGGTTGTGTGGAGTGGTGGGAACTCCTTGCAAGTTGGGATGATAAGTTACCTCAGTGGTATAACTGATCTTGAGTTGGCATATCTCAAACTTGACATAGATATGGCATGCATTTGTGACTTGGAAAATACATGGAATTGGTTTAATAATTACAATATCGATATTATTAGTCCCACATACAATGTATAAACAACACTAAGGCATATATAAACAAAAATGTGTCAATGATAATATGAAGAAATGGAAGCAAAGGCACATTTTTGATAAAAATAGTGTGTCGATCCTAGCTAATGGTCCCTAACCAACAACTAATAGGGCCAATTTATCTGAATACAAGTGTTAAAGACCAAAGGTGAAAACCAAAAACTCTTTTACCATTGCACTATAACATGTCACATGCTAATTTATCCACTTGGCAACCATTTGAATAATGACCATTTTTAATCCAAACTTTGATCAATGATATCTAGAGCATACAATGTCAATTTAATGTATTCCATTATGTGTTAGAAAGCTATAGAAATTATCTTCCATACTATACTAGTTTTAGGAGATATTAGGAAATTATGATGCCTAGAAATTATCTTTGTATATATATATAAATTTTTATCATCATTCAAAGAGATAAATCCATCATAAGTTAAAGAAGGAAGTATGTAGCCTAATGAGCACTTACAAAAATATGAGTTGGGATGAATCAAACAGGGTTTAAAAGGTAGAGAGAGGTGTCTAATACCTCATGAGAATTATTGGGTAAAATTGAAATGTTATGAGTATCAAATTAAACCCATAATAATTAGAAAACTAAATGTGAACCTATAGGTCACTATTAAAGAAAGTGAGCTTCAAGGGTAGGTTTTCATATGAAGGATGAGTTGTGAAGGTTCAAAGAGGTGTAAACAACATGGATAGGTTTTTAAAAAATTTAAAATGACCATTATTTGATGAAAAATCATGATTCATTATCTTGGTTGAGGTAAAAGAGCTCTATGCCTATTGAAGTCCAAGAATAAGGTTGCATAAATTCAAAAGAGAACTGTGAGTGTCCTAGAGGAATTCTACTGATGGTTTAATCCTATTAAAATGAGAGAGAAGGACCTCAAACTTATGCTAACCTAATTAAATGGGTCATCATACATCAATCTAAACTCAAGAAGGAACAAAACATAGTGGATTAGGCTTTTAGGCTCAAAAGATAGTCTAGAGGGTTATTAGCAGGCAGAGAACATAAAAATCATGCTTGTAGTGTTATCATAGGGTCTAAAAGGATGTAAAGGTTAAAAAAAGAATAAAATAAGGTTCACATAGTTTTAAACACAAATAAATAGGTTTTATTTAGTTTTTAAGACCTTACATTTGAAGGTTTGCAATCAAGAACATCCAAATAAATTCCTATAGCATGAGTTGGCATTTTGTCCAAATGCCACATATGGAAGATGAAATTCAAGGTGGGAAATATGTAGAGGACACTTACTAGTAAAATCAAATATAAAGGTTTTGTCTTTCAAAAAGTGGTTTTTTCAAGTCATCTAACACCTTGGTGATTACACGATGCCTATACCTAACCATACATTTTCTCTAAATGTTTTTTATAAATGACTGTCAATGATGCAAATCATTTCTAACTTCCATTTATCATTCATCTCTAGAGGAAGATTTTTCTAGAGAATTTTATGTGAGAAAGGGTCTGTGGAATTTTTAAATCTTATTGTAGCTCCATACAAGTTTGAGGAAGCTTAAGATTCACTTGGTTCATTTGCTCCATTAGTTTCAATGTGTAGAAAAGTCATAATCTTGAGAAAACCATGCTTTTGGTAGTCATGTGTAGGGAGTTTCAGATGGTTGACAAGGTGAACGATCTCCCAATATGTCTCCAATGTCTTATTATACCCAAGTCCATCTAGTAAGTGGAGCTACAAATCCAAACAATGCAAATACCCACTCCTTTTTTCCATTGACAATCTTGATAGCTCAAGACAAGCCACAAGTTTTGATTTGGTACTTTTAGGAGAGAGATTTTGATACCAAAATCTTAGCCATATGAGTGGACCCTATTTCATTTCCACTTTATGGCATTGGTTTCCTAGTTAAGCCCTTTAACTTTATTAATAATTGTTAAGAAGTTAAGGGGTAGAAAAGAAGCTTCAAACCCCATAAGGGTTAGTTTTCTCTAGTTTCCTAGTTCTGAAGTGCAATGGGTGTATCTATAGGTGTGTTCAACATATAAATATCAAATTGTGTTAATATTACTCCTCTTCATGTTCAACCATGGCTGATCCAAAAAAATATACTTGATGTACTATGGTACTAAAATGCCTGTGATCTTATTTTTCTTCTTAGTGGATGCTCATAACCAATACTTTCATGGCTACCTATAACATTTGAATAAATGGATGGTTCTGGTAATTAATTATTTCTCTTAGTTTTTTATTCTTTAATAGTGGTTTGTGAATTAACTACATTTTGGGTTGTTGTTACTAAGTGGTTCTACAAAGAGGATAGGTCGAGTGTGAACAAAAACACTTATCAATGCACTCTATATGAAATCTATGGCAATTGGGTAACAACCTGCCTTCCTCATTTTATTTTATTTCAGACAGTAAAATTGCATCTTTTGGCACCTCTTTGAAGTTCTATAAATTTTTGTACACAAATATTGATAGGTCTTGTATATTACCTTTGTTTAAAACTGATGATTGGAATCGGTAAGTCATTTTGTTCTAAAAATATAAATTATTTGCTAATTTAAACACTTCACTTATAATAATAAAGAAAGTATTATGAAAATGAAAAAAAACAAAAAAGGCACTTTAATGTTGTTTACAATACATTAATTTATAAGATTTAATAAAATATAAATGTAATAAGATTTTCTAAGATTAAAAAATATATCTACTAATTTTAAATAATTATAATTGCCAATAAGAAGAACAAAATGAAATAATTAAACTAACAATTTTATAAGTTGTAAAGCTTTCTAATATCAAACAATCAAGCCAACCATTGCCACATAATTTTGGTTATTTATGGTAATTTAGGTAAAAATAAAAATGAAATAATTGTTGTTGAATAGTTACATAAGTGTAAATTTGAATTGATAAATGACATTTATGTGTTGAAAATCAATTCATGTACATGAACATAATTTGTAATAGTGAATTGTTGTATATTTTTCTAATTCCAATTTAATGAAATTACGAAATACAATTATTATACAATCTTATTTACAAATGATACAATATACAAATAATATTTTTTATAACCTCATTATCAGTTATAATTTTATTTTATACTATTAACTACTAAATATATATCTTTAATAACATAAACAATAATTTTAAATAGCTTAAAAATATTTGACTTTTTAAATTATAAATTTTAATTTATTATAAATTTATATGATTAACAAATAAACAATGTTTATTATTTCAACTTATAAATTAGTTGATTTTTTCAATATCACCTATATAATTATTGTTAAGTGAAGTAATTTTAATATATGTGATTATACATTCCATCAAATTCTTATAAAAAAAATCCTTAAAATTTATAAAAAAAATTTACCATCTTCAAAATAATATTTAATAATTAAAATATTAATCTACAAAATTCATAAAATTAAACTAAAACCCACTCAATATGATTATTTTAAATACACAAACCAAACAATTAATACTAAAATACCCTCACACAATTCTAACACTTTAACTCTCGATACATTTTTCGTTTATTCCTAATATATCTCTCGTTTGTTTTTTTAAACTTCCGATTAAGACCCTCACACAATTATAACATTTCTGATCTTCATTGTATCTTTCGTACTCTCAACTTAATTTACATTATTTAACTTGTTCTTTCAATCCTCCAATTAGAAGCCATTTCAATTTCATAGTGTAATAAGGAAGGAGAGAGTCACGTGATGTTCGTGTCATCCGCATGTGGCTAAAGTCATGCCTTTGAGGTGTACGTTACAATTTGTTTTGCTCACTTGTTTACTAATTACTGATTAGAGTCCAAAAATATTTTTGAGAAATTGTAAGGTTATTAATGCCATGTTATTTTATGAGGAGATGATAACATTCGGTCATCGGGGCTTTTTCTTTTTTAATAAAAATTATTATTATTTTTTTTTTAAAATAAAGATTTAAATGTATTGTTAGGCATAATGATTTGATGTTTAAAAATAAATAAATATAAAATTAAAAAAAATTGTAAGTGTTTTATTAGAGATAATGGTATGATGTAAATTTACAAGTTATAATATAAAAAATAATTTATCTCTTGAATTGGCCTTTTTAATTATATAATTTGAAAATTTTAATGTATATAATTTTAGTGATAGTAATAAATACAATTTCAAACTTTCCATTATAAATATTAATATTAATTATTTAAACTTTAGCGATTAATTTTATTTATTAATATGTGGAAGATTCATATATATATAAATTATTAAATATGTATTGAAACCAACATAATAAATTTAATGTTGATATATAACATTACAAATAATTATTATATAATTTTCTAAAAATAAATTTTAAATTTAAATTAAAAAGAAACATTTTTTAATTTACTTGATTTAATGTAATTGTTCTGATTTACTATGTAATTAAAGACCAAAAAGATTAAAAAAAGAAAAGAAAAAAATAAGGACAAAAAGAAAAGAGAAAGAGGACTCCCCTAGAGAACGGATAACTGTTCGAAGGTGGTCAGATATACCAATAAAAAATGCAGAGAGTAAAATAGGGGCTCACCAAGGGATCCGAGTAGCAACCATGAAGTAACCACCAATAAAATAACATTGCATATTTTAAAAAGAGTGGTCAACATCGAATATTCTGAAACTAAAAGAATCGATCCAAAAAAAATCAACCGTTAAGGATCATCCTTAAATCCAACGCCAAAATTCAAACTACTAATTATTCTGGCTAATGGTACAATCCTAACGTTCCTTCCCAACCAGTCCACCCAAAGTCAAATCCCTTCCACCATGGGACCAGGTGATTCAGTAGGGAAGCAAATAAAAAACCTTACCAAAGTAATCTGAAGCACAAACATGGCGTGGGATACAGAAACCATTCAACAAGTGTGACCGACGACTTTGACCCTCTTGGGGGAGGATGTCCACTTTCACTCCTGCTGCCCCTCGTGGCTTTGTTACCCGTTCCCTTCTGTTGTGTACCTCCTATTTCCAGCAATCCTCAACGGGTGTAGATCGTTCTAAGTCCATCGAACATGGAGAAGGAGCCTCATCCTTAAAAGCATAACGTTCCATAAATTGCCAGTATGCTAACTCTGTTTCCAACAGAGCTTTCAACTTGTCAAAAGGAATTGGTTCGGATGAATAGAATCAGAGCTGATCTGGGTACGAATTTCCAACAGAAGTTTGCTACCAGTCCCTTTATTTTTGGATGTTTCAACTATTTCCGAACTCTTCCCTTCATCCTTAGCCACTGCATAATCCATCGAGTGGATCTCCACCACTGTGGTCCACAAAAGGGGCCCCTCAGTCTTGAAGGACGATGCTACCTCAGTATAATTCTCAACATTAACCAACTCAGCATTAGGTGCTTTAAAACCTTCATTGTGTTCCTTCTTGGACTTACAGATGTTCTCATTATGTTCACCTCTGCTCTTATCACAAATGTGTCCAAAGGTGTGACAAGTAGAACAGATCTCATCGTTCCTTTCATACATAACGTTTAAATCCCAGATTCTCAACTTGGATCTAAGCCTGATAGATTCTGGTAGAACCTTTTCCAGGTTCACAAAAACACAAAATCTAGTCGAGACTAGTCTGATTTTATACTTAGCTGAAGAGTCAAGCACAACATGGGATCCAATAGATCTCACGATCCCCAATATGTTGTTTTCCTTCCAGAACTCTAAAGGAAGCGGTGGGAGTCTAATCCAAATTGGAACAGCCTTCCAATCGTCTTTGAATGGGTTGGAATCCAAATCTCCATTTCTGTAAGATAAAGGCCGCTTTTCCAAATGTCCAAACTCCTCCTTCAAGACTGTGGACACAATCGTCATGACTCGAGAAGGAGAATATCAGAAAGCCATTGGCCATGGCTGCAATCCTCACCCGGCCCTTCAATTTCCATCTCTTCCCGGTCTAGTTTCTCACTGGATCAATATTGGGTTTGAAGCCTTCAAATATGCCTATGAAACTATTTCCATAGTCATGTTCTGCCTGATCAATTTCATCATCTGGTATTTCCAAAAGCACTTACCCGCCTGAGGCAAAGGGGTAGAGCTCCCGACAACCTTTCCCAGAGTTGACACTCCATTAACCAATTCAGCCAAGGAAATGCCCTTCTAGTTGGTGCTTAAACCAGCCAGCTAAGCCACAGTAGTCTGAGTTGTCCTCCTCTTGGGAGAGTTCCCATCCAGGACTGCCCTGTCACCATCTTATTGTTCGTTGTTCTTCTTCCCTGTCACACGCGCATCATCCGCTCTGCTCCGTAACATTTAAAAATAAATAAAAATTGGACTCTATTGTTACCTGTTGCAAGGATGGATTATAATGACCAAAATTGTTATTAATTATAACATTAAATTATATCTTAGATAAATTTACATAAAATATATTATTATAGATGTATGGGGAATATGGAGTCTCAAACTTTTTTTACATAAATTTATATATACCGTATATGTAAATATAATTTATTATATCTAATTTTTTAATTTCAATATAAATTATATAATTTATTATATTTTTAATTAAAAATATAAATAATCTATATATTATTAAATATTTGAGGCGTAAGAATCTAAGGTAAATTATTGACATTGTATATTTTAAGTTAAAAATTTTGAACTTATAAATACGTCAAACAAAAAGTATCAGATTTAAATAAGGTAAAAAAACATTTTTAAATTTATGCATTGACAACTTTAAGGGATAAAGGTTTAACTATTTTAGTCATTAATTTGAAAAATTAAAATTAAAAACAAATTCAAGCACTTACTAAAAAATTACTTGTTGAGCTACATATTTATAATGAACTCATAACTTCAACAAATATATGAATTCTTCATTAAATTTAAAATAAATTAATATATGATTATACAATGTTTTGTGAATAAAAGTACTATTTTCAGATTAAATAGGCATGTTCAGCCTACTTATTTAAGCAAATTGTGCCCATATTCCTCCTCATGTTCAGTCATGGCTGATCCAAAAAAATATACTTGATGCAGTGTGGTACTAAAATGCCCTAGATTTTGTTTGTCCTCTCAGCAGATACTCATAACCAATACTTGCATGGCTACCTATAACATTTGAAGAAATGGATTACTCTGGTAATTAATTATTTCTTCTAATTTTTTAATCTTTAGTGGTTCTTAAGTTAGTTGCAATGTTGGGTTTTAGTTGCATAGTGATTCTACAATGAGGACAAGTAGAGTGTGAAGAAAAATATTTATTAATATACTTCATATGAACGTTGTGACAATTGGGCAAAAACCTACCTTCCTCATTCTCTTTTATTTCAGAGAAGAGAATTGCACCTTCTAGCGCGTCTTTGAAGCTAGGTGATCTTTTGTACATAAATATTGATAGGGCCTCTATAATCCCTCTATCTAAAACCCATGATGGGAATCAGTAAGTCATTACATTTTGCAAATAAAAATGAATTGCTAATCTAAACACTTCACTTCTAATAATAAGGTAAGTATTAGAAAAATAAAAATTAAAAGAAATCAATTTAATGTTGTTTAGAATACATCAATATATAAGATTTGATAAAAATATATAATTAATATGATTTGTTAAGTTTTTGCTATTAAAAATAATAATAATAAATAATTATAATTATGAATAGGAACATAAAATATAATAATTAAATTAGCAATTCATAAGTTTTTAAACATGCCAATATCAAACAACCAAGCTAACCATTGCCACATAATTGTGATTATTTCTTGTAATATGGATAAAAATATAAAGGAAATAATAGTTGTTGATTATTTACATAAGGAGTAAAGTTGTATTGAAGAATGACATTTAAGAGTTGGGAATCCATTCATGTAAACGAATAAATTTTTTAATAGTTAATTATTATACATTTGTGTAATTCTAATCTAATCAAATCACATGAATTAGATTATATAATATTATTTGTGTAGTTCTTCTCAAATATATCTTGACAAGAGAAATCAAAATTTAAGATTATTATATAATCTTATATAGAAATGATGCCATATAGAAATAATATTTTTTACAACCTTATTACCAATTAATACACTTTTATTTTATACCATTAATTAATATATATATATATATATATATATATATATATATATATATATATATATATATATATATATATATATAATTTTAAATAACTTTAAATATATTTTATTCTTAAATTTTTATTTATTATAAAATTTTATGATTGAAAAATGAACATTGTATATCCTTTCATATTATAGATTAGTTGATTATTTCAATAATTACTTATATCATTATTATTAAGAATCAAGTTAATTTTAATATCTACGAATATTTTTCCATAATTTTTCGTCAATAAATAATATATATCTTAACAATTTTATTTAAAATTTATAACTAAATTTATCATCTTCAATATAATATTTTACAATAAAAATATTACTCTTTCAAAATTCAACACTTTAAATTACAACCCATTCAATATGATTATTTTCAATACACAAACCAAATAAATAATACTATAATACCCTCACACAATTATAACACTTCTCCGTCTCTCTACATTTTAATTTATTCTTAATATTAAACTTTTGATTAAGACCCTCACACAATTATAACATTTCTTACTTTCATTGTATATTTCATACTTTCAATTTAAATTATTTAACTTGTTCTTTCAATCATCCATTAGAATCCATTTCAATTTCATAGTGTAGTAAGGAAGCACAGAGCCACGAGATTTTCGTGTCGTCCGCATGTGCCCAAAGTCATGCCTTTTCGGTGCAGATTACAATTTGTTTTGCTCACTTGTTGACTGATTAGAGTGCAAATAGAATTTTTAAGTTAATTAGTTCCATACTATTATTAAAAATTTTGAGGAGAGAATACTATTGGTTTTTTTTTTTTTTTTTAAAAATTATATTTTATAAAAAATTTAATTAATTATCTTTAATTTGTTTATTAGGTTGGTTTTTTTAATTATATAATTAAATATTTTTATCTATATAATTTTACTGATAGTAATAAATAAATTTTAATTTTTCCATCTTAATTCTAATGAAATGATAATGATCACAATTGATCTATATTATTTTTGATATTTAATTTTATGTGGTACATGCAACAACCAAGTTGCATTACCAATACACTCCCATTTTATTGATATTTGAATTTTGAGAGTTAATTGTAATTATTAATATATAGAAGATTAAAATATATAAATCATTGAACATGTACTGGTACTTACATAATAAGTTTAATGTGTACATATAACATTACAATTAACTATTATATAATTATTTGGAAAATAATTTTTATTTTTATTTTTCAAAAAAAATATCTTTTTATGTAATTTAGTTGTTTTCATTTTCCATTTATATCTGATAAATTTTTAATTAATTTAAATTGTTTTTTTTTTGGCCATCAAATAAAGTTGCACTCATGATTTTTTTTTTTAAATTCAATATTTATTTATATATATTTATTTCTTTGAAACCCCCCAAAAAAATTTAATGTAATGGTCTTATATATAAACAAATGGGCTTCTTGGAACCTGTGAGACTAATAATAAGGTGGCGTGCATTCATAATGTTTGTTATGTAGTTTTTTAGAATAAAGATTAATTTCATTTTTCAGAAAAACATATTCTTGTCATATAATTGGGATTTTTAGTTTTTTTAATTTAGAGTGACTTTTTATTAGTTTTAATAAACATTCTTTTTGTTGTAAATAAGATAGTGATGTGTTAATTATTTTCTAAACTCAATACTTGCCTAAAGTTGAATACAAATTTTTTCAAACTTAACAGTTTTAAATGTTTAATATTTTATTATTTAAATTAAAAAATATAAATGACAATTAATGAACATTGTTACCCTTATTCACGTAAATTTATATTGATGACCTACCACATCATGACATTAATGGTAGTGCGTCATGAGATATGTGATGTCTATGTATTTGATTTGTGAAGAGCTTTGTGTTTCTCCATGGAAGATTTTTAATCTATGAAACCTTGTTGATAATGTCTAGCAAAGGTTCTGACCATATCAGGGATTTTAGTGAGGTAGTGACTATCCTCCTTGATGGATTTAATATATTATAAGGGTTTTTTATCTTTGATCATTTTAAAAATTTGTTTTGAATCTCTATCCCTCACTTTTAACGAGTGGAGACAGACTCGAATTTGAGATTATCAAGTATTATACATCTCTACAATTTAGCTATTTTACCTAAATCCATCCACCTATAATTGCATGAATTTTTTTAGAGGTTTTACTTCAGTAATGATACTATGTGGCTCAACTTTGAGTACATGGTAGAGTAAGAGTGCAATCGTATCTCAATGCACTGGCAGACATAGATCCAAAAAAAATAGTCGATTGATTCAGTGCATAATCCTACCATTAAATCTAGTGTAACTATTGATTAGGTTGGGGGACAATGTTTTAAATGCAGTTAATGTGGGCCATGGTGGGACCTTGGTTGAAAAATGTTGTACTTAGAAAAATATGTATATATTTTATTTTGGTATTTTGGAACTACCAAAGAATACAAAAGTGGATAGGTAAGTGTTTGGAAAGGAAAAAAACCATAAAGGGATATCCTAATATATAAAATGTATTATCGAGAGAGAAGTACGAATTAATAGAGAGCATATCCCAATCATTCCATTTTACCATGCAATCATATTTACTTCGAAGTTTGGTCCAAGTGTTCCAAACTTTAGACATGGAGTGATTGTTGGTGTTAATGCCATAAAAGCCAAATTTATTTTGCATGAAAATCCATAACACTCTTTTGTTGATGGTCCATCTAATTATCAAAATGCAAATCTTGTGAACAAGTTGTTCTACCATATTTAAGTCACCACATATTTCACATTAGGTGTTAGGTAATGAATTAGAAATATATTGCCATCGAATCATCTTTTCATGCACAACATTTGAGCCATAAGCATTAATGATGCAAAGGGAGTGGTTTTGAACATTGAAAAGGGCACAAATGACACATTATGAAAGATCACATCCATAATACATAAAATGTGGTTACTTTTTGGAAAAAATAGATCTTATAAGGCTGGCACAAACCTGGGTCATGAATTTTTTTCACTAATAAACTGTCAGGACATATTACTATATTGATAATGCAAAGAATAAAACTTGGTACCTTAATTTCCTGTAGACAGAGAATGTCCACATCTATAAACATTTTTTTGAAATCTCTCATTATGTACATACAAGTTAAGTCGTTAATGCCCAAAACATTATGTGAGTAATAATTCATCAATTACGGGTGTCAAGAGACATATCCTTGAAATCAAGAATTTGAAGGGATTCATATTTTTCCTTGGGAATTGCTCATTGTTGGAAATCAAACATTCATAAATTTGAGAAAAATGGTTGGTTACCAACAAGACCACGTACTCTACACCCTCTACAGAGTTCCAAAGAGAATAAATATGAGAGTGACCTAGAGATTCCCAATAGGAATGAATAGCACTTGATCTTATGGTTTATTAGTTGAAAAAGGAAAAAAGTGATGGAAAAGTTGATATAGAGGACTCAATATGAGGATTGAGTCTCACCAACTTGAATCTCAACAAATGCATTAGGATCCTTTAGTAAATGAACTTTAATTTATACCCATTTTTTAGGGTAGACAATATTTAATCTCGCAAGCTCATGGCCACTGTAAGTCATAATTTGGTTAATGAATTTATAACAAAGGAAAACTTGTGGAACTCTACCCAAATAGGGAATTTCAAGCCAACATATTTCACACAAAAAAAATATTTTGTTTAGGTGGAAAGCATAAGAAAGGAGTTATGGATGTACCATGAGATAGAACTTTTTAATATCACACTCTAATGGGTAGGGTCTATGAAATATAGAATAAAAAATGTCTTTGTCATATTTTTTATGCTCTCTAGCTTAATGCCATCAATGGTATAGGAAAATTAAACCCAAGTCTTAAAAATTACATTTAGAAGGGATACAACCCACAAAATACATAATTAAGTGGAACTACTCCAAATATTAACAAGTAGAATTAAAATCAAGCATATATAGAATAATATTAAGTTGAGATTCATTACCTTGTACTAAACATTGGGGAAAAATTCCCTTAGTTGCTTGAGATGGGGTTCCATGGTCAGAATCCCTCCTTCATCCATTGTGACTTCGATAGTAGGATGGGAAGGTAGCCAGGCCATTAAATAACTTAAACTCACACTAAGACACAATTCCCAAATACTAATAAATTTTATTAGTTTTCAAGAGCCAACAAAGACTGTGATATAAATAGAGGTTGATAAGAACTGACATAATACACTTAGTCAAAATCCTAACAAAACATTTTTTCAAATCATGACAATTGAATTCCACTATCACCAAACATATGTTTTCTAGTAACACCATTTTTACTTATGTTGGTATGAAAATACTCCTTCTACAAGGGTCATCTATGGATTAGTAAACAACCTTGAGTTATGTGTTTAATAAAGAATGTTTAAGCAAAACATTTTTCAGGGAAAAAAGTATTAACAAGAAAATAACCATAAAATTTAGATCTAATAATATTTGTGTTCATTTTAATCATAATAACTTTTGTGATCATGTTAATCATAATAAATAATGTTTACAGTAAAGTACATTATTTTCCCGTGATAAGTTGACATTGCAACATGTAATTATAAATGATATTTTTCAATAATGGGAGGTCACTTGAAGAATATCCATAAATCAAACTTTCATCATAAGAACAAAGTACATGTATAATAATAAGATAAGATTGGTAGAAGACTCCATATTCGAATGCAATCATCTGTTGTGAAAACCATCATGATTGGAATTTTCATTAGCTTTTTGTTCACAATAGCATTTTAGTATCTGATATGCTCAAGATTATTGTTCTATCTTCCTCTTTTTACATCCTTGAATTTTGATCATCAACACGATTTCATTTTCTTCCCTCATTTCCTACCTCCATTATAACATTTTTCCCAATGAAGAAACAAAGACCATCAAATTTCTTACTTATTGTCTTCTGTTTTTCTATCTCTTGAGTATGGTTTTCTTAGTCCTATTCCTAACAATTACAACAATTATATATCAAAAATAGAGTAGGATAATAGGTACAATTTACAAATTTTTATTATTAATAAAAGTATATTGACATTTTCATAACTCCTCTGATTGACTATATAATACTGTCTAAAATGAAATACTAGTGTAGATTTTGCCAAGACATTGCTAATGTTGACATTAAGGTAGTGAAATAATAAATATAACATCCAAGTTTTAATAAATGTATTTTTATTTAAATATGTTTAAGGGAAGGGAAATCTATAATTTCATATATTTATGTATTCATGTAAAATTCTTCGCTTCATTACAATAGACTAATATTCTTATTAGTCAACACTAATTTCACTTATCCTATTTTATTTCACTAGTTTATCCTAATTCTAACCATAAATCTTATATGCTTCCTCCAATAATTCTCCATTTTACTAACTTTATCCCATCTCACTATTCCATTAATTCTTTCTAGTCTCCTATTATCCTAATTTAATTTTAATTAGCCATTAAATAGGAGTTCTAAATTCCCATAATCTCACCGACCACCTACTAACCTACACCCTAGCCTTTCCTACACCCCTATATCTCCAATCCTTATATAAACCCCATCGAATCATCCCCTAAACACAACAACAACAACAACAACAACAACAACAACAACAGTTGGACATATTTTGTGACTGCAGTTTCTAAATAATACTCTTGTACATATTAGTTTAGAAAGTAGACTTTTTATAATAATTTTATCTTAAAGCGATCCCAATAGCTCTCTATTGTGACGATAGTATGTACATATTTCGATTCAAGGCTATTATTTTATAGTGTTTTTGGTCATTCTATAATTAAAAAAATTATTCAAAACTTAAAATTGCTTCGATTTTGAATCTAGTTTAGATGGCTTAATCTAATTAAACGTAGATATTTACACAAAAGTATAGAGTTAACAAAAGTATTTTGATTTTTACTTTTTAGGCTTAAAATTTAATATTTTGAAGTTTTCTTATTAAACCATTAACTTAGGGCAGGCTGTGATCTCTAACTTTGTTGTAATTGTAAAAAAATTGCGGGATAATTAATGACTTAATCTAATCAAATATAGTCTAAATATGGAAACAGCTAATTAATTACCTTGTCAGGTTTATACAACATATATATCTCATCACATTTTTACTACTTTTTGGATTATCAGTTCTAACTGATTATTTTTGCAGGATTTGCACAAAATCATGACTGAGGCAAGTTTTGTTGTAGTGACTTGACACTCATATCTATGATTTTATTCATTAGAAGTCATTTATTCAATATTTTTGGATTTATATCATTTGTTTGCTAGTAATATTAATGTTCTAACAACTAGTCTGCTTAATACTTCCTTTTTATAGCATATTTATAATAAAAACTTGATAAATGTCTCATCCGATTTCTAAATTTTTTATCTTGTCCAATCCCGCTTTTGATTTATTTCTGAACTAATTTAGTCTAAATTTTAGCCTCATTCAATTATGTTTCCCAAGTTTCTATTAATATAAAAATTTAGATCTTGAAGAGGTATAATTAGCGACATTATAAATAAACCATTTTCTATGAATTGCAACCTGGATGTAGAAACGCTTCCCCGCTATCCAATTTGTTGTGCTTATTTAGGAGTAGTGATTTGACTGAACTTAAATTAAAATTATTGATGTTTGTATGTATACGCCATATATTAATTAGTGATTTAACTTTTAAAGCAAAATATTAGGTGTTCATTTATGATATCTCCAAGATTTTAATTCGTTTTGGGAGCTGCTATTTGGTTCAGCTCTATACTAACATTGCAGGGTTGACGAATATAAATAGATGCAAACGTTCTAATTTATGAGAGGTTTGGGGCAGCGCACATAATAGCTTGGCGTGATTACCACTGGGTGTGATTACAGTTGTGTGAGATTACCTTACGCACTTAGGTAAAATAGCGGTTGACAACATTAAGCATTAATTGACATGGGGCTCCATAATACTGATGCTTAACCTTGACCAGTTTTGTGCACGAATTGGAAGCCACTTCATCATCCTTTTCCTTCTAATCACCTTGATTAGAATGGTACATATAGGCCTGCACTGAGTCACCAAAATTTCATGCTTAGGCCTTTTGAGTTTCAGTAATCCATTCTTTGGTTTCATCCACATCCCCACACTTGGAGGTGTATAGCTGCCATTGCTCATAAATGGATCTTCATTTAATATCAGCATTTTACCATTCGTTGTTTGTCTATCGCCCATCCTTTGTAGCAATGGTCGTTTAGTAGTAATATTGTATCTTAGTGCTTAAGTTTTTTTTTTTTTTTTTTAATGATATGATAAAGAGTTGTCTTCGTTAGATTGATAGTTATGTGTTGAAATACTATGGTTGAATAATTAATAATTATCATGTTTGTTATTATTGAGTCTGTAGAAAGATTACAATACAAATTTTTCACTATAAAGATAATTAAATATAATGTGTTTAGGTTATTTTTAGTCTTTTCCTGTCATCCATTAGCGAGCCATTCTTTATACTGTTATTAAATAAATAAATAAATAATAATAATATAAAAATAAAGAACAAATATAATAAATAAAAATTACGTTTGGTCTTTTTATGAGTACATAATTAAATAATTATTTATTTAGGGATTATTTATTGTTTTTTGAGTAATTACTTTGTCAAGATTTGAAAGTGCAGGTAACATGATTGTCAAAGGCAAATCATCAAAACTAC
This sequence comes from Torreya grandis, assembly GCA_037957365.1. Taxonomy (NCBI): domain Eukaryota; kingdom Viridiplantae; phylum Streptophyta; class Pinopsida; order Cupressales; family Taxaceae; genus Torreya; species Torreya grandis. Next base: position 309,988 of record JARHVA010007375.1, read on the forward strand.
TAATGTTTTTGTCTCCTAGGGTACCACTTTTTGAGTGCCACCAAAAATACTAACTCATGTACTTGTAAGACCTTATTCAAAGATCCATTTTGACACTCTAAGAATCATTTTTGGATAATTTTCAATTTTCTTTCACCTTGTATATATCATTTTAATCATCTTATATATATATATATATATATATATATATATATATATATATATATATATATATATATATATATATATATATATATATATTCTTGATCATTCCTTGAAAATACTTATTTGCATGTGTGTATTGATTTCTAGATAACATTGTCATATCATACCCATCACAAGTAGCTAATTAATCAGTTAACTAGTCATATCGTGTGTTTGACTATTTATCAAACCTCCTAGGATAGCACATGATGTGAATTTCATCACCACACATGCGATTTATTCTATAGGGGTTAGTGTTGTGGATTTCATCACTGCACACTAAACAAACTTTATGTTCTGATGAAGTATAAAAATCAAGGACAGTTGTTATTAGGCTAAGTGGTTGACTCCATATAGGTAATCTATGAAGGGAAAGAGTTAATTCCTTGAACCAGGCATTAGAAAACACCCTATATGGACTTTGACCACAACGCACCACCGTATATATAGGGTATTCCCTTAGAGAGCTCATTTATCCTAGCATAGGACCTTTCAATCATAACAGGTTTTCCACTATCAGCGTAAGTAAGAATGTTTAAGTGACCATCAAGTGCAAGCAAGGTCAAGAGGGTTTGTTCAATTCTGTAATGGGTCACTGACCTACAACCCAACTTGTATAGCCGTTAGATGGTGTGGATATCAGCATACACACCCATCAATTTACTAATCATAAGTTGTGGCTTGCTTATTTGGGTGTTTGTTGTGTTATACCTATGTTGTTTGTGAGCTGAGTCAGTGTTTTACCTATTTGATCCCATATATATCCTTTATACATTTCATCTTGTATATTCTATCTTCATCATTCTATCATCTTGTGCATATCCCACCATCTTTTTCATGTGCATTCTAAATCATCATCCTCATGATTATAATCATCTTTATCCACATACCTAATCACCTATATCTCATCTTGTACATCTTAGTCATCATTGTATATAGTCTCTTTGCATATCTTTATATTTATCATAACAACTCATCCTTAGCCATTCACATCTTACATCCTTATCCCAAGTCCATGTGATCACCCACTTATCATATTCACCCCATCCTTTCCTAATCTCACCATATCCCATTATCCTTGGTCATCATCCCATTATTCTTCTACATCCTTGATTAATCAGTATCTTGCCCATCCACTCCTAATCTAACAATATCTACCCATCACCTCATTCACTCACATATTTTAATCACCATATTATATCCATTGTTTAATATCATATACTATATCATCTCTATTACATATTAATCTAACCATATCCCCCTATCATTGCTCATCTTAATCATCATATTGTATATTCTAGTCTAATGCCCTTGTATATATCTTATTATCTTCTATATCCTACTTCTCATATCCAATTCTAGTTCCAATTATCATACATCTTTCCATCCTTCACCTATCTTAATCACATCTTGCCACATTATCCATATCCTATCCTATGTCCATCTCATTTATATTCCTAATCATCCCCATATCATCTTTTCTCATTATACCATCATCTTGTATATTCTTGTTTTCCTTCTTGTACATAACTTGTTCTCTTGTACATCCTTTTAGTCACATCTTATCACTAGACCCATACATCGTTAGTCATCACCTAGTCATACTTCATCATCCACATCTCATCATGCATATTTTCGTCATCATTGTACATAGTCTCTTTGTATATCTTTCTCATTTTCATACCCACTCATCTATAGCCATACCCTTACCCTAATCACATATTATATATGTACCCAAATCCACATCATCACCCACTTACCAGATTCACCTCATCCTTTCCTAGTCTCACCATATCCCATTAGCCTTGATCATCACTTCATTATCATGTACATCCTTGCCTAATCACCAACTTTCCCACCCCCTCCTAATCTTACCATATCTACCCATCACCTCATCCACTTGCATATTTTAATAACCATCATGTATCCATTGTCTAATCTCATCTAGAATATCATCTCTATCACATCTTAGTTTAACCGTTGATCATCTTAAAAATCATATTGTATATACTAGTCTTATCCCATTAAATATATCTTATTCTCTTGTACATCTTACTTGTCATATCCCATCCTAGTTTCGCATATCATTCATCTTTGCATCCATAACCTATCCTAAGCATATTTTATCTCATTACCCATATCCTATCCTAAGTCCATCTCATCCTAATCATCATCATATTATCTTGTCTTCATCTTGTCTTAGTCGCACCCCATCATATTATACATCCAAACATAATAATTATCTTGTATATCTATGTTACCATTTTCTTGTATATCCTTTTCATTATTCCATCTCCTATCTTAGGTTAGTGTTACCATAATACTAATAATTCTTATATCATTTTTAATCATAACATATCATCTATCCTAATCTAATCTTGTCTCACCATTCACATTCTATCCTAAGTCCACCTCATTCATAGTCCTAATCATCCCCATGTCATCTTGTCTCATCATCGCATCAGCTTGTATATTCTTGTTCTCCTTATTATACATAATTCCTCCTATTGTACATCCTTTCAATCACATCTTAATCATATCCTAATGATACCTTATAACCTACACCTTATCCTAAATCCACTTAATTATATCATCTCATTATCCCATCACCTATTATTTATATCCCATCTATCAAGTCATCCTAAGTCAAACCATATACATCTATCATTGACCAATCATCCTACACCCCAATCATCATTATTTTATATCCTAATATAATCCCCGTGTACATATTTTATACTATTAGTCTTACCATATCCTAGTCCCACTTTTCATTCATCATTCTATACCATATCCTAATCATATATTGACTCATCATCCATATCCTACCTTAGTTCAATCCATACCTGATCACTTGTATTGACCTTGCCTTTATCACCCACCCAGTCATCACATTATCTTATCGTAGTTGGCTTCTTGGTCACATATTGATCTAAACCATCCATCTTTCATTTCCTCTTTATTTTTTGTCATCAGTTATCATCACACTTATCCTTATTCCACTATCATAATCACCTTCATCACCTAATCCTACAGCATCTAATCTTGAGAAAAAATAGTTTAAGGTCTTGAGCTAATCTTATCATCCTCATTCCCCTATCATCCTATCATCCCATTATACTATAATTTATCCCTTTGTCAAATCTCATATCATAATCAGTATCTTGTTAGCATCTTGTCACCTTGTCAGTCATAATCTAACAAACCCATTGATCTAATCTAGTCCAATCACCTTGCCTTGTTCATAACTAGAACCCATCATATCTTCCTCTTTTTAGTTTTAATTTAGGCAGCCATCATATCCCAAATCCTTTTGCTAGTTTGATGACTAGGCATTATTGACAAGTTATTATCACTTATTGTACTACCGATCTAACATTTGATCATAGTCATTAATCCATTAGCATATCTCATCTCCATTATTACCTATCATACTAGCTCATTCCTTTTGATCTATTTTGTTTAAGAACCTTATCCAATCATTATCCTACTTACATCATCCATCACATGTCAACCATCACCAAGGAACTAGACTCTACCATCATTGACCAATACATACATGACAACAAGGATGAGATTATGTTTAGGTCATTAAGATGGGTGTACCACTTCCCAAAACTATTGATCCCCTTTCTCTCATTTTCTCTCTCATCTTAGACCTGTCATGTGAATATCATACCAATCCTCCATCTGCTAGACATAAACCACCATCTATCCATTCCCATACTAGTAAAGGGAATCTAATCTTGGCCACCTTGAATCCATCCACCCAGTTATATCCATAACCATCTGATCATAAGTCCAATGCTGCCACATCTAAGTCACAACATGAAATGGGTCCTTATACTTCCCTTCCTATATCCTTGGAAGACATTTTCAAATAGCTTGTCATCGATAACATGATGGTCTATCCACGTATTTGACATCTTGATCCTATTAGGCCTACACCCTCTTAGTATAATAAAAGCCAATATTGTTTATACCATCAAATCTAGGGGCATACCATTAATCGATGTTGAATTTTCATGATTTTATCCAAGATCTCATTAACCATGGTGACATATTAATTGATAAAAAATAAGATACATCCACACCCTTGGGTGAAAAAAAAGAGGAATACTAAAATTCCATTCAAAATCATGATCAAGATCCTCCCCTTTCAAGCAAAGGTCAAGACACCACGCCCATTTCTAATAAATCCTCCATCAAAGCTGAGAATATTTCCTATGATCCTAGTCTTTCTCAATCTCTTGAACCCTTCCATGACCCTCTCTTTAAATCCATCATTCTTTCATCATTTCCCTCTAACCCATCGCATCAAACACCCCATGTTGACAGGTCAATTGTGGATAATGAATCTCATACTATCAACAATATATATTGTGCATCAGAGTCAACTTCAAAGTCATATTCAACACCTATGTCCAAATGATATTCCTCATCATCAACATCATCTCTCATTGATGTTGATAATTCCTATCTCTTAGAGGATACATATAATATAGATACCTCTGATTCATTACCAAGCATATATTTTGATTCTATTCCAGATGATGACATCATAAATGAGTTTTTTCAAGATTTAACTATCAAAGATTGTTAGAGTGAGTCTGATCCTCTTTTAGATGCATCTACTATAGCTAATCCTAGTGATCATTTTAATGATCTTAAGGATATTTTCTCTGATGTCAAAATAGCATCTCTTAGGAACCCCTATGAATACTATGATACCCCCTCACCACTCATTAACCCCATTACACCATCTCCACCACCTTCATCCATCATAGATGCTTTTCTTCCCATAAATGATCATTTAATCACTTCCCTTCATAAGGACAAATAGGATCATGCATAATTGGAACATTCCTTGAGTAACATAATATTTGACACAAACACAAAGGTCAAAGACAATATTCCAAAAGTCATAAATCATAATCAAGTAATCTTTGATCCCCTCAGTCAAAATAAAAAAGAATCAAATCATCAACCTAATCTAAAATCATATCTCCCTAGTGAAGCCTATAAACTAGCACTATGAGACCATAAAAGTTAAAATCATCATAATAGTCCAAGTCAAGAATCAATCTCCTCTAGTGAAGCCAAAACATAAGCACCAGTGGGTAGTCAAAATCAAATCCAATTAAATGATCAAAATCATATAGCTGATCATACATCAAATGATAAAATCAAAGATGAACCATAAAGTCAAAGTGTCTTGGATCTTCTAAATTCTTTTCTCACTTGGCACCAATTAAATGATGTATGTGACTGATAGTCCTAATATTTCATCACCCATCACCCCATCCTATCATAATCTTATCATCCATTTTAGTCCTAATCCTTTATCATCCCTCATCCATCCTATCCTGATCCTATCATCCATGAAAATAAGGCTCTAATCAAATCCATACCTCACATCGCCTCCATAGGAAATAGTGTCTCTCCTAGGGCCGATGATGATACCTTGTCTATATATCTAGAGTGGTCTCCATAAAGAATCAGTAAAGGCCACCATGACATCCAAGCATCTAACATCCATAATAGAACCAGTGTTGGCCAAATAATCCATTCAACATCCACACCTTGCATCTCATCCATCATCAAAAAAATTGAGATGCCCAATAAGAAGTCCAAAAAAGACAAAAAATTGAAAAAGTAAAAAAAAAGTAAAAAAAAATCATCATCCAATGGTGAAAACCAGTCCTCTAGTTCCTTAGGCAAGTACAATGATGAAAACTAGTTTCCAACGTCATGTTAAAATAATCAATTGTCCACATTATTTATTAACACTTTGGGCTAAATCCATCCATTTCATATCCCTTATCAATCCATCCATACTTGTCATGTCTTGTCAACCTTGTCCATTGTCTATAATCATATCCCCAATCCTTTTATGTCCATTTATTTGTCATTGTCTTGACCTTTATAAGGAAGCAAAAGGTGTCTTGATAATTTTCCTAAAACCATCTTGGCATCTCCTCTAATAGACACTTGAGAAAATAACCATCTAGTTCCTTCATGATGTGGTCATTGGCTATCCTTAATCCATTCATCCTTGGTCCCCAAACATCATCATCCTTTGTCATCCCATCCATCTATCCTTCCATCCTCCTCCTAGTTGCTAGGGTGTGTATTCCCTTTGATAGTAACCTCATTTGTACAGTGTATATACATATCCTATAAATCCCTAAAAATTAAAATATTCCATAAAAAATTAAAAATCATGAAATTTGAAAAAAACAAAATACTCCATTGTGTATTGACTTATGCCTAATCCCTTAGTTGCATCCATATCCATCCATCTCCTATCTTCCTATCCATCCCATCTTTAGATAGCATGTTTAGTCTTGGAACATGATTTAAGTGGTCACCAATCATTTCATCATCCTTTTGGCTAAGTATTATTGGCATACATCACCTTGTCAAAGAATTTAATCTATTACCGATCACTTCCTATCAATGCCTTTTCATACATGGCACCCATCCAACTACCCTTTTCTAGTATGAAAGGTACTTGATCCTATCACGATGCTTATCATTGCCTCTTCATGTCTAATACCTATCCAATCACTTTTGCTAGCATGAAAGGTCTTTAATCACATCATCATGTCCAAGTCTCCTTTCTAGATTCGATCTTTATAGGGCCTTTTCTATTGATAATCCTTGGTCGTGACTTGTCTACTCACCATCCTTGGCCACTTTTTATTTTGATTTCAAGACCAAGTTAGAATTCAAAGACCTTATCACATCATCCATCCTTATTATATCCTAAACTAGGGGCAACACCTCCTCTTTGTTCTAATCATCATCATTATATCCAAATCCAAGTCTATACTCTATCCCCATCATATCATGGTTATCCTAATCAAACCCATCACCCAAACACTCATCCTATCATTAGGCAAGACATTATGACACTGCGTGTAGATACTTCTATGTGTTACTTGTTTGTTATGTTTATCTTGTTTACATGTCATGTACATATCTTATTTGTCTCATGTTTGTTGTGTCTCTTTTTATTTATTTAGAAATGAATTAGGATGCTATGAGGACACATAAAGTGCCCTTGAGGATTCAGAGTTTGATACATGCCCATGTACATTGGCACAATGTCCTCTTGGTCATGCTTATATCATGGGGCATATTACCAAGTGCTATATATTATTGGATTATTATACTATGATGATCTTTATAACATTGTGATAGCTTGATCATACCCACCCTCATCATTCCTCTAATCATCTCATCATCCTTGTTACCATCACTAATCTAATCCTCGTCCAACTAAAATTCAATATTTCATCCTTGTCTCATCATCTGAAATCATATCCCTCAATCACTAAGAAGCCCATTCATCCTCATCATTATCACTTTTTAATCATCATCATCATCATCATCATCATCATCATCATCATCTAATCAAAACTACATCAACTTGAGGTCTTTAAAGACTATGTGGTAAACACTTGACCATTTTTTGGTGTCCGAGGATAGCTTGGTAATTATCTCTATCATCTATCCTCAACCCACAATCCTTTGGTTACTTGATCATATCAATTATTCTCTATCATCACCTACATCATATTAATCAATTTATCTTTGAGCTACACCCATCACTAATTTAGTAAAATCATGTCTTATCCTAGCCTACAACTCTTCTTTGCATACATTCTTTCTTGGAATATGTCTAAACCTTGTGGCCTATTAATCCTATCACCATCTTGCTACAGTTGATTTCTCCTTGGGATGTGTCTACAACTGTGACACATATCATCCTTATTCCCTATGTATACCCCTTTGCAAGGGGCCTTGTTATCACTTTTTAGCTCATTGTTCAAGTTAGCCTCCATTTTCTTCATCATCTATCCAACATCTGGCACCCCACCCCTCATCTGTCCATCTTACCTCATCATTTCTTCCTTCGAGTGGCTCTACGTCTCATTTTTTCCCGTATGTCCCCTCGAAGGGGTATCATATCCCCTAACAACATCATTTACTAACATTTATCCATGATAAGGGTTTTTCTTTTAAAGACCATTACTCCTTCCACTCATAATACCCTTTCAAAGAGGGGCAAAATGTATGCACCTAAAATTGCTCATTTCATTACAATCGACTAATATTCTTACTAATCGACACTAATTCCACTTATCGTATTTTATTTTGGTAATTTATCCTATTTATAGTCATAACTCTAATATCCTTCCTCCAATAATTTTGTATTTAACTAACCTTATCTCATTTCATTATTCCATTAATTCTTTCTAATATCTTATTATCTTAATCTAATTCTAATTAGTGATTATATGGAAATTTTAAATTCCCATAATCTAACCCACGTCCTACTAACCTAAACCCTAAACTTTCCTACACTCTTATATCTCTAATCCTCATGTAATCCCCATCTAATCATCTCTTAAACACCTTTAGATTCTCTAATGGTATCTAGAAATCTCCTCCACCCTTCTCCTTCTCTAGAGAGTTCTCTCTATAGAGAATTCTAAGGAATTTTAAATTCCTTTAGAATTCCCTCATTTTCTAAAATCTTCTTCTCTAGAAACTCCGAATTAATTTTTAATAATCCCTATCCATTAGATTTAATAATTATGAATTTTTAATTCATTGGATAATCCCTATCCATTTGATTTAATAATCCAAATTTAAATCCTAGACCTTGATCTTCCCTCCATTTATCTATTTAACTAACCTCTCCCTCCACTCTCAAACCAACTCATAAAGACATAACAAAACCATGCCAAAATCACTCTAAAAATATCATATCAATCATCCAATATCAAGCATCCAATATCACAAATCCACCATCAAGCATCACTTTGTCAATCTGAGTCTACAAGCAATCATCTACTTGCAAATTCTTGAAGGTGGTAATGTAAAGCAAACAAATTGGTAAGCTTCTTTATCATTTTAAGTTAGTTTTATGAATCCTTTCAATTGGTACTTTGCATTTTGAGTTTTGATTTAGTGTATTTAAATTCATAGTGAGCTCAAAAACATTAAACAATTTAAAATATATATTTTTAAATTAAAAGTTTAACATAATTCTTATAAATTGATATTATTATTTATAAACTAACAAGTAGTATTGGATATTATATAATCATATTAAACTTACAAATAAATATATTTAGTGAAACAATTGATTTAAAAAGTTAAAGCAATTTAACACACCAAAGGTCAAATATATAATTATTATACCTTTATTTTTAATCAGTGTGTAAGATAATTACATCAAAAAGTGTAACCTACAATGACTATTAAAAAATGTAATGATGTGAGTAGTTCACTTTTATATTTGATCCTTGACATATCAATAAAATTAAAAAAATTATAACAAACCCTTGGTGAAATTAAAATAAACAAATTAAGTGGATAGAAAATTACGCTGCATGCCACGATGCAACGCTCTGTCAAGCTGGTCCCGATAGGATAGGTTTTGCATTACGGTCCCTCTAATGACTGCCCATGTGAAAACTTTCTTTTAAAGGCTGGCAATAAAGGGATAAATATATTCATAAAATAATACAAACTGCTGAGGGACTTTCCATCATGGCGACTCCTGCCGGGGTTTTAATTTGATGCCCTTCATATGAAAAAAATGCTGACGATTATCCTATCAACATTTTCCCTCAAAAGCCTTGACAATTCATTCATCTTTCCAAAGGTTTCTCTTTTCATTCTATTGAAAACTAATCTAGTTAGAATTTTAACTGTATTTTACAGTTGAAATACTTCACTACGTTCATACGACCGTCACATGTAACCCTGCTGGAAAAGAATCCCCGTGACCTGTCAACAATGATACCGTCAAAATTGTGATTTTCTAAAATGATCATCAACGACTTTGAAATCATATTTGGGGGACCTCAGGACTCAGATATTTCTGTGGGCCAATGAATAATAAAATTAAAAAAAACAATAGTCAACCCAAAATAAAATATATATAATTAATAGATATATATATCTTTTCAAAATAAATATATATAAAAGAATATATATAAAATATAATATAATATAATAATACAGAGCATGGAAAATAGTCAACGGATCTTCCAATATAAATATCATATATTCTGCAATATTTTCCTTCTGAGTATAACTTTCTTCTCTGCCCATTCATCCATCACCGTTGTTACTACCTGCCGCTGTTTTTTCTTTGTTTCTTCCAGTCGCTATTTCTTCTGACATGGTATGTGACAAAATATTGTCTTTTTTGTAATTTATTTGTTGCTTTTCAAATATCCATAATTTTAGGGTTTTGTGGACTTTGGTTTATAAGTCCGTAGTTTTATGGTCTATTTTTAATATGTTTGCTTTTTAAATATTATAATTTTAGGGTTTTTTTGGATTTTAGTTTTTAAGTTCATAGTTTTATAGTTTATTTTAAATATGTTTAGAGATATTAATTTTGAGGTGTTTATAGTGTTAGATTAGATAGACAGTTAGAGATTGATATTTCTAGACATATTTTAGATAGATATATTTAAGATATCTATACTAGTGAATTAAATGTATTTAAAAATATGTATACCCTGGTTTTTGATAGATAAAACATATTTGTATATATTAATTGCATTGAATTTTTTTTATAATTGATTTTTATTTTTATTTTTTTATAAATATAATATTTGAAATGTGAATAGTTTTTTTATATAAATATTTTATATTCATTTAATACAATTAAATTAATTTATTTTATTTTATAAATAAATATTTAATATAAGACAATTCTTTTAATTACACCATTGTTCATACATATATTTATTTATGGATTATGAATCATATTTGATGATTTCACATATATTATTAGTTACATTTTGCAATATAACAATTATGTAAAATGTGGAATACAATTAATTTCTAAAACAATCAAATTATGTGAAATAATATATATGTACACATGTAATTTACAATTTTTTTAAATTTATGAAATAAAATTTAATAATATAATTATTAATAAAATTTGTATTATTTAATTCTTTCAATAAAATATATTGATAAAAAAAAATTAAATCTTAGTTACTTATTACTTGTATAAAGTTACAACCACTTAACATTAATAAACTATGTAGAACATAGAATTTTAACATCTATCAATATATTTTGTGGATTTATAAGATGAGTCGTCAAAGACTAATATGCTTGTAGGATGAAATACTTAGATATAGACTATTGTCACAATTGTTACAGCTTGGATGTTGAGCATGGCCGGTGAATTTGCTCATGTCTGCAAAAAGTTGATTGGCATTGCCCGTAAGTTTAAATGGAACCTTTCTTAACTGTTATGTGAATAAAAACAAAGGGACAATGAATAGGCTTGTGTACGTTTTTTTTTGAATGGTTTCACCTTTAAGCCCCAAAAATCAACGGACAAAAAAATTGAGATCAAAATAAAATAATTACCCTTGCTTCTACGGATTGCTTAAGCTATATGCTTAAGAGTTCCAATTTTGTATGGAAATGGAATATAATTATCATGTTATGGAAAAGTTGAAAAGATTTTTCATATTATTTTATAAATATTATTAATAAATATAATGTGTTTATATATTTTTTAGAATTTTTGTTTTAAAAAATAGAAAAAATTATATTATAATAACATTCAAAAAAAAATATCATAATAATTTTATTCAACCAATAAAATAATAAATAAATGATTTAATTTTTTCGAGTTTAAAAATTGTTAAAATTTAATAAAAAATATTAATTTCAATATTAAATATAAATTATAACATTACATTGATTTGTTTTCTAAGAATTATTATTTTAAATAATTCTTATAATTCTTTGCAATGACAAATTAAAATTTTAATAATAAAATATATATGAATAAATTTACATCCATCATTAGCTAAAAAAAATTATTGATTTGTTTTCTAAGAATTATTATTTTAAATAATTCTTATAATTCTTTGCAATGACAAATTAAAATTTTAATAATAAAATATAGATGAATAAATTTACATCCATCATTAGCTTAAAAAAAATTATTTATTCAGGCCTCAAATAATATATAAAAAATTGAATACATTAATATAGAGAAACTTGCACACTCTAATATGGATAAATTTTCATACACTAGTATCTATGGAGACCAAACGGCAAGGGATATATGGAGACATTTGCGTATGCTAGTAGCTAAAAGTAATTTACACCAAAGGAAATCTTGGTTAGAAAAATGAATAAAATGAATCTATTTATTAATAATCTGCACTTTATTGTTTTAATATCTTTTAAGACCTATTTAAAATGAAAAATGAACTCAATAACAAATATGTGAAGTGGCTTTTATTTTTTTATTTTTTGAAAATTATTTAAAAAAATAGATAAAAAATGACCATAGAATATGTTAGATCAATACATGCTATAATTCTATGTAAGCGTTAGTATATAAAAACTAATTATAGTAAATTATTTCAAAATGTTTTAATTTAATAAATATAGAATATAGGGATAGTTAATATGGTAATAATGTTTTCATTGCAATTTACAAATGATAAAGAATCAATATTTATGTGTATTAAGATTTTATTATAATTTATGTCACAACTTATATCATAATGTTGTTTATGTGAAAGACTTGTATATCTATTATATAGGATTGTTAATAAAAAAATTAGTGGTAATTTTTTTAATATGAGATAGAGTTTATATTATTAATATTAATATTTCAACATATATATCTATAATTTATAAGATCATTGGTAGTAAAAGTACACACCAAAATGATAAAATAAGGTTTACCCTGAGAAGTATACACAATGTCAAAGTTGAGAAATATGGTAACAAACTAAGCTAATCTTAGAAAAATTCTTATACATAAAAAATATATGTAGAAATAGAAAAGAGACTAGTAGATGAGGGATCATGATTAGGAAAATAAGCCCATCTAGATCCTAGAAGATCATTCCCTTATACAATAGGTAGATCCATCCAGAATTAAATATGTGTTGGTCACTCTTTTCTTGTATTTTATTATCTTGGAGAGAGTGATGTGAAAAATTTACCAAGTCAAGCCTATGGAAGCCTTTATCTAGCAATGGTTTCTTGGCATCCTTAGAACTACCCGTTAGATATCTTAATTTGTTTTATTTTGTAGAAGATGGAGAGCCCTACCCTTGGCCTTATAGAGGATGAGGTGGTGAAGATTCCCATCCTCCTTGGTGGGTTGATAAAAGAGATTGGTGTAGTTTTGGATAGCTGGCAGTATAATTTTGAAAATTTTGATGAGATGATTTACAATGAAGGGCACCTTGAGGAGGGCCACTACCAACTCTCGATAGTGTGTTCTGAGGTTGAGAGGATGGCATGTGACCAACATTATAGAGGTAAACACCCTAGTTGAGAAGTAATAGTTGTAAGTGATCTAAATCCATATTCGCTTTATAAATTTTTACTTGTATATGTAGAAGCATATTAAAAATAATAATAGACTTATTATAAATATAAGAATTTGTCACTAGAAACATTGGAGATTAAAGATTGATTGATTTCTTTACATATTAAAAAGATAAATTGGAGTATAAAAGTAATCTAAAATATTTTGAATTGATGGGTTATTTATGGGATATCACCCTAGAGTATGTGAAATAAATTTAAGGGGTATGGGAAAAAATTCATGAGGAAGTCATGTATCCAAATCGAGGTGCTTTACATCTTATGAAAAAAAAAGAAATGGTGCATGATATTTTGTAGGTGCCCAGAGAGTGGGTATTTAGGCTGTATAACCCCTAATTAAATCAGTTTTATGCCTATAGGTATCCTTTGATGAAACAAACACCATGCAAAATTATCCATCTTAGCCTAAAAATAAGCATCCCAAATAGTCTAAAAACATCTCCCCAAAATAGTGGGGATGGACTAAATATTCCAATATCCATCAATCTCATAAATCATAGGTAAATGCAACCAAATCCATTCATAACCTTTTTAAGTGATGTAATTCTTGAGAGGGTTGTCAATATACCATTTCTAATCTTTCCACAAAGGGTGGGAATAATTAATTATGATTTTGTTAAGTAATCTGATGAAACAACATAGACAATCTCTTCATAAGATTATTTATTTGTAGATGAAAATTTGTGTTTAAATTTGAACTCATCTAGGTGAGCCAAAATTGAGTGTTTTTCTAAAATAAGTTTTACGTAGTATGAATTACCCTTCAAAATAGTCAGAGGGAATAAATCTAAGGTATATCCAAAAGAGGAACTACGTGAAATTTAATGATAGAGGACAACTATAGGGTGTGTTTATTGAAGGATAGGCCACCTATAAACCTAGAGTTGTTCAATCATAGAGAGTGTCTCACTTTTTCCCATGTATTCTAGATTTTTTTCCATAAAAGACCCCACAAGTTTAATAGTGGAAACAAGACTAATGAGATTAACAAAACCAAGACCTTTCCATGTTGCACGTCCATAACGGGAACCCTAAGTAATACAATTGTGGATGAGAACCTTATAGGATTCTTTTCCTTTAATGGTGCAGGTAATCCACTTGATGAAGGGAGTATAACCTTGCTGAGAGACATATATTAATTCCATACCACTCACATTCTATGGAAGATAAAAATATTCCCATGCCACTTTGTCGAAACCTTTTCTAGTGGAGGGGTTATCCTAAATGAAATCACTAAACAAAAATTTGAAAATTTTAGAATGAATGTTTGGAAGTCACCCAACAAGAATAACAATACAAATGGGTGAGCACAAGAAATGTACAATTTTTTTGGAATTTACCAACTAGTGATGAGGGTTTGGTGATCCAATTAATTAACTTATTTTTTACATTGTCCATTACATATTTTCAAAGTCTAGAATAGGAGCCTTGAAATAAAAAGGCATAACCAGAAAAATAAATTTTACATTATGTTGAAGCAATTTCCACTCAGAGTAAACCATTGAAGAAGATGTAGGTGAAAATATGATCTATATCACTGGGTTTTAAACCGTTGTATGGAATATATAGAATAAAGACACAACATGGCACTAAAAATATTATCTTCATCCTTAATGAGAGTGATAAAGTAATCATCCATGTAATTACCATTAAGAAGTTACAAGGGCTCCTCATCAGGAAAAGAAATGACACATACAATAATATGAGATTGGGAATTATAAAATAGATACTCAAAACCTTAAGCAATACTAACATAATGAATTGAATCTAGTAGATAAACATGCCTAATGGTTTTGATAATAGAAAAATACTATGAGCTAACTCCATTAATGGAATGAAAGGTAGATGTGTGATCAAAGATCATATGAATCGATTACAGGAAGGTTGGGCCAATTCCTAGAGCTGGGAGCATTACTAAAATTAATGGCCACTTATATATTCATATGATTTTGTGAACTGCATTTTGATAAACATGGGATTTTGATTACAATGGTGAGCCAATTGCATTACTTCCCAAACAACAATAATATTATCCATGTTATATTTGCCTTCATTGAACCCTATCTACTTGGGTTGAATAATCAAAGGTAGAAGCTGGTAATAATATCTTAGGAGGCACTAAGTAAAGTGATAGGCCTGTAATTGAATATTAATTCAGGGTCACCAAATTTATATATGAATATTATCTACATTTGTTAATACTTCATTCGAAGGAATATTTGTGGAAGGCTTCAAGATAGACATGAAAGATATCAAGATTAATAGTATCATACATTTTCTTATAATATTCACAAAGAAAACCATAACAACTAAGGGATTTGTCTTTATCTATTTTCATAAGTGCCTCATATAAGTCCTCAATAGAGAGCTTTCTATCATAGTCTATCATTTAGGAGTGTCTTTATTTGATATAATCAAAAGCATTTCTGAGGATCTTGGTGTTTCTTTGTGGAAGGTTTGTAATATGTGAAACCTTTTTGCTAATGTTTAGCAAAGGGAATTTTAGTGAGGCGGTGATCATCCTCCTTGATGGATTTTATCTACTAGGAGTGTTTTTTAGCTCTGGTAATTTAACAGAAAATCTTTGGAAACTCTATCCCTTACTTTGAGACAATGGAGATGCACTCAAATTATAGATTCTCAAGCATTAAACATGTCCACAATTTAGATATTTTACCTAAGTCCACGAACCTAAAATTGTATAATTCTTCTTAAAGTGTTTTAATTGAGCATCTCCACTACATGACTCAGATCCAAAGAGGTGGCAGAGTAAGAGTGTCATCGTATCTTGGGTGACTGAGGGACATAGCTCCAAAGAAACATAGTCATATGAATGAGTGCATGATCCTACCATTTAAACCAGCCTATGTACTAATTAGGTTATAGGACTAGGTTTCAGACCCACTTAATGTGGGGAATAATGGGACCATCATCCAATGGGGCCATATTTTTTTATTTTTATTTTTTTGATATTTTTGAACTACCAAAGAATACATAATTGGATAGGTAAATGGTTAGAAAGGAAAAAAACCAAAAGGCTTCTCCTATGAGTGAAAATGTACTATCTAAGGAGAAATATGGTTGAGTGGAGAACATAGCCCGATCAAGCCATTTTACAATGAAATCATATTTGATTCCAAGTTCGGCCAAAGTGTACCACACTTCAGACATAGAATGATGATTGATGTTGGGATCATAAAACCCAAAATTATTTTGCATGAAATCCATGGCTCTCTTTTACTAATGATCCATCTCATTATTAGAATGTTAATCTTGTCAGAAAACACAATAATTTTGTTTTCTAACAAGATTAACTTGTTTCACCATATTCAAGTCACCACATATTTCCCATTGGGAATTAGGTTATGAATTAAAAATGCATTGCCATCAAGTCATCCTTTCATACACATCATTTGAGGCATAAACATGATTGATTCAAGGTGATAGTTCTGAATATTAAAAAGGGCCCAAATGACACATTGGGAATGATCATATCCAGAATACATAAATTATGACTACCATTTTAGAGAAATAAAACTCATAAGGCTTGTATAACCTCAAGTCATGATTTATTATTGGTATAAAACTATCAAGACATATTACTTTGTTGATAGTGTAGAGAAGGAAAATTGTAACCCTAATTTGTAACAAAAAGAAAATATCCATATATATGAACATTTTCGTAAAATCTCTCATTACATAGTTATGAGATGAGTCTTTAAGACCCTGAACATTATGTGAGTAAAAATTCATTGATTATGGGTGTTGAGAGAAATATCCTCAGAAACAAACATTTCAAATGATTTAGTTTTGTTCCTTGGGAATTGCTCATTGCTGGAAAGGAAAAAAATTTAAAGTTGAGCAATCCAGTTGGTTGCCAACTTGATCACATACATCGCATCCTCTATAGATTTCTGAAGAGAGTAAATATGAGAGTGAGCCAAAGATTGTTGGGAGGAGTGAAGAGTCATTGATCTTGTGGACCATGAATTGACAATGGAAATAAGTGCTGGGAAAGTACACATAGAGGACCCACTATGAAGATCGAGACTCACCAACTTGAATCTCAACAAACTTGTAGGGATCCTTCAGTAAATTAACTTGAATGCAGACCTATTTTTGGTGGTGGGCATAGTATATTCTCACAAACTCATGGCCATTGGAATTTATGATTTGGTCAATGAAATTCCAACAAGAAAAGAGCAACCCATAAAACATTAGCTTAGATCGAGACTTTAAGAGCAACATCTTTGAAATAAATAAATGTTGGGTCTAGGGGAGAGAACCAAAAGGGAGTTATGGATGTAACATGTGGAAATTTTTTTAATATCTAACCCACATGTGTAGGGTTTGCGAAACATAACATAAAAAATCTCTTTTTTAATATTTTAGATGCTTTCTAGCCTAATGCTGTGAGCACTCTAGGCAAATTGAACCCAAGTCTTAAACATGTTTTCAAAAGGGATACGACTTGCATAATGCATTATTAAGTAAATCTACTCCAACCATTGATAGCTAAATTAAACCCAGTCTTATACAAAACAACATTTGGTCAAAAGTCATTAACTCATGTTAAACTTTAGGGACAAATTCTCTTGGTTGCTTGAAATGTAGTTCCATGGCTCAAAGTTTCTTCTTCATCCATCACAACTTCAAGACCTAGATGGGAAGGTAGGAAAGCCATTAAATAGCCTGATCTGACACCAAAGTAAGGCTCTTGAATGTTAGTAAAGTTTTATTATCCCGTAAAGGTAAACAAAGACTGCAATATAAATAGAGGTTTGTAAGAAATAATGGAAATGACACACTTAACCAAAACCCTAACATAACACTTTTCAAATCATAAGAATCAAATTCCACAATCACCAACAATATGTTTTCAACTAACACTAATTTCACTTAGATTAGTGTGAGAATACTCATATAAAGGTCATCTACGTATTAATAAGCAATCTTGAGTTATATGTTTAATAGAGAATGTTTAAGGAACGTCTTTTTGGGGAGAATCATTTAAATCATAATTAATTTTTTTTTAAAATTTTAATCATAATAAATAATGTTTATAGTAGAACACATTATCTTCCCGTGATAAGATGATAATCCAACTTGCAATTATAAGTGATATTTTTCAATAATGGGACGTCACATGAAGAATATCCATACATTGAACTAATGCCAAATCAAAGCTCAGACTAGTAATGGCTCCTTTCATCATCAGAACAAAATAAATGTATCATAATAAGATATGATTGGCATTCTACTTCACGGCCGAATGTAATCGTCATCTGTGAACACCATCACGATTGGCATTTTCATTACCTTTTGTTCACAATAGCATTCTAATATCTAACATGGTCAAGATTATTATTCTATTTTCCTCTTTTCGCATCCATGCATTTTGATCATCAACATGATTTCATTTTCTTTCCTCATTTCCTTCCTCCATTATAACATTTTTCCAAATGAAGAGACAAAAACCATCAAATTTATTGTTTATTGTCCTGCATTGTTGCTCTCTCTTATATCTAGTTTCCTTAGTCCCATTCGTAACAATTACAACAATTATATATTAAAAATAGGGTAGGATATCAGCTACAATTTATGCAACAGGTACTGCTACCTAGATCCAGTCAAGGCTCCCTCTGTACTCTGAAAAATTTCTAATATTTCCAGACCATTTTAACATTGTCTACGAATCAAATTATGTCTCATTAGGAAAAATATATACATTTGAATAGGTACTGAACAAGTTTCAAATCAGGTAGACAATAAACATGTATGTAGGAGGGGTCAGAATGTACGCTCACTTATACGAAACTATATTTGACTGAGCATGGTCACCTTCCTTATTTTCTACTATATTTGGCTGATCACGCTCACCTCCCTTATCTTCTACTCATCTGCGCAGCACTTTTAAATGACTGTATAATTGTGTCTGAAATGAAATACTAGTGTAGATTGTGTCAAGATATTTCCAACATGGACATAAAAAATGGTGTCAATAAATATTATATACTTATATATATATATATATAAAAGGAAAGAAATCTATAATTTCAATACATTTAAAAGATATATTTTTAAATTAAAAATTTAACTTAGTTCTTATAAATTACTATCTATATTTATACAATGACAATTAGTATTGGATTTTGTATAATCCTATTAAACTTATAAATAAATGAAGTCATTGCAACAATTGATTTAAAAGGAAAGGGAATTTAAATATATAATTATTATACCTCTATTTTAAGTCAGTTTGTAAGGCCATTTGACACATAAATGTTTAAATATATCATTATTATACCTCTATGTTTAGTCAGTCTGCAGGTTAATGACTTAAATGTAGCCAAAGATATACATGCTTAGTTTTTTATGGAAAGAATATATAAACATATTTGTATACATTAATATTTTGTGTTGAAATTTTTTTATAACTCTTATTATATATATATATATTTTATATATATATATATATATATATATATATATATATATATAAAATGTTTGATGATTTCAAATATATTATTAGTTACATTTTGTATTGTAATATTGTAATAATTATGTAAAATGTTTAAAACAATTAATTTATAAAAATCAAATTATATGAAATAATATATATACATGCATATCATTTAAAGATTTTTTAAATTTACACAATAAAATTTAATAATATAATTATTGATAAAATTTATATTATTTAATTCTTTTAATAATATATATTGGTAAATAATACTTAAATCCTAATTATTAATTAATTATATAAACTCGATAATTATTTCATTAATATACTATATATAATATAAAATTTTAACATCATTCAACATATTTTGTGGATTTATAAAATGAGCCATCAAAAACTAGTGAACTTGTAGGATGAAATGTTTAGATATAGACTATTGTCACAGCGATTACAACTTGGATGTTGAGCAATACCAGTGAATTCACTCATGTCTGCAAAAAGTCATTTACCATTATGAGTAGGCTTAAATGGAACCTTTCTTAATTGCTATGTGAATAAAAAGGAAGGGACAATGAATAGGCTTCTGTAGCTTATTTTTATTGGCTTCACCTTTTAACCCCAACAATCAATGGACACAAAATTTAAGATTAAAAATAAAAATCCTAGCTTACAGGGATTGAATGGATTGATTAAGTTACACACTTAATAGTGTCAATTTTGTATATGAAAATGGAATATAATAATCATGTTAAGAATTTATAAAAAATGAAAAGATTTATATATATATATATATATATATATATATATATATATATATATATAATTTTTGTTTTGAAAAATAGAAAAAAATTATATTATGAGAAAATTTCTATTTGTGATAATTTTATCAAATTAATAAGATGATAAATATATAGTTTTAAAAGTTTTGTTTGATTTAAAAATTGTACAAATTTAATAAAAAATTATAAACATTCTTACACTACATCAATATTTTTAAAACTATTTTCAAAATTATTCTAATAAATCCAACTATTAATAATTATTTTTATTATAAAAATTATTTTTTAAAAATAATGCAAATTATATAAAATTTTCCTTACAAAATTGAATCCAATACATCTATCCATATATAACCAATTTTGACTATCAAAAGTAACTTTTTAACCATTTTCGAACCATCTTTTAAAGTTTGAGATTTAATGGACACCCTTGGCGAGGTCAAATTTCGTTTTTAATTATTATATTGAAATTAAATGCGTTAATTACTGTATTAAATTTAAATGTATTTTGTATTATATTAAAATTAAATATAATCTTATCTGTAAGAAAAAAATATATAAATACTAAGATCACTTTCATAGCTGTCTTTCGTGGCGAATTTTTTTTCTGATAGCTGTACATTCCACTGCCGCCATGTAAAGCTGTACATTAGACAGCCTCCACGAACTGTGTGTACGCCTCCGATTGATAGCTTAAACACACTTGATTTTTGAGATGGTTTCCACCCCAGTCCACCGTTACGTTCAGAACCTGAGTGGTGAAGTGCCTTGCGACGTTGTAACTTACAGCACTAAAGACAGGCCATTGAATGAAGATTAAGATGGCACCTTCGAGGAGCTGCCCTCTGTTGGCATGAGTGGGCCTGAACATAAGCTCAAACACAACATTTATACTGCCTGCCAGGAACGAACCTGCTACTTTCATTGCAGTCTCTACCAGATCCGCAGTCTGAATCATGGTATTGCTGCGGATCTGGTGGAGAATGCAAGGAAAGTAGCTAAAGCCTTCTTTCAATTTCTAATAGAAGTTAAAATTAAATGGGCTCAAGAAGAGGGTAGAGCAGATCGGATTGCTAGGTATGGTCGGACTGAGGGGTTCAGATTGCAGCTTATTGACTGGATGGAGTCCCTCTATGCCTTCCTCACTCCTCATTTTCTCAAAGCTCGCCATTGTGGCCCTCGACAGCACCAGACTATAGGTAACATACTAAACATTAATTCTCCATTTAATTCCTGATAATTTGGCTAGACATCAATTAATGTGCTGCTTTTCTTGCTTGCCTAGAACCAAAAGACAAGTTTCGTGAAGAGCGTAGAAAACTTATGGAGCGTTTGTTAATGATTATATCCGAGGATTTGGGGACTGGTATGGGAGAGGGGTTTGAACAATACAATCTTTTCTACAGAGCCAACTACTATCCGCCTTAGCCACAACCAGATAAACTGCTGGACACTCATGCACATACAGACCACGGACCTATTACTATTCTGATCCAAGATAATGTCTGCGATAGATTGCAAGTTGAGAAGAAAGATGGGCGTTGGATCTCCGTTGCCCCATACTGAATGCTTTGTCATCAACCTTGGCGGATCTCTTGTTGTGAGTATCCGTATAACTGTCTTTACTGTGCTTTGAATTTCAAGTAATTTGCGATTATCAAGGATTAAACTAAGCTTACAGTGAAATGAATTTGTGATGTTGAAGAAATTGGGAAAATAAAAGTATAAAGTTTCCGTGCACAGAGGCGTGCTGATAAACAAAAATACAGCCATGACACTTGTGCTTCACTTCGATCCTCCGCTCAGTCTCTGATCTCAGCAAACCTCCTCCCAAGTAAATCTTACCACTCATATTCAACGACTTAATATAATCAACACCAACTTATCAATATAATACCGCAAATAAATTCAATTTTAAAGATCATATCCGACAAGTTTGTTACATTTTCTTCAGTCGCCATATATAACGACAGTTTGGTTTGTTCCAACATAAAAGATGAGAGTTTTACTCACTGTTTTTAAAAAATAAGTTCTTTAAAAAATTTATAACCGCGTTTTCCGCAACGCTATCAAAGGGCTTTCACACCTGAAGAGATTACCTGCATTAATTTAGAAGTAATATCTAAAAAATTGAAATAAATCAACATAGGTTATAGCCTCTTCATAAAACCAAAAAATTATCAAATTATATTGATGTTTGTGAGGTTCATATATATATATTCGTGAAGCTTCAAGAATATGCAAATCAATAGTTTTTAGTATATATAAATATAATATATATTTAAAAAAATATTTTAATTAATAAATGATTTTATTTGAAATGTTTGTTAATACTAAATAGATTTATAAGAACAATAGACAATTATGTGTATAACACTTAAATTATGTATGGAGGACAAACTTCATATATTCCAAGTAAATAGTTTTGTTGAAAAAATATTTGGAATTACGTGACATACAATTAAGTCTAATAATAGGTGTGGAAAAAGTATTTAACATTTAAATAAAAAAATATTAGTAATGTTAGTCGTATTAAATGGAGATAATAGACAATAAATACATGTATAGATTAAACATTATTATTAAGAAATACGATTTTCATCACTAAAAATTGGGAGACACTTTGTAACTTATTATTTTAAGATGTGAATGACTATAAATGCAAAAAGTGAGGATTATTGTGATTAAAATGGTGTATCACTTTTTATATGACATTCCTAGTCAAGGAAATGTTATATGACATTCCTAGTCAAGGAAATGTGCTTGTAATGATCAATTCATAAAAATAGTTAGGGCATGTTTGAATGTGAGAGAGAGATCTATATTTATTAATAATTTTTTATTCATTTTTATTGTTTATCTTGGGATAGAATGGATGTTAATATTTTTATTGGTAAATAAGTTAAAAAAAAAAATCTGGTCATGGAAAACAAATAGTGCTGAAAAGGCTTAGAAGCCAAGATATGAAATAACATCATCTTGAAATTTTCAACACAACCAAAAAAGACAAAAGAGAAGTATAAAGGGAGACTCCAAAGACGTACAAGTACTTATGCACTATATGAAAACCAATAGTAAAACAACAAAAGAAAAATGGCCTACCCACAACTCAAGAAATTCAACAAAATAGAATCAAATCTATAACCCCATTTAACAATTTTATTTTTGGGATAGAGTGGTCTTATTTAATGGTTTAGGTTATTTTTGTGATGACCTTTTAATGCTGAAGAAATAGGCAAACTTTCTAGAGGCCATAACTTTTGACTCATAGCTCCATTTGAGCTCTTCTACGCGCCAAAGTGATTGACTCAAAAAGTTTAATTCTACCCTAAGCCATTATATCCCTTAGATTTGATTTTGATATTTTTTGAAGAGAAAAAGTGATCATCTAAGGATCCAAAATTAGCTTTTAATGATTTTTTGAGAATTTTCTAAATTTAAAAATTGTATATTTATAGAACTGGTAGTCAACATCAGTTGATTTTCATCCCATAGTCTAGTTTTACTATTTATGTTATTTTAGGAAATTCTTGGATTTATGCATGCTTGCATGTGACACTTAATATAAATAGTGATTGCTAAAAATAGACATTCTTTTTAGATTGTTTTGTTTTTTTTGCATGTAGACTTTAAGTTATGATTTTATGCTTATTTAAACATGGTTTGGGTTTGTAATTATTTCAAGAAATCAATACAAATCAATTATGAGTAAGATCTTGGCCTATTGGTAATTTTTTTGTTCTTGTTTATTTTAAGTTTCATTATCTGGTATCAGAGCAAGATCGATTCTTAGCAAAGGGAATAATGGTGAGAGGACAAAGAGGTATGGCATAGATAAACTAGACTAGACAATAATTATAGAGGCAAGTTCAATAATTAATAGAGGTTATCACCAATCAATCAAGGAGACTAGGTAGTGATGAGAAAGACACAGATCATGATGAAAAAAATTTGTAAAAAGAAGAATAACAAGAGCAGTGACCATCGATGGAAGAGAGGATGGTTCAAAATTTAGAAGGAAAAAATGAAGGAATCAAGGTCAATGTTCTAAATTATGGAGGTGGTTTAAAACTAGAGAAGTTGATAGATTAGATGAATAGCATGGAGAATTTCTTCGAGTGGAAGAATTTTAGAGAAGACAAGAAAGTAAAGTTTGCATGAATAAAATTGAAAGGTCATGAAATGATTTGGTGGGATCACCTATACAAAGAGAGACAAAGAAAAGGTTAAAAAAAGATTAATTCATGGAAACCGATGGAGAAGAAGCTAAGGGAGAAATTTATTCCTGTGGATTATTTACAAACCTTATAAATAAGATTTTAGAATTTGAGGTAAAAATATCATACTATATAAT
This sequence comes from Torreya grandis, assembly GCA_037957365.1. Lineage (NCBI taxonomy): Eukaryota > Viridiplantae > Streptophyta > Pinopsida > Cupressales > Taxaceae > Torreya > Torreya grandis. Next base: position 335,183 of record JARHVA010007375.1, read on the forward strand.
AGTATACAGATGAATTTTACAAGCTTTCCATACAAGTAGAGCATGATGAAATAGAAGAAAATATGGCTAGAAGGTATGTAAATGGTTTGAAATTTTATATTCAAGATGAATTAATCATGCATAGAATAATTAACATGAAGGAGGCTTATCAATTAGCTTTGAAGATAGAAGAACAATAAAATCAATAAAATTTTAGGACATCTATTGGTCCAAAAAGAGACAAATCCCATCCAATAATGGGGTGAGATGGGTTTAATACCACTAGAGGTGGATTTATTGCTAATAAAGGTGAATCATCATGTGGTGTAGAAAGGCAAGATGATAATAGATAAAGGTTTCAAAAGCAACAAAGAGGAAGAGGATTTTAGAGAGGACGAGGTTATGGTGATGCTAGAGGATGGTTTTTGAATCAACGTAGATCTTATGTCAATTTTGGATGTGGAGAAGAAGTGTACAGATCATTTGAGTGTCCAAACTATCAAGATCAAGAGAGGAGGAAAGAAGATAGCCCAAAAGTAAATCTAGTTGAGGCTGAAATAGAAGAGCAGAATACTGAAGTCACATCGGCAAATGTTAGAGAGAATCTCATGATGACAAGAACCATGATCACTCAAAAGATGGAATAAGTGCAAAATAAATAAGGTAATGATGCATTGCTGTAATAAAATATTTTTTGAATAAGATGTACTTCAAGTGGAAAGGTATGAAAAGCAATTATAGATGGTGGTAGTTGTGAAAATATGGATTCTAGATAAATAATTGAGAAACTAATTCTGCAATGTGAAAATCATCATAACACTTATTCGATTTCATTCTTTAAGAAAGGGAATTAATTTACAATAGATAAAAGGTGCTTAATCATTTTTTCTATAAGGAGTTATAATGATGAAATATGGTCTGATGTTATTCTGATGGATACATGTCATGTGTTATTAGGAAGACCATGGCAATTTGATAGGAAAGTAATTCATGAATGAGAAAAGAACACGTACACTTTTTGGAAAGGTGGTAAAAAGGTAGTTTTGTTACCTCTTAAAGAGGAAGAGAATATAGAAAGCATACTCTATACTAAATAATTTATTCAAGATATGAAGGTAGTAGGTTTCTATTATGCACTACTAGCAAATAACAAAGAAATAGAAATGGTGTCAATACCAATAGAAGCAACAAGAGTAATTAAATAATATGTAGATGTTATGCCTAATGAATTAGTAGATAGTTTTCCACCAAAGAGAGATCTTTAGAATCACATCAAATTGAATCGAGGATCAACTATACCTACTAAGGAGGCTTATAGGATTAGTTCAGTAGAACATGTAAAATTAAATAATTAGGTTACTGAATTTCTATAGAAGAAAGTGATAAGGGAGAGTATGAATCAATGTGAAACACCAACATTTCTAACTCTAAAGACAGATGGAGGATGGAGAATGTGTGTGGATATAGAGCAATTAATAAAATTACAATAAAGTATAGGTTTCTTATACCTCATATAAATTATATGATGGATGTGCTTGTAGGAGAAAAATATTTTACCAAGATTGATCTAAGGAGTGGCTATTATCATATTCAAATTCGTGAAGGAGATGAGTGCAAAAATTCATTCAAGAGTAGGGATGTCTTATATGAGTGGATGGTGATGTCATTTGGATTATCTAATGCACCTATCACATTTATGAGGGTGATGAATACAATGATAAAATATTATATTGGTAAGTTTTTGGTTATTTATTTTGATGATATATTGATATTCAGTAGGACTAAAGAAGAACACTTACAACATTTGAGAGTGGTAATAAATTTGTTAAGAAAAGACACGTATGCAAATTTGAAGAAGTGTAGGTTTATATAAAAAAAATTGGTATTTTTATGATTTATAGTTTTAGTAGATGGTGTGAAAACGGATGAAGAAAAGGTAAAGGTAATTTTTGAGTGGCCTATTCCAAAAAGCATTATAGAGGCAAGAATTTTTCATGGTTTATCAACTTTTTACATAGAAACTATTAAAAAATTTAGTAGTATTATGGCACCAATACCAGATTGCATGAGAGGGAAGGAATTTACATGGACTAGAGAAAACACAAAGATCTCTAAAATTTTGAAGAAGAAGATTACAGAAAGGGCAATTTTAGCAATATCAGATTTTAATAAAGTGTTTGAGGTTGATTGTAATGCTTCATTTATGAGAATTGGTGTTGTGCTAAGTCAAGAAGGAAAGCTAATAGTGTGTTTTAGTGAGAAATTAAATAAGGTGAGAATAAATTATTCTACTTATGATGTTGAAATTTATGTAATTATACAAGCATCAAGACACTGGAGGCATTATTAGGTGCCTAAGGAGTTTATACTATTTACAAATCATGAAGATTTGAAATATGTGAATACACAAAAGAAGTTGATTAGTAGGCATACAAAGTGGGTTTCTTTCATGCAAGGGTATACTTTTGTGTTGAAACATAAATTAGGAAAAAAGAATAAGGTAGTTGATGCATTGAGTAAGAGGGTAGTGTTATTAACTACTATGGTGAGTGAGTTAGTTGGATTTGAAGTTATTAAATAATTATATGATATTAATCCCTATTTTAGCAAGATCGTTGATCAATGTAATAATCCATTAATAGGTGGGAAAAATATTATTCATGATGAGTATCTTATATAAGAATGTTATCTCTTTGAAGGAAAAAAATTATGCATTCTAGTTGTGTCTCTATGAGACAATATAATAAGAGAATTGTATAGTGGTGGTTTGGTTGGATATTTTTGTAAGACGAAGAAAATAGCTTTGGTGGAGGAAAAGTATTTTTAGCCAAAGATGAAAAGAGATGTGACAAGGTATGTTTTTAGGTGCAAAATATGTCAAGTGCCTAAAGGACATGCACAAAATACTAGATTATACATACCATTATGGGTTCAAAGAAGACCGTGGACAAATTTGAGTATGGATTTTATGTTGGGATTGCCAAATACATAGAGAGGTAATGATTTAGTTTTTGTTGTTGTAGAGATATTTTCTAAAATGGTTCATTTCATTGCATGTAAGAAAATAAATGAGGCCACTAGAGTTATAAAATTATTTTTTATGGATATTATGAGATTACATGGTGTTCCAAAAACTATTACTTCTGATAGGAACACAAAAAATTTAAATCATTTTTAGAGGAGTTTATAAAACAAGATGGGTACTAAGCTACAATTTTGTAGTGCATATGACCCACAAACAAATGGATAGACATAAGTTGTGAATAGGATATTGGGAAATTTATTGAGATGTATAGTTGGAGATAAGTCAAACTAATAGGACTTGACTTTACCACAAGCTGAGTTTGCATATAACATTTCAGTGAATAGATCAATAGGAAAGTCACATTTTCAAATTGTTTATTGGATAAATCCTATGGTTATTTTAGATTTGGTATAATTTGTAATTGAATATTAAATTAGTGATGATGCAAAAGTGTTTGTAGAGCATATACAATAATTGTAAGCAGTAAGAAGAAATTTGTAGGAAAGTAATGAGAAATATAAATTAGCAGCTGATCCAAAACTCAAAATCTTTCATTGGAAGATAATTAATTAAATAAGAACAACACAATTCAAATAATTCTATATTTGAGAAGAGATGTTTTATTGATCAAATTTGTAGACCTAAACATATGCTTATCTCTGATTTATACATGTTTTGAAGGTGGGATGAGGATGTGGAAGGTCACCAATATCAAGGGAGATCAATTAGTTTGACTTCATGATTTAAAATAATACAAAATTCAAGGAATTACTATTTTTAGAAACTTACAATTTTTAGACTACACTACTAAAATTGAAATTTGGGGAATTTCCATTGGGTTTCTGGGGGTCAAAATTTTTTAGTCAGAGATCCATGCCATCTCATGACATTCCCCTCATTATTATCTTTCCAATGGTTCAAATGGTGAGTCAATTAGAGATAAGGTGTAAAAATGTATGGCTCCCAGAAGAATTGTCATCAATTGGGCTAGACCTGTCACCCCAATTGTTGCTTGAATTGTTGCCCAGATCATTCTTCCCTCCTTGAGAATCAATGGTCCCCATTGCATCAATATTTTTCATCAAGTGTAGCAATTGTATTTTGATTTGATTCCTGATGCATACTTGAAATGGACTGTGCTTTATGGAACTATGCAGGGCTCGATTGTTCACCATTTTTGTTTGACCATTAGTCTGTGCATAAAAGGCCATGAACTTCATTAGATTGGTATCTATTTTATTCTATTGTTGTGTTGTTTGTGTAGTTCATGTTGTAACATAAACCCTTTTAGAATCTTATGGCTTGACCACCATGAAAAGAAATTTGTTTACACTAATTAGAGAGACAGATGTAGAAGGTGGTACCTCTGATACCATGTAGCATCATGTTACAATAATGAGAGTGATCCTTCTAGTTCTTGATTAATATATGCCATGTCGATCATACATGAATGGCTAACCAAAGAGTATATCACAAACATCTAGATTGACCACATCACATAAGACCTCATTTTGGAAAGGTTTTATTAACAATGAGAGAAGACATTGGTGGGTGACATAGAGGTTTCTCCCTAGACTCAACCATCCAATACTATATAGCTTTGGTTGAGGCTTCATGGATAGATTTAGTCTTTTTACAACATCAGTAGAGATTAAATTATTTTGACTTCTACTATCAAGAATGAAATGAAGAGGCTTAATTTTCACCCATAATTTAGAGTGAAACAACATTTCCTTGAAATCTAGCCTCTCCTCATGGGTATGTGATGAAGTAATAATGGATTTAGGCTCAAAATCTATAATCTCTTCTTCAACCTCTTCAACTACAGGGTCTGTATGGGGTAGAGTAGTGGATGTTGATGATTGTGACTTAGAAAGCAAGGATTTGATGGATCCACATTCTTCTTTGGAGTGAGTTCCATATTTATGGTAATCACACCACTTCCCAGTATTTCCTTCCTTTTGCTTCCAATTTTTGCCTTGTGTTTGACTTTCTTTGTCACTTTTCTAGTTTGAAGGCTGGCTCTTCATATTCATTCTTCCATGCTTCTGTTTAATCTTCAATGCAAACTTATACGATTTACCAAGGTTTTCTAAATTGAAGATTTCCATTTCTCCCCATATCTACCATTGTAGTCCACCAATATATTTGAGAACCTTGTGTTTCTCACTTTATTGGATGCCTAAACTCACAAATAGAGAATGAAAAATGTCAATGTAATCTTGAACATATTATTTCTTACCTTAGTGAAGTTGTTGCCACTCTATATACAGATCATCATATACTGAAATGGGGTAGTATTCTTCCTTTACAGCTTCTATGAAATCATCCTAGGTAGGTTCCACCTCAAGGCAAATATAATCTATATTGAATCTCTTTTTGTATACTTCCCACCAATTTTTGATAGGGAATGATGCTTTCAAAAGAGGAAAAGTGATCTTCTCTTTATTCATGAATTTATTTATAGAAAAATAAGATGATAATTGATCTAACCAATTTTATACTACATCAGCATTGATTTTGCCTTCAAATTTAGTGATATCAAAATTCTCCTGAACCTTGAAGGGTGTTGGGGCACTGAAAGGATGTGGGGGTGTAGACGAGGAGCCAGAATTTTCCATCAAGATTTTTTGGAGAATTTGAGTGAATTATTGTAGCATCTATGCTTTTTGCTATTAAAGGGCTTCATTCACCCTTTCCTTGAAAGGATTAGATATTTTAGTGTTGTCTACCATTTTAAGTCATTTAGAGTGAATAGGTAGATAGTCTGCTGGTTTTATTTTTCACTCAAGCTTCCTATAATCTAACTTCATCCTCCAAATCAGACACTCTAGAAACCAACCACTCTGATACCACTGATCTAAAACTCAAAAGATTTGGTTGAAAGATAATTGAAGAAATAAGAACAACATAATTCAAATAATGTTATCTCTGAGAAGAGGTGTTTTGTTGATCAAATTTGTAGACCCAAACATATGCCTATCTCTGAGAAGAGACGTCTCATTTCCAATTCAAGTTACATATTAATTTATACATGTTTTGAAGGTGGGAGGAGGATGTGTAAGGTCACCAATATCAAGGGAGATCAAGTGGTTTGAATTCCATGATTTACAATAATACATAATTAAAGGAATTACTATTTTTAAAAACTTACTATATTTAGACTGCACTTCTAAAATTGAAATTTGGGGCCCTTCCATTGGTTTTTCAAGAGTCAAACTTCATCTTTCAAAGATAAATTTCTATTCACAATTTTCCCCTCATTATTATCTTTCTAAAGTTCAAACGGTGAGTCAATTGGAGCTATGGTGCAAAAGTTATGACTCCCAGAAGTTTTGTCATCAATTGGGGTAGACCCGTCACCCAAATTATTGCCCAAATCATCATTATATGTTATATTATATTAAATATGATGCATATCCATGCTAAATTTATGTTTCATACTTAAAGGAATAAATAAATCATAGTTATGATGTCAATGTTATAGTGGTTTTATTTACGGTGTAGTCCATTCAGAATAGTGTATATGTTTTTTTTAGTGGTGCATATTAAATAATATAAAAATTTATAATATGGATATTATCATACCAATATCTTTTATTTATATATTAATTTTTGACTATATCTTCATCCAATTTTGGGACACATCATGGGGCCCAGTCCCCAAAAGACTAAAATACTAAAAAGCCTAGGCCACTAAAAAACAAATCCAAAGAACATTACAACGTCAATAATTGATTAAAAAAAAAAAGTTAACTACAGATAACTATTGACCAAATTTCACCATAGGTCATATTAAGTCAACTCCCCTACATTTAAAAACTTTTTATAGGGTCCTTCTAGGTTTAAAATGTTCACCATGGTCCTAATTGAGGTCAAGTAATATGTTCCAACCTTTGTCACATTTGTCATTTGCCCTCATGTCATTTTATGCCACCATTTGGGTCATTTTAATGAATTGTATGATTTTAAATCAAATAAAAAATGTTTAAATAGGTAATATCACATATGTAATATCAAGGAATGTCAAAAAAATAGTTTTGAAACTAAAAAAGTTGTAGGTTTAACATTAAAACATGAAGATCATCTGTAAATACTAGTTTAAGATGTTTGTACATAATATATGACCCATATACCATGTTTGAAAGATTAATTAATGTTTTATGAGATCCCCATAGGTCATCTATAATCTTAAGTGGCTTCAATAGGTAAAAATTTGATCAAAACCAATTTATCTCTCCTATCACTCCTTTGGACAAGTGAAAAAGGGTCAACATTTTTCTATTAGTGCATAGAAACTAGGAGGATTTGGAATGATTCCACTTAGGGTATGTTAGTATTCCTCATGAGATTCCATTTCATGGTCATTGTTTTTAAATTGATTTTTTTTAATTATATGAACAATCACTAATATTGTTAACACCTCTGAACTACTTATTCAACCCCAACACCACAATTTTCTCATCTATTTACACTGGTATATGCGAACCAATTGATTCATAGAGTCTTTTAAAGATATGTATTCCTTTACATGTTTTATTGAACTCATTTGACATGTGTGGTCATGAGAGGATAGGAAAAATTACTCTGTTATGCTAAGAACAAGCACCAATGGTATACACAAAATGTTTTGGTAGTTAAAGTGTTATGATTTTTCCTAGAAACTCTAGGTTAAGGTATAATATTGTTTTTTAAACCCCTAAACAAATGGAATTTAGTTTATCCATTGAGGGTTTCCGTTGAATAGGTATTAAAGGTGATAATCCAATATGAAGGACATAGTTCTAAGTAGACACATAGTATCCATAATACACTAGATATCCATAGTAATAGATTCAAAAAACAAGAATTTTGCGCATAATTACAAGATGGATATAAAATCCACTTGTTAAGAAAATGAGATATCATCAGACCTGACCCTAAGATAAAATACCTTAAAGTAAGTGATCATAAACTAGAATAAAGGTGCAAATTAGAATGTTACTTAAAGAGAATGTTTACCTTAACTTATTCAAGAGGATATTTTACTCCATATAATTTCATCTATTGTTAAGTGTATATGAAAAATGGATAAGCTTGATGGCTTTGTTCTTGCATCTTAGATAGAGAGGTCACATCTTGAGACAAGAGAAAGTTGCCTAGTTGAGAGGGGAATAGATGGTAGAGTGGGGTTTAAGCTCAGTCAAGTCCTAATGGAAAAAATTATTAAACTTTAGTGTTAATAAACCAAAATGAATAGTGTAACTTACAAGGAACTCCTAGTGCATTGATGGTAAGGAATGGTTGCATAATCTCAGGGCAAGAGACTAGTATATTCAGGTTTGATGTAGTCCTAGTGACATAAAGAGGAATTAAAGGGGTGAAACATAATACTTACACATTAATCACCACCTATAGTAATATCATAACTTCCCTAATATGCAAACCTATAGTTTGACTCATATACATAAACTAGTCTAAGCTAGTGAAAGGTGCAAGCTTGGTCTGTAGGTAGAGGTGCAAGTTGAATGGCTAGATTGAAACCAATCTTAGATTTATTATATCACACTCCATGTGATTCTTAGGTTCAAAATTAAACATGAATGAGGTTGAATAGATAGTTTTCTAACACCATTCTCAATCAAACAAAACCCTGCACTTGTAGATAGTACTATAACCTAGTCTTGAGAGTTTGAGATGTTGAAGGCTCTATAAGGGTGACGATTGATTACAAGTTAGAATAATGGGTCCTAATAACCTCAAAAAATATATTCCTGGTCTTAGCTTTGTGAAATTAATAGAAAAAGTGTCCTCTATTTTGTCTTATACATGAGGCACTTCACAGTCAAGGTAACTTGTAGACATAATACATGAATACTAAAAATGATGAAATTGAGAGTCTTAAAGGATAGTAGAATGATCTATATATTTTAATTAAATACAAATTATTTTTGATGATTCCCTATAGTCACTATGATCACTCATAGGTGTTCATATGCTTAAATCCATAGTCTATGCCTATTAGGCCTATAACTACGCATGAACCCTCAAGGTGTATAATGTCATTCATATGAGCATAATATATTACTTATAAGGTTAAGAAAATTAATAGGAGATTATAATGTTGATTTGATTATTTGGTTTGTAGATAACAACTCAAATTGGCCATTTTGGCCTAAATCTATCTCATGGATGTCTAGAATGCAAGCAACAAATCGAGAAGAAAATTTATTTTAATCATATCTATATGGATAATGTGCATCAGATATAAATAAATTATGGATAGTTGAGGGAGGTCTTGAACTCAATATTAGCAGCACTAGTTTGAGGTTTAAGGGCTGAACCTTTCTAAACCATTGTTAATAACATGAATGACATAAAACCCTCATAAAACCCTTATGAGAACCTGATGAGAAATGTATGTATTTAAATGAAACCATAATTGTTGAAATGACCTAAAAATTTATTTAGACATATTTGAAACTCTCTCAATATCTTCACCATTCAATTGTTACATATTGTCACTTGTACAGATATGCCAAATTCTTTATGTTCTTCACAAATTTATGGTTTTTGAATGTATAAAAGGGAATAAACATGTGAAAATAATTATGGATGGTATATGGAGATGTTTTATAACTCCTCATACCCAATTATCACCTTAATCATTACTGTAAACCTCTCTTCTAATTTGGTTATTACAGAAAATATTGGACAAAATAATGAAAAAGAAGGTGACTCCATAAGTAAGAGATGACGAGTGTGATATTTAATATTTTGAGATATAAATGATGGAATAAAAGATAAATAGGTCTTGATGAGGTGTCTCAAACCTTTAAAATGAATTTCCTTGATTACATGTTTATCACTATAGTGACATGTGTGAGAACTCAGTCTTGGAGGGATAATGAGTGACTTCAATAAGGTAACTGACAAGTGAAAAACATAATGCTATCAATTGAGGGGTGTATCATGACCTAAATATATCATGTTTCCATATTCTCATGTCAAGGCATATGTGTCAACAAAATCTAAGACAATTCAAGATAGATAGGTGGATTCTTCATCAATAAAATAGTTTCAAGAAGGCTACTAGAATGTCCCTTCGCCAATTTTAATGAGATGTCATGTTTTTGATTGGAACATATCCAAGATAACTTCTTGATCTATTATCCAAATGTTTCTCTTTCATTGTAACTAGTTTTCAATACTTAACACTTGGCATTGTAACACTTTAGAATCATTTCTTCTCTCTGCTCTCCTTTTCTCTATATATTTGATCTTTTTTGTCATTATAAGCAATCACTAATTTTTATGATGAATCCCTGTTGGTTTGAAATATTTGTTTTCCTTTGTAATAAGTTTTCTCAAGCTGGTTTAGTCTATGAAATTTTAGCTTAAGTATGTCAAGTAGTCTATGTATATGACAAGTGATGAATATTTTCTCCTTGCTTCCATTATGCTCTTGTATGTAATGTGTGAGTAGAATTTATTATAACAGGTATCATGAATTGTATATGTTCTTTAGATGTGTTTTAAAGTGTGAAGGATATTAGCAGTATCTAATATCAGACCTCCTAGTTACCAACCTTTAGAAATTTATAATAATCTACTTCCATGTGGAAACACTTATTCTAGAAGAACCCTTGAGTTGAGATTAGTTTTAGCAGTTTGCCTTCTTATTGAAAATTCAAGTATGTTTATGGGAATATCTTTGGTGTATCATATACATTAGTGTGGGTTACTTTTATGTTTCCTTATTCCCTTTTCACCCATAATAGTGATTATTATATTGTAGTCTATGAGCCTTAATAAAATATCAAAGGAGCTAACCCTTTAAATCTAGATATCTATCTTTTGTAATAGCTTGTCTATATGAAGAGATAGTTCCATGTTATCCTAAATTTAATAAGGCATAATTAAGTTATCTAGGGAGAAAATTTGGGATATCAGTTTCTCCATTGAGGTTTTACATTTAAAAGGTCTTAGCACAAAGTTCTAAGTGGACACATAATCTCCATACCAGTCTTCTTATCTATAGCAAGAGATTCAACAAGTAATATTTTTTTGTTCTAATCACAAGGTGGATATCACATCTAATTATTGATATAGTAAGACATCATTAGAACTTAGCCTGAGATAAAATTACTTAAAATCAGTAATCATAGATTGGAAGAGATGTGCAGAGTACAAATTTACTTAAATATATGTTTTAACTTAACTTCTCCAAGAGGATATTTTGTTCCATAACTATCATCTATTGTTAAGTGTTTATGAGGTCTGGATAATATCTATGGCTTTGTTCTTATAGATTAGATAGAGAGATCACATCTAGACATAAAAAAAAGTTGTTTGGTTGAGAGGCAAAAATGATGGTAGAGTGGGGTTTCAACTGAGTCAAGTCCTAGTGGAAACATTCATTATACTATAGAGTTAAGAAAAAAAATGAATAGTGAAACTTAAAATTAACTCCTAGTGCATTAATGGTAAGGGATGGTTACATATTCTCAAGGAAAAAGCCAAATCCATTTAGGTGTGATTTAGTCTTAGTGACCTGAGGAGGAATAATAAATGTGAAACATAGTACTCACACATGAATCACCACCTAAATAAATCTCATAACTTCCCTAATATGCACACTTATAGTTTGACTCATGTACACAAACTATTCTATGCCAATGAAAGGTGAATTTTTGGTTTGTAAATAGAGCTGTAGGATGAATGGACACATTTAAACCATTCTTAGAGTGATGATATCACACTCCATGATATGAAATATAAAAATAAAGGTCTCAAAAAATTGAATAATACACTATCACATTTAAAAGATCTACTAATTTCTCGACTTTTCTATTTAGATTTTAAATAAAAATATAACAAACCAAAATTAAAATGAAGATCAAAAATAAAAAACAACAGATAAAATTAGAAAAATTTACTAGTGAATTGTTAACAAAGTTTGGCTTGAATAGCTTACATCTCCTGGTCTATTTGAAGTGAGGATCATCTCCATTAAATTTGTGCAAAAAATAGCTTACAAATTTATGTCAAGTCCTCAATTCTCCTTCTCTGGTCTCTTCTTTCCTGTAAAACCATCTCTAAGACCTATCATTAATGGCCTATGGTTGTACAAGGCATAATTAAGTCTCTAACCTTCTTAATTCTCTTTACATAGTTAGCTAAATGCTTCTCTTCAAATATAATTTTTTTCCTTATATAACACTTCAAAACCCATGGCTCAAACAGTCAAGGTTTATCCTTTTTGCACAATAGGTGCAAGGTTGAAGGTGTCGACCTTCTCTTTTAGTACTTTGGACTTATCTCTTTATCCCACATTTTTAAATGGGAAATGGCATCAAGTATTTTTTAAGGTTGGAGGCCTCCTTACATAATTTTTATTCCCCTTTTGGTGGGCTTGAGGTGCTAAACATAGCATCGTTTCCAACATAGCATTTGGTATTTGGCTTGTCCTCTTCTCACATTCTATGGCTCAGCATTTCTCTTGGTCTCTAATATGGGTAAAGTGGTTGGAAGGAATGGAAAGTGTGGGTTATCCCATGTGGCATAATGGATAATGTTAATATTAAATTTCCAAGGAAATGTTACAAATCTTGAAAAATATATAATTCAATTGTCCCACATGCATCCGGTGGGCACAATATAATGGTTTAAAATCAAATGCAAATGTATTGCATTATGAGATGGAGGCCAAGGCACCCCTCCTAAATGAAGTGTTTTGACCCTCACGGAGGGACACTAGTGAGCCAATAACGGGGCCCATAGTTTTCCATATGATCGCATGTCAAAGACTGGAGGCTATCAACAAACCAAACACCAACCCAATTTTTTTGCACAAATTCATATTGCCATGTGTCAAATGTTTATTGGTCTACTTGCTGCATTTGAACAATTCCACATCATCTTTTGACACTCGTTATTACCCTATCACAATAAAATTTTAGCAAGCTATATGTCAAGCATCTGGACTCCGTTTTACACTTTGGAAGAAGAGCCAAAAATCTCTCGACGAAGTCTTTGATGTGTAAATGGTTCAAACAAAAATTAAAGACTTTAAAAATAGAATGGTACATGGATCCATCTATATCACTCTGTGTGATTATTAGAGACTAATAAAATATTAATAAATTTTAACAAATAGATTTCTAACTCCATGCTTAGTCAAATAGAAACCTGCACTTACATATAGTTTTATAAGCTAGTCTTGAGAGTTTTAGATGTTGAGAGATATATAAATGTGACCAGGGATTAAAAAATTCTATAGAGGTTACTCATGACCTAAAAATCATTTACATGGTCTCAATTTTTCCAAAATAATAGTTGAAGTATCCAATATTTTGTCTCAGACATGAGGCATTTCACATTCAATATCAGATTTTAATAAAGTGTTTGAGGTTGATTGTAATGCTTCATTTATGGGAATTGGTGTTGTGCTAAGTCAAGAAGGAAAGCTAATAGTGTGTTATAGTGAGAAATTAAATAAGGTAAGAATAAATTATTCTACTTATGATGTTGAAATTTATGTAATTATACAAGCATTAAGACACTGGAGGCATTATTAGGCGCCTAAGGAGTTTATACTATTTACAAATCATGAAGATTTGATGTGAATACACAAAAGAAGTTTATTAGTAGGCATGCAAAGTGGGTTTATTTCATGCAACGGTATACTTTTGTGTTGAAACATAAATTAGGAAAATAGAATAAGGTAGTTGATGCATTGAGTAGGAGGGTAGTGTTATTAACTACTATGGTGAGTGAATTAGTTGGATTTGAAGCTATTAAAGAATTATATGATATTAATCCATATTTTAATAAGATCATTGAGCAATGTAATAATCCATTAATATGTGGGAAAAATATTATTCATGATGATTATCTTATATAAGAATGTTATATCTTTGAAGGAAAAAAATTATGCATTCTAGTTGTGTCTCTATGAGACAATATAATAAGAGAATTGCATAGTGGTGGTTTGGTTGGATATTTTCGTAAGATGAAGAAAATAGGTTTGGTAGAGGAAAATTATTTTTAGCCAAAAATGAAAAGAGATGTGACAAGGTATGTTTTTAGGTACAAAATATCTTAGGTGGCTAAAGGACATGCACAAAATACTAGATTATACATACCATTACGGGTTCTAAGAAGACCATGGATAAATTTGAGTATGGATTTTATGTTGGGATTGCCAAATACGTAGTGTGGTAATGATTTAATTTTTGTTTTTGTAGAGATATTTTATAAAATGGTTCATTTCATTACATGTAAGAAAATAAATGAGGCCACTAGAGTTACAAAATTAACTTTTATGGATATTATGAGATTACATGGTGTTCCAAAAACTATTACTTCTGATAGGAACACAAAAAATTTAAATCATTTTTAAAGGACTTTATGAAAGAAGATGGGTACTAAGCTACAATTTAGTAGTGCATATCACCCACAAACAAATGGATAGACATAAGTTGTGAATAGGATATTGGGAAATTTATTGAGATGTATAGTTGGAGATAAGTCAAACTAATAGGACTTGACTTTACCACAAGTTGAGTTTGCATATAACATTTCAGTGAATAGATCAATAGGAAAGTCACATTTTCAAATTGTTTATTGGATAAATCCTATGGTTATTTTAGATTTGGTACAATTTGTAATTGAATATTAAATTAGTGATGATGCAAAAGTGTTTGTACAGCATATACAATAATTGTAAGGAGGAGTAAGAAGAAATTTGTAGGAAAGTAATGAGAAATATAAATTAGCAGCTGATCCAAAACTCAATATCTTTGGCTGAAAGATAATTAATTAAATGAGAACAACACAATTCAAATAATTCTATTTTTGAAAAGAGATGTTTTATTGATCAAACTTGTAGACCCAAACATATGCCTATCTCTTATTTATACATGTTTTGAAGGTGGGATGAGGATGTGGAAGGTCACCAATATCGAGGGAGATCAATTAGTTTGACTTCTATGATTTAAAATAATACAAAATTCAAGGAATTACTATTTTTAGAAACTTACAATTTTTAGACTACACTACTAAAGTTGAAATTTGGGGAATTTTCATTGGGTTTCTAGGGGTCAAAAAAATTTAATCAGAGATCCATACCATCTCATGACATTCCCCTCATTATTATCTTTCCAATGGTTCAAACAGTGAGTCAATTAGAGATAAGGTGCAAAAATGTATGGCTCCCAGAAGTTCCGTCATTAATTGGGCTAGACCTGTCACCCAAATAGTTGCTTGAATTATTGCCTAGATCATTCTTCCCTCCTTGAGAAGCAATGGTCCCCATTGCATCAATATTTTTCACCAAGTGTGGAAATTGTATTTTGATTTGATTCCTGATGCATACTTGAAATGGACTGTGCTTTATGGAACTATGCAGGGCTCAATTGTTCACCATTTCTATTTGACCATTAGTCTATGGATAGAAGGCCATGAACTTCATTAGCTTGGTATCTATTTTATTCTATTGTTGTGTTTTTTGTGTAGTTAAGGCTGTAACATAGACCCTTTTAGATTCTTATGGCTTGACCACCATGAGAAAAAAATTCTTTGCACTAATTAGAGAGACAGATGTAGAAGGTGGTACCTTTCGTATCATGTAGCGTCATGTTACAATAGTGAGAGTGATCCTTCTAGTTCTTGATTAATATATGCCATGTCAATCATACATGAATGGATAGCCAAAGAGTATATCACAAACATCTAGATTGACCACATCACATAAGACCTCATTTTGGAAAGGTTTTATTGCATATGAGAGAAGACATTGGTGGGTGACACAGAGGTTTCTCCCTAGACTCAACCATCCAAAACTATATAGGTTTGGTTTTGGATTCATGGATAGATTTAGGCTTTTTACAAAATTAGTAGAGATTAAATTCTTTTGACTTCTACTATCCAAAATGAAATGAAGAGGATTACCTTTCACCCATAATTTAGAGTGAAACAACATTTCCTTGTTGTCTAGCCTCTCCTCATCGGTATGTGATGAAGTAATAATGGATTTGGGCTCAAAAGCTATAATCTCTTCTTCAACCTCTTCAACTACAGGGTTTGTATGAGGTAGAGTAGTGGATGTTGAGGATTGTGACTTAAAAATCAAGGACTTGATGGCTCCACATTCTTCTTTGGAGTGAGTTCTATATTTGTGGTAATCACACCACTTCCCAGTATTTCTTTCCTTTTGCTTCCAATTTTGGCCTCGTGTTTGACCTTATTTATCAATTTTCCATTTTGAAGGCCGACTCTTCATATTCATTCTTCCATGCTTATGTTTAATCTTCATTGCAAACTTATACGCCTTGCCAAGGGTTTCCAAATTGAAGATTTCCATTTCTCCCCATATCTACCATTGTATTCCACCAATATATTTGAGAACCTTGTGTTTCTCACTTTATTGGATGCCTAATCTCACAGATAGAGAATGAAAAATGTCAGTGTAATCTTGAACATATTATTTCTTACCTTGGTGAAGTTGTTGCCACTCTATATATAGATCATCATATACTTAAATGGGATGGTATTCTTATTTTACAGCTTCTATGAAATCATCCCAGGTAGGTTCCACCTCAAGGCCAATATAATCTATATTGAATCTCTTTTTGTATACTTCCCACCAATTTTTGTTAGGGAATGATGCTTTCAAAAGAGGAAAAGTGATCTTCTCTTTATTGGTGAATTTATTTTTAGAAAAATAAGATGATAATTGATCTAACCAATTTTATACTCCATCAACATTGATTTTGCCTTCGAATGTAGTGATATCAAAATTCACCTGAACATTGAAGGGTGTTGGGGCACTGAAAGGATGTGGGGGTGTAGACGAGGAGCCAGAATTTCCCATCAAGATTTTTTGGAGAATTTGAGTGAATTATTGTAGCATCTATGATTTTTGCTATTAAAGGGCTTAATTCACCCTTTCCTTGAAAGGATTAGATATTTCAGTGTTGTCTACCATTTTAAGTCATTTAGAGTGAATAGGTAGATAGTCTGTTGGTTTTATTTTTCACTCAAGCTTCCTGTAATCTAACTTCATCCTCCAGATCAGACACTCTAGAAACCAACCACTCTGATACCACTGATCCAAAACTCAAAAAATTTGGTTGAAAGATAATTCAAAAAATAAGAACAACATAATTCAAATAATGCTATCTCTGAGAAGAGATGTTTTATTGACCAAATTTGTAGACCCAAACATATGCCTATCTCTGAGAAGAGATGTTTTATTGATCAAATTTGTAGACCCAAACATATGCCTATCTTTGAGAAGAGATGTCTCATTTCCAATTCATGTTACATATTAATTTATACATGTTTTGAAGGTGGGAGGAGGATGTGTAAGGTCACCAATCTCAAGGGAGATCAAGTGTTTTGAATTCCATGATTTACAACAATAAATAGTTCAAGGAATTACTATTTTTAGAAACTTACTGTTTTTAGACTGCACTTCTAAAATTGAAATTTGGGGCCCTTACATTGGGTTTTCAAGAGTCAAACTTCATATATCAAAGATAAATTTCATCTCAAAATTTTCCCCTCATTATTATCTTTCTAAATTTCAAACGGTGAGTCAACTGGAGCTATGGTGCAAAAGTTATGACTCCAAGAAGTTCTGTCATCAATTGAGGTAGACCCGTCACCCAAATTATTGCCCAAATCATCATTATATGTTATATTATATTAAATATGATGGATATCCATGCTAAATTTATGTTTCATACTTAAAGGAATAAATAAATCGTAGTTATGATGTCAATGTTATAGTGGCTTTATTTACGGTGTAGTCCATTCAGAATAGTGTATTTGTTTATTTTTAGTGGTGCATATTAAATAATATAAAAATTTATAATATGGATATTATCATACCAATTTTTTTTATTTATATATTAATTTTTGACTATATCTTCATCCAATTTTGGGGCACATCATGGGCCCCAGTCCCCAAAAGACTAAAATACTAAAAAGCCTAGGCCACTAAAAAACAAATCCAAAGAACATTACAACGTCAATAATCGATAAAAAACAAAGTTAACCAAAGCTAACTATTGACCAAGTTTCACCATAAGTCATATTAAGTCAACTCCCATACATTTAAAAACTTTTTATAGGGTCCTTCTAGGTTTAAAATGTTCACCATGGTCCTAATTGAGGTCAAGTAATATGTTCCAACCTTTGTCATGTTTGTCATTTGCCTTCATGTCATTTTATGCCACCATTTGGGTCATTTTAATGAATTGTATGATTTTAAATCAAATAAAAAATGTTTAAATAGGTAATATCACATATGTAATATCAAGGAATGTCAAAAAAATAGTTTTGAAACTAAAAAAGTTGTAGGTTTAACATTAAAACATGAAGATCATCTGTAAATATTAGTTTAAAATGTTTGTACATAATATATGACCCATATACCATGTTTGAAAGATTACTTAATGTTTTATGAGATCCCCATAGGTCATCAATAAGCTTATGTGGCTTCAATAGG
Organism: Torreya grandis; assembly: GCA_037957365.1. Lineage (NCBI taxonomy): Eukaryota > Viridiplantae > Streptophyta > Pinopsida > Cupressales > Taxaceae > Torreya > Torreya grandis. The sequence continues at coordinate 353,683 of JARHVA010007375.1, forward strand.
TAAAAATTTGATCAAAACTAATTTATCTCTCCTATCACTCCTTTGGACAAGTCAAAAAGGGTCAACATTTTTCTATTAGTACATAGAAACTAAGAGGATTTGGAATGATTCCACTTAGGGTATGTTAGTATTCCTCATGAGATTCCATTTCATGGTCATGGTTTCTAAATTGATTTTTTTTGTTATATGAACAATCACTAATATTGTTAACACCTCTGAACTACTTATTCAACCCCAACACCAAAATTTTCTCATCTATTTAGACTAGTATATGTGAATCAAGTGACTCATAGAGTCTTCTAAAGATTTGTATTCCTTTACATGTTTTATTTAAGTCATTTGACATGTGTGGTCATGAGAGGATAGGAAAAATCACTCTGTTATGCTAAGAACAAGCACCAATGGTATGCATAAAATGTTTTGGTAGTTAAAGTGTTATGATTTTTCTAAGCCGATCTAGGTCAAAATATAATATTGTTTTTTAAACCCCTAAACAAATGGAATTTAGTTTATCCATTGAGGGTTTCCGTTGAATAGGTATTAAAGGTGATAATCCAATATGAAGGACATAGTTCTAAGTAGACACATAGTATCCATAATACTCTACATATCCATAGTAATATATTCAAAAAACAATAAATTTTGCATAATTACAAGATGGATATAAAATATACTTGTTAAGAAAATGAGATAGCATCAGACCTGAGCCTAAGATAAAATACATTAAAATAAGTGATCATAGACTGGAAGAGAGGTGCAAATTAGAATGTTTCTTAAAGAGAATTTTTACCTTAACTTATTCAAGAGGAGATTTTACTACATATAATTTCATCTATTGTTAAGTGTCTATGAGTTATAGATAAGCTTGATGGCTTTGTTCTTGCATCTTAGATGGAGAGGTCACATCTTGAGACAAGAGAAGGTTGCTTAGTTGAGAGGGGAATAGATGGTAGAGTGGGGTTTAAGTTCAGTCAAGTCCTAATGGAAAAAATTATTAAACTTTAGTGTTAAGAAATGAAAATGAATAGTGTAACTTACAAGCAACTCCTAGTGCATTGATGGTAAGGGAAGGTTGCATAATCTCAGGGCAAGAGACTAGTATATTCAGGTTTGATGTAGTCCTAGTGACATAAAGAGGAATCAAAGGGGTGAAACATAATACTTAAACATTAATCACCACCTATATTAATATCATAACTTCCCTAATATGCAAACCTATAGTTTGACTCATATACATAAACTAGTCTAAGCTAGTGAAAGGTGCAAGCTTGGTCTGTAGGTAGAGGTGCAAGTTGAATGGCCAGATTGAAACCACTCTTAGATTTATTATATCACACTCCATGTGATTCTTAGGGTCAAAATTAAACATGAATGAGGTTGAATAGATAGTTTTCTAACACCATGCTCAATCAAACAAAAGCCTGCGCTTGTAGATAGTACTATAACCTAGTCTTGATAGTTTGAGATGTTGAAGGCTCTATAAGGGTGAAGATGGATTACAAGTTAGAATAATGGGTTATAATGACCTAAAAAATATATTCATGGTCTCACATTTGTGAAATTAACATAAAAAGTGTCCTCTATTTTGTCTCATACATGAGGCACTTCACAAACAAGGTAACTTGTAGACATAATACATGAATAGTAAAAATGATGAAATTGAGAGTCTTAAAGGATATTAGAATGATCTACATATTTTAATTCAATACAAATTAGTTTTGATAATCCCCTATAGTCAATATGATCACTCATAGGTGTTCATATGCTTAAATCCATAGTCTATGCCTATTAGGCCTATAACTACGCATGAACCCTCAAGGTGTATAATGTCATTCATATGAGAATAGTATCTTACTTATAAGGTTAAGAGAATTAAAAGGAGATTATAATGTTGATATGACTATTTGGTTTGTAGATAACAACTCAAATTGGCCATTTTGGCCTAAATCTATCTCATGGATGTCTAGAATGGAAGCAACAAATCGAGAAGAAAATTTATCTTAATCATATCTATATGGATAATGTGCATCAAATATAAATAACTTATGGATAGTTGAGGGAGGTCTTGAACTCAATATTAGCAGCACTAGTTTCAGGTTTAAGGGCTGAACCTTTCTAAACCATTGTTGAGAACATGAATGACATAAAACCCTTATGAGAGCCTGATGAGAAATGTATGTATTGAAATGAAATGATAAGTGTTGAAATGACCTAAAAAGTGATTTAGACATATTTTAAACTCTCTCAAGATCTTCACCATTCAATTGTTACATATTGTCACTTGTACAGATAGGCCAAATTCTTTATTTTCTTCACAAATTTATGGTTTTTGAAGGTATAAAAGGGAATAAACATGTGAAAATAACTGTGGATGGTATGTGGAGATGTTTTATAACTCCTCATACCCCATTATCACCTTGATCATTACTGTAAACCTCTCTTCTAATTTGTTTGTTACAGAAAATTTTGGACAAAATAATGAAAAAGAAGGTGACTCCATAAGTAAGCGATGACGAGTGTGATATTTAATATTTTGAGATATAATTGATGGAATAAAAGATAAATATGTCTTAATGAGGTGTCTCAAACCTTTAAGATGAATTTCCTTGAGTACATGTTTATCACTATAATGACATGTGTGAGAACTCAGTCTTTTGGAGGGATAATTAGTGACTTCAATAAGGTAACTGACAGGTGATAAACATAATGCTATCAATTGAGGGGTGTATCATGACCTGAATCTATCATGTTTCCATATTCTCATGTCAAGGCATATGTGTCAACAAAATCTAAGACAATTCAAGATAGATAGGTGGATTCTTCATCAATAAAATAGTTTCAATAAGGCTACTAGAATGTCCCTTCGCCAATTTTAATGAGATGTCATGTTTTTGATTGGAACTTATCCAAGATAACTTCTTGATCTATTATCCAAATCTTTCTCTTTCATTTTAACTAGTTTTCAATACTTAACACTTGGCATTATAACCCTTTAGAATCATTTCTTCTCTCTCCTCTCCTATTCTCTATATATTTGATCTATTTTGTCATTATAAGCAATCACTAATTTGTATGATGAATCCTTGTTGGTTTGAAATATTTGTTTTCCTTTGAAATAAGTTTTCTGAAGCTAGTTTAGTCTATGAAATTTTAGCTTAAGTATGTCAAGTAGTCTATGTATATGACAAGTGATGAATATTTTCTCCTTGCTTCCATTATGCTCTTGTATGTATTGTGTTAGTAGAATTTATTATAACAGGTATCATAAAGTGTATATGTTCTTTAGATGTATTTTAATGTGTAAAGGATATTAGCAGTATCTAATATCAGGCCTCCTAGTTATCAACCTTTAGAAATTTATAATAATCTACTTCCATGTGGAAACACTTATTCTAGAAGAACCCTTGAGTTGAGATTAGTTTTAGCAGTCTGCCTTCTTATTGAAAATTCAAGTATGTTTATGGGAATATCTTTGGTGTATCATATACATTAGTGTAGGTTAATTTTATGTTTCCTTATTCCCTTTTCACCCCCAATAGTGATTATTATATTGTAGTCTATGAGCCTTAATAAAATATCAAATGAGATAACCTTTTAAATCTAGAGATCTATCTTTTGTAATAGCCTGTCTATATGAAGAGATAGTTCTATCTTATCCTAAATTTAATAAGACATAATTAAATTATCTAGGGAGAAAAATTGGGAGATCAGTTTCTCCATTGAGGTTTTACATTGAAAAGGTCTTAGCACAAAGTTCTAAGTGGACACATAATCTCTATACCACTCTTCGTATCTATAGCAAGAGATTCAACAAGCAATATTTTTTTGTTCTAATCACAAGGTGGATATCACATCTAATTATTGATATAGTAGGACATCATTAGACCTCAGCCTGAGATAAAATTAAATAAATTCAGTAATCACAGACTAGAAGAGATGTGTAGAGTACAAAGTTACTTAAATATATGTTTTAAATTAACTTCTTCAAGAGGATATTTTGTTCCATAACAATCATCTATTGTTAAGTGTCTATGAGGTCTGGATAATATCTATGGATTTGTTCTTATAGATTAGATAGAGAGATCACATCTAGACATAAAAAGAAGTTGTTTGGTTGAGAGGAAAAAATGATGGTAGAGTGGGGTTTCAACTGAGTCAAGTCCTAGTGGAAACACTCATTATACTATAGTGTTAAGAAAAAAAATTGAATAGTGAAACTTAAAATTAACTCCTAGTGCATTAATGGTAAGGGATGGTTACATATTCTCAAGGAAAAATCCAAATCCATTTAGGTGTGATTTAGTCTTAGTGACTTGAGGAGGAATAAAAAATGTGAAACATAGTACTCAAACATGAATCACCACCTAAATAAATCTCATAACTTCCCTAATATGCACACTTATAGTTTGACTCATGTACACAAACTATTCTATGCCAATGAAAGGTGAATTTTTGGTTTGTAAATAGAGATGTAGGATGAGTGGACACATTTTAACCATTCTTAGAGTGATGATATCACACTCCATGATATGAAATATAAAAATAAAAATGTAAAAAAATTGAATAATACACTATCAGATTTAAAAGATCTACTAATTAATTAACTTTTCTTGTTTAGATTTTTAATAAAAATATAAAAAACCAAAATTAAAATGAAGATCAAAAATAAAAAACAACAGATAAAATTAGAAAAATTCACTAGTGAATTGATAACAAAGTTTGGCTTCAATATCTTACGTCTCCGGGTCTATTTGAAGTGAGGACCATCTCCATTAAATTTGTGCAAAAAATAGCTTACAAATTTATGTCAAGTCTTCAATTCTCCTTCTCTGGTCTCTTCCTTTCTGTAAAACCATCTCTGAGAACTATCATTAATGGCCTAAGGCTGTACAAGGCATAATTAAGTCTCTAACCTTCTTAATTCTCTTTACACAGTTAGTTGAATGCTTCTCTTCAAATATAATTTTTTTCCTTATATAACACTTCAAAACCCATGGCTCAAATGGTCAAGGCTTATCCTTTTTGCACAATAGGTGCAAGGTTGAAGGCTTTGGCCTTCTCTTTTAGTACTTTAGACTTATCTCTTTATCCCACATTTTGAAATGGGAAATGGCATTAAGTCTTTTTTAAGGTTGGAGGCCTCCTTACATATGTTGATTCCCATTTTGGTGGGCTTGAGGTGCTAAACATAGCATGGTTTATAACATAGCACTTGGTATTTGGGTTGTCCTCTTCTCACATTCTATAGCTCAGCATTTCTCACGGTCTCTAATATGGGTAAATTGGTTGGAAGGAATGAAAAGTGTGGGTTATCCCATGTGGCATAATGGATAATGGTAATATTAAATTTCCAATGAAATATTACAAATCTTAAAAAATATATAATTTAATTGTCTCACATGCATCCGATGGGCACAATATAATGGTTTAAAATCAAATGCAAATGCATTGCATTATGAGATGGAGGCCAAGGCACCCCTCCTAAATCAAGTGTGTTGACCCTCACTGAGGGCCACCAATGAGCCAATAACAGGGACCATAGTTCTCCATATGATCACATGTCAAAGACTAGAGGCTATCAATAAACCAAACACCAACCCAATTTTTTTGCACAAATTCATATTGCCATGTGTCAAATGTTTATTGGTCCACTTGGTGCATTTGAACAATTCCACATCATCTTTTGACACTCGTTATTACCTTAGCACAATAAAATTTTAGCAAGCTATATGTCAAGCATCTGGACTCCATTTTACATTCTAGAAGAAGAGCCATAATCTCTCAACGAAGTCTTTGATGTGAAAATGGTTCAAACAAAAATTAAAGACTTTAAAAATGGAATGGTACATGGATCCATCTGTATCACTCTGTGTGATTATTAGAGACTAATAAAATATTAATAAATCTTAATAAATAGATTTCTAACTCCATGCTCAGTCAAATAGAACCCTGCACTTACATATAGTTCTATAAGCTAGTCTTGAGAGTTTTAGATGTTGAGAGATATGTAAGTGTGACTAGGGATTGAAAAATTCTATAGAGGTTACTCATGACCTAAAAATCATCTACATGGTCTCAATTTTTCCAAAATAATAGTTGAAGTATCCAATATTTTGTCTCAGACATGAGGCATTTCACATTCAAGGTAACTTGCAAACATAGTACATGAATATTAAAAATGATGAGATGGAGAGTCTTAAGGGAATGTAGAATTATGTATATATTTTAATTAAATATTAATGAGTAATGATAACGCCCTATAGTAAATATGATCACTCACAACTGTCTTAAGGGAATGTAGAATTATCTATAGAGTTTAATTAAATATGAATGAGTACTGATAATGCCCTATAGTCAATATGTTCAAATACTCAAAAGCACATTATATGCTTATTAAGCCTAGAGCTAAGCATGAACCCTCATGGTGTCTAATGTCATTCATATGACCATATTATATATATACACACATAATATTGTCAAACTTTTACTAATTAATGAAACATTGTATCTTACAAGAACTAATTGAGTCTCAATCTCTCTGAGTGTATGCCTTAAGAGGGCACCAAGAAAGGGGTGGGTAGACCATCGGTGCTTCATAAGATTATTTTTCCTTTTTCCACATGCCATCTACACACTTGTCTCCTAAAATATTTAACTCTAATATTATTCTTCCCTTTCTTAATCATTTGTATCATTTACCATGCGTTATCCTTCTTTTCCTTACATTATCTCCCTTATTCCTATTCAATAAATTAGATTGGCCATATGGATTTTTAGGTTTCCTTCTCAATAAAATTGGTCAACTTGGTTGACATAGTTTATTTTGGGGACATTTTAGCTATTTTTCCTTATCTGTATCTTGACCAACCTAGCATAGATTTCAGTCATTACCCTAAAAATATACTAGGTTGACCTAGTCCACCTAGTATAGTAGACATGTCTGAATGATTTTTTTGATATATATATATAATGTCATTTACCATAATTTCATAAGAATTGAAATAGTGCAAATAATTTTGGGAATAACTGCTAACAAACATCTATTTATTGACCATTCTACTTGAGGAATAAAACTTTAGGGTTTAATAGTCTCTTTTAGAGATTTGATCTTGTTTTGTGGAGAAGTATTTTGGATGCCTAGGTACGTCATGTACCCTAGAGATGATTTATGTTGGTTATCCTTATAAGCCACAATAATTTCTTATGAAGCACCATGGTCAAGGAACAAGTTGAGACTGGATAGGTTCATCTTCAAAGGTAAATATTCCTAAATTTATTTTCACTTAGTAAAATTAGATGGATAATGCAGTATGTATTCTTCTCTTCAATGTATTAGGATTATGTATACAATGGTGTGATTATATGTCACCTATGCATGTTTAGTTTAGCAATTGTTTATTTGTTTTATTCTAACCCCCACTTTGTGCCATAAGCTTTGGTACATACTAGTTTAGTTTACTTTTATTGTTATTAGAATAGTTTACTTTCTTATTTATTACATAAATGTACATCAAATCATAGGACTATTTTAGGTTTATTATGTGATTGTGTTATACTTTAGGCTTCCAAACCCTTCTAACATGATGTGTTGTGACAATTGATATGAGTAATCCCCTAATTAGGTCTAGTGGATCCCCATATTGAGCATGCTCATGCTTAACAAGTGTATACCCAATCAGAAGTGTAGGTGTGCTCTATCTTATCTAATCTATGATTAATTAATTTTGAATCATGTAATTTTGATTATATATGTTCTGGTGAACCTGATGTGAATCAAACTCTTGTTGTATTTGTTAACTTTTATTTCTTTTATTTCATTTTTTTCATCATCATTTTTATCTTATATTTTGACATACTAGATGGATTCTATTGACTTAGTAATATTTTTAATGTGTGTAAGTTTTCAGGTTTATCAACTACTAGGATGACTAAGCTGACCTAGTGTATTTTTAGACTTGCATCTTAGTCAACTAGGTTGACCAAGTCTACCTAGTACATTTTTATAACTTTTTCAATAGGTTTTGGTATTGCTTAGTCGACCATCTCAACCAAGTTTTTAGGTTTTTCAAATTTTTATCTAGGGTTATTTATCAAATATATCCTTCATTTCCATATCTAAATGACTCAGGTCAATTTCTACTTCTTTGTCTCTTTTTATTTCTATATTTTCCTTTCATAATTTGTAGTCTTTAAAATTGCTCAAGCCTAGTCAAATAGGTTGACCTGGTAAATTTAGTTTTATTTCCTTTAATATATCTATATCAAATTTATCATATTCCATACTTCATCATGATTGAAACTCATTTTACAGTTTGAAAAATGGATAAGGATAACTAAATATATAGGCAAAACAAGAAATCAAAGCTTGTCTGTTGTATTAGGTCGACCCTGTCAACCTAGTATCTTTTTCAACCTCTGTTCACTATACTCGATCAACTTGGTCAATCTAGTACTATCTATAGACCTTTTTTAGACTCTTTTTATTGCACTAGATTAACTTTGTTGACCCAATACAATTTTATATGCCCTATCCTCTATTCTAGGTCAATTGGGTTAACCTTGTACAGTTTGCATTTTCTTGTTTTTATTTTATTCATTTATTTTAAATTATCATGAAACCTATTATAAAATTATTTATTTATAATCTCAATCCATTCAAAATTTACATGATTTGTTATATATAAGATAACTCTTTATGATGCATCTCTTCATCACATGGTTCTAAATCTTCTCAATCTACCCCATATAGTATAATTGATCCAGATAATCCTATTAGAAAAATCCCCAACCATGGAAATCATATACCTTATACCACTTTTACACCTTCTAAACCTATAATTCATAAACTCATTAACCCATCTACATCAAATGCTTAAACCTCACATAATGTTCCACCCCTTACAACCAATGTTCATAATCTTTTTGTTACACCCATAACAAGAGCACCTATCATTATCACTTCCCAAAGTAACATGGTTAAACCCAATAAAATTGATAATCTAGATGGTTCCCAATTTTTCAAAAACCTTGATGATAATACTATTTAGACTCCTCACAAGAATGGTGGATTTACAAAGCTTCCTTCTTCTACCACACTTAAGATAACTAATAACAATATTGGGAATCCTCCACCTACAAAGAATATTCTTCCCACCAACACTAACACTCCTATTCATATCAACACTAATACCCCACCTTCCAATCCACCTATTAATAAAAGTCATCTTCTTTTACAAGTCATAAATCAAATGAACATCATGCAAACAACCAATTAATCTCAAATGATGACCATGTAACAACACTTATGCAACATGATTAGTCAACCACCTCAAGTCATCATGTCTCAACCAAATCCAAATTTTGTTCCTACTCTTAGAAATGCCAATGGGAATATCATCACTCAACATCTAATGAATAACAAAATGCTTCAACATCTTTTACATCTATAGATATTGGAAACATTTCTCCAACTATCACATATAATGGGACTAAGGACCCTACTAACTTTCTTAAGTCTTTTGGTAATCTTTATAAGGAATGGTTCCAAATAAACACGTTTTCACCACCAAGCTCTTAGCCAAAACCTTTTTTGGTGATACACTTGAATATTACAACCAACTTCCTAGACATTCCATCTCACAACTAGAGAATTTAGTAAATGCTCTAGTGAAGGAATTTCAACTTGATGACCTTCCTGAAGAATTACCTTATCCATTTCATCAATGCCAAGAAAATTCATAATGAATCTACTCATGCATTCATGAAATGATGGAAGTTTATTTCTCATATAGTGAACCATAACATGAATTATGACAGTCTTTTAAAACTATTTGTCATTGCTCTTAAGGCTCCTCTTTAATACAAAGTTAGAATATTTTCTCCTAAACTTTAGAAGAAGCCTTAGAACAAGCAAAAAGATAAGATTTTCTTATGACTCAATTTGAACCATCTGACACAACTACTAAAACATCTTTCCAATCTTATTATCATACTTTTGATTGATCCAAGTCTCCCCAACCTAAAATTAGAGCATCCAATTCAATAAATTTTAACCCAACCCACCCTCCATTGAGTCTAGAATAACATAAGGGTACATTTCCACCCTTTAGACCCATGAATTTTTATCCTTCCAAACCTCCTCCCAAATGGTATAATCCTAATAAGTTTTATTGGTGGCATGCTACTACATGTCATCCTCATGATTTTTATCAGGTTATTCATCAATTTCTTATTTCTTCCTTGCTTGGTCTATGTTTCAATCTTAATATCCTAACCAAAGAATGTTATCAATAATATCTTTAATCTTCTTAAATTGAATCTCAAGAATCACAATCACATCAACATCAACTACCCCATGAACACATCTCATCTGCTAATTTTGTCCAAATCACAGTTCATCCTTCTTCCTACAGTAATAAGGAAAGGATAATTAATATAAACAAATTAAAACATAATGTTTCATCCATTGAACCTCAACCTCTTAGGCCACATGGACCTAAAGAGTACCTAAATAAAATGCGTACTCCAAATCATATCATACATGGTTATCCTTTATATCCTTGTGCCTCTCCTACACATCATATATCACATTCAACATCCTTAAAATCTAACAATCCAACACATTTACCTATTTGCAAATGCACTTACCAACCTAATTCAAATGATTCTAATGGTTAACATCAACTTCCTCTAACTCAAATGTTGGGGCATATTGTAATGCCCATCCACATATCCATTCAGACTTTGGGGCATCTTATGATGCCCATCCTTAAGTCCACTTACCTTTTGGGGTATCTTGTGATGTCCAATTTTATTATAAAATGCATATTAACAAAAAAAAATCAACATTGAAGAAAAATTCTTAGACTTATAGACTTATATTTCACATGTTCATCTTTGATACAAATGTTATCATAGATTTTTTTTCTTTTTTTTTGTCTCATGTTTCTTTGTTTTTTTTGCATTTTTCTTCTTTTAGTTTCACTTTCCTAAACATCATTATTTTCCTTTATGTTATTATGGGTTTCTTACATATCAAATTTGGTATTTGATTTCATTTATTGTCCTCATATACCTCTTTTATTATTTATATTTTTATACCATTCTTTGCCTTAGTAGCTTTATGATCATTTTGCCCCTTTCTTTAGCATTTATCTCTTGATGTACCATAGTCTTATTTTTCATTTTGAAATTTATCTTTTGGCACACTCGTGGGTTTTTATTTTTTGAGTTGTTTTGTAAGACCATGGATGGTACCCATCATTCCTCACAAAACCACCATATTTCACTTATTTTCCTCTTGTTGTTGCTTTCCAATGTTATGTTGGCATCTTTTGGGTTTTTTTATTTGAGGTGATTTGTACAAAGTTTCACTCATTTTTTATTTTCTCTTTCTTATTAACACCTTCATGGATCTAATTTTTATGGGTTTCTATGTAATACCATGGATAAAACCTAGCCCTCCTCATAAAATTACCATATTTTCATGTTCTTTATGATCCTTGTTATTAGACATAGCTTTTGCTTCTTGTTTTAGATGGAATTTGCATAAAAAATTATGTTGGAATGTTTTCCTCTATTTCCATCATTATTATCATAAGGAATCACAACTTTCTTCTCATTGTATCCTTTGTTTTTTTCCTGCTGTCACAATTTTTTAAATTTGAAGCAATTCAAATTATTTTGTGTGTCACTCCTCTTGATTTCCCCTTTATTTCACCTTCACATTGGATAAAACAAGGTCAAAGTCAAGATAAAACTTTTACTTCACTAGGATTTATGAGACCTTAGACCCCATACTCTTTCAATTTCTCTCTTTTAATAACCTTGTCTAAATGTTCTCAAATGAAAGTCATCTTTAGCACCCATATTTTGTTTTCAAAATCCGTATGAATGAGGAATCTTAAAAAAGACATAAAAAGAGTTAAAAGATAAATCATTGAAACAAAATGCAATGATATCTAAATGGCAACATATAAATCTCAAAAGTTAAATTCACACCAAATGACATGATTACAAGCTCATTAATACATAACTAAAGTTATCAAAATCTGATTAATCTTAGTTTTATAATAGAAATAATATGACTCATATATAAAATTACATTTTATTAGTTATGTTAATAAAAATTTATTAAATAAAATAAAAAGTGGTGGAAAAAAAAGTCATTCCAAGGAATATTATTCAATATAAAAGATATGATTAACTTTTTAAATTGAACTAAAACTTTAAAAAAATAATTATATGAACAAAAATATACAAAATTTTAATGTAACATTTAACAAAACTATATTTTGAATAACAAGGTTTTTTTTTCCCGTTAGTACAAATTTATTTTTTTACAAAATATATATATATATATATATATATAACCTTAGTGTAAGGATTAAAAAATACAAAAAGGTGCACCACCCTAACATACACTCTTGATATAAAAAAATTTATATTGGCATGGACATGACTCTTGTTAATCTCAAATATCTGTAGTGATTTTTATTTAAATTTTTTTGAGATTTATATTTTTAAAAAAAAATCAACATAGAATATGTCACATTAATACTTGCTATATTTATCTATAGAGGTTAGTATTTAAAAATTAATTATAATAAATTATGGTTAAAATGTGGTAATATAACAAACATGGAATCCACATAGTTAATATTATAATAGTGTTTTTATGTCAATTTACAAATGATAATGTATCAATATTTATGTGTATTAATGTTTTATTAGAATTGATGTCACAACTTATATCATATTATTGTTTATTTTAAAGATTTATATTTAATATACAGGATTATCGATAAATAATTTAGTGTTAATATCTTTCTATTTATTTTTATTGTTATTATTTATTTAATGAAATAGAGTGTATATTGTTAATAAAAGTATTTTAATATTTATAAGAATATTTTAAAAAATATTGGTGGTTAGAGAATATACCAAAACAAAAAGTAAGGTTTAGTTTATGACGCACAAGTTAAATCAAAGTCAAGAAGCACATAAACAAATTAAGCCAACCTCATAAAATCTATATTACATCAAAAAAGATAAATTATATAGAAATAGGAAAGAATCCAACAAAGGAGGAATCATGGTTAGGTGGATCACTGCATCTAGAGCTTAGATGATCATTCCCCTCAATAATAGGTAATTATATCTAGAATCAAACATGTATTGGTCACCCTTTTCTTTCATTTCATTACCTTGGATAGAGTGATGGGGAAAAATAACTATGTCAAGCCTGTGGAAGCCTTTATCTTATGCTGGTTGCCTACCACTCTTTGAAATTCAAGGCAAGTAACTCAATTTGTGCTAGTTTGTAGGAGGTGGAGAGCTCCACCATTGACCTTATAGAGGATGAAGAGGTGAACATCACCAACCTCCATGATGGGCCAAGTAAGGAGCTTGGTATCACTATGGAGATTAAGTAGCATGGTTGTGAGAATGCTGATTATCTTTAGCTATGATGAAGGCCATGCACATGAGGGCCACTACCACCTCTTAACTATGTGGTCTAAAGAAAATAGGGTGGTACTTCAGAAATATTATATGGGTCATCACCCAAATGGTAAGGTAATAATTTCAAGTCATTGTTGTACAAAAGTTTAGTGCGTAAAGTTGTGTAATTATAGTCTTGACTTATTACACTCAAGCACAAACATTAAATTGTCTTTCTATTCTCAATATTTTACACTCAGCTAAATCTATATCAATTTATATAAGGCACATGCCTTATGTGCTTACCTGAAATGAAATAGAGAAAGAAACATGACCCACATTGGGCTAGCTATGCCATGGTACAAGTCATGAATTATAGGACTTTTTCAATTCCAAGAAGGTTTCAATTTGATTCACAGGCACGTGCCTTTCATGAGTTAAGCCTAGTGGTCTATAGGTGCAAGTATTTAGGTGGACTAATTCTAGGGCATGTTGGTGCAAGATCTTGTTAAGCTAAGTATAGATTCATATCAATGTTAGAATGGTGAAGGGGCTACTTTTAGTTATGTTCATAACTTGGCTTGTACTTCATATCAAGGGTAGGAACACTAAATACATAAAACTCTCTACACTTACTCTTTTCCTATAAGTATGAATGATGTCATCAATATTTGTAGAGATGCCATTAACGGTGTAACTAGAAGAATGTATCAATATCTCTTGACATAAATGCATGAAAATTACAAAATTACAATTAATACCATATTAGAATATCAATGTAATGGATGCATAGACTAGAAACATCATGTTTACTTCAAACATTCATCACCATTAATCCAAAATTTAAAGAATATAGAGTTCACAATAGGGAACATGTTCAAGATTACACAATTTAATGGCCTAGAGGCTGATAGATGAGCTTGGGCATATAAAAATGGATACTTTTGTACATCTAAACAACTTTTAATTCTATTATAATCCATCATAATGTATATAGGAGCACTTCAAAATTACCAAAGATTTGATACATCATTTTTCACGTCATCTTCTTTACTAGTTTGACATAATTTTATATTTCTATAAGAACGTCTCTACCAAGGTGAAGTGCACATGTGAAGTGCCAAGCTAGATCCTTTGTAATCATTTCCCTACATTCATTACCTTGAGAATTTCACATTGTACTTACCATGTATCACCCAATATTGGAAGATGTCTTAGAAATCCTACAATTGGTTAACCACCTCCCAACTAGTGCAAGATATGTATTGATTCTTCCAGCTAACAATAAGATTCCAAAAATCCATCATCACTTAAAATGATGGATAACATCGATGTGTCTTTTATGTTGATGTGAATACATAAATACCAAAATAAGGGGATCAACATTACCCCATTCAAAATTTATAGTCTATCCTCAAACTAGGTTATCAAAGTCTTTAGCATGCAAAACTTGGGCATGCTCTCCTTAAGCTCAGTGATAAAATTATCAAATCCATTTATTGCAAGCTTGATTTCTTCAAAAATTATATGTATTTTGTTTGAGGCCACACTAAGCTCAAGCACATCAGTCTATTCGAACTTCTTCTTGAAGGACTCAATATTTACATTAGCCTTTGTTACACCCCATCCAAGATTTCTCCTTACTCATAGGCCTTATTTTGTAAACCACAGAAGAGTTATTCCAATTTTTATTCTTGGTACTTTATCTATGTGCTTATCACATTAACATTTCCCATGATTTGTGCACACTTTGACTTGCTCGTAGATTAAACATGTGCCATCAATTATTCATTCTCTTCCTTTTCTTACTTGAGGCATGCATCTATGACTAATACTTGTTTGAGAAGATCAAAAATATGGTATCATTTACATCTATGTATTCTTCATATTTCATGAAGATGTCCTCTACCTCTTCAATCTTAGTAGTAATATCCTTCTATAGCATGGTGCAAGGATCTTATTCTTGTTCTTTTTGTAATTGCTTAGGTTTTATCCTTGGAAGTATTAACATTGACTGAAAATGATGGTTTTGTCATTCCTATGCACTCATATAGTTGTTTTAGTTTAAACTTGGTAGCTTGCACTTCCTCTTGGGCTTATTTATGGAGTTACTTCCACTTTTTTTCCCTACTATCATTGATTATATTATGATGTGCAACCTCAATGGCCATCCTAATATGTGTATTCATAGATCATACTGGGTTCATAGCATGAGGGTTTATGATGAGGGATTCATGCCTTTCCTTAGGTTCTTTTGTGCTCAAAATATCTACTATAAGAACCTCGATGTGAGGTTCCTCCATGTAATAATCAAACACAAACACACTTTGTTTGTGAATCCTAGTAGTAATGGCTTAGGGTGGCATGGTGTCAAACATGTATAGTTCCTCATCATCCAATCCATTCTATGTACTTTCCATTATGATTAGTTCTAATTCATCCTTATCAATGATGGCCACCTATGTTTTCTCTACCACCTCTTTGTTCAATTCTTTCTTTAGAGGACTCATCTTGTTCCTTAAGGGGTTATTCCTTAGATGTTTCCCCTTCATCCACTTCTTCCTTCTGTGGTTTCTCAATTTTGACCTCCAAGTTTATTCCCTCATTGCCAACATCACCTTTTTCTTACTGGGTTCATCTATAGTCTCCTTTTATTTTTCCAAGATACCAATATTGTGTTATTTTTGTTGAGGTACACCTTCACTACTTAGGCGTGCCTCTTGTGTATCTTTTTCTACATAGATGGTGAGGGAATTGGGCACTTTCTTGGTTGGTTCGATAGCTTGCCCTGCACTTATAGGAACCTTCTTGGCATTCTCTACCTTCTCTGCTTTATTTTCTTTTACAGGTTTGTGTTTCATTTCAATTTTTACTACCATCTCAATTTCTTCCTCGTTATAGCCCATTTTCTTCCACAACCTTCTCTTTTTGATCTCTACTTTTTCTTTAGCCTGTTTGGACATTTCTTCAAGTGTCAATGATTTCTAAATATCTACCTCACTCAACCTCATTTCCTTCCACACCTTTTTATTCTCCTCTTCTATCTATGGAGTTGGTGTGGAGGGTTCCTCGATAGATGAGGAGATTGCTAGTTCCTCTACTTCCTAAATCATGATAGTTATGCTAATTTAGAGGGCCTCCTACACATCCTTGGTGCTTGGGTGATATTACTCTTTTTCTTCTGGTAAGATATATGTTCTTGCACCTTTTTCTTCCTTAGTATCTTCCTCCATCCCACACACAAGGGTCTCTTCCTTCTCCATTTCTAGTATATTTATTATCAGGAGTGAAACAAGTATTTTAGACTTAGTTTTTTACTTCTTAGTAGAAAAGTAGTCTTTGGCACAAAGGTTGCGTGCTTATTAGGCACTGGAGGTGTAGCTTATTTGATGGAGGAAATATTTAACCTAATTCACTCCTTGATCTCCTCAAGTGTCTCTCACCAATTATTCTATGGGGTCTTCTCCTGCATCTTTGATGATGGCTTCCCTTCATCACTGATCAAGAGAGGGTGATCATCATCTTTTTCCATAATGACAACCTTCTTTCATATATTCATCATAGAATACAAATCCAAGATGCACCTAGTTATAATTTCCCTCTAGAGGGATGGAGGTATATTCAATTGGAGTCATCCTCTTGGTCGTTAGTGGCCTTTTCTCTTGGTTTCACATATTGGCACTTTAACTTGTTCCTTTATTAATCCATAGTCTTCATTGATATCTCAAACTACTATGCATTGGGAATCCTCCTTAGTACTATCATGAAGTATTTGGCATAAAATTCGTAGGGTGACTTTATCCAACCAAACAAGTTTTCATTTGTTAGTACTAGGTGTACTACACAAAAGTGATGCATGATGGCAAAGGTCACCAAACCTACCATGTGATGGGGGAGCTTCTATTGGATAGGACATTCAATCTAAAATTCCTTAATGTATGAATTACAACACCTGTTTACTCTCATCTTTTACTTTTGGGAGAAGATGGGTTGGTATGTGAAGTCTTGGTACATTAGCACCAGAGAGAAATTATGTAGTGGGAACACCCAAATATTGTCATCATCACCATTGAGAACATCGATGTCCTCCACCACTATTAATATTAGCATGGAACCCCACTTAAAGGTCTCATGTTCCCTATGTAATTCTAACACCTTCTTCACAACTCCTTGCCACTAAACTTGGAGATGTTAAAATTTTATCCTTCTACCATGTGGTGGGTGATGCACAAGTAAGTATTAATGATGTTAAACCATCATTAGCCAAGGCAAATATAAAATCTCATAAGGCACATTATTTCCCTCATTACAAGGTCTTGAATATCCTTAATAGGGAATGCAAATCCTACATTGTAGTAGTCTATGAGTTATGCAACCCTTTCTACCCACACATCATCGGCCATCATCTAATGGATGTATGTTACTACACCTAGGAGTCTTGTGATCTTGTTAATGAGGCATACCAAGATCTTTATGTGCCTCCCTATGAAATAAAAGTGATTACCATTAATGTAAGAGAGGAGGAATTACACTAATTCCTCTATCTTGACAAAATTTGGTAGCTCATACAATTAGGTCATGCTAGTGGTTACTATCTTATCTCAGATGGAGATGTCAAATAGTCCTGTGCCTACTTTGGTTTTCATCCCTACATCAACAATATAATCTTAGTTGAGTTAATGTTCATTTCTCAATGTTTGATGGTTGTACTCCTCTAATCTACATATGTGCATGAAGGATACCCATGTCTCCTCCATTATCTCCTCAGTGGGAACTACATTTCTATATATGCAAGGTTTGCACTTGATTTTGAGTCTACTAATACAACACTAAAAACTTCTACCAATTGTGCCTCTTTCTTCACATCTACTAATTTTACCATCTATACCTTCTTGGAGTCCTTATACACTTGTGATAGTCTTTAACTTAATAATTTCTTCCCCATTTGGAATGGGATACTTTTAAATCATGGTTTGTCAATCCTTTTTAATCCTTAATTTTTTTTGTGCTTCTTCAAAGTCATGGGGTCTATAATTATGACTTTGGATCTTGAGCTTTGTAAAATTTAATGGAAGCCTCTATGTTCTCCAAAATTCATACTACCTAATTTCTCTCTCAATTCTCTCCACTCCCCTTTAATGGAATAAAAAATTTATCTTAGTTCAATCATTCTCTCTTGGTGTCATGGATGCTTAGGTTTTCACTTATGTTATAATTTTTTCAGTTTGGATATGGTTTGGATCTCTATGTCTATTTTGAATTTTCACAAGGTTTGTAACCTTTTGAATCTTACTATTCACCAATTTATACCTTAGTTTCAGCTACCTCATTAATGGCTAGTGATTAATGGCATGGTAGTGAATGGATTTCTTGAAATCTGGTAAACTCACTAAATCTATGGAAATATGCCACCATATTCTCAATTATAGTGGATATTTTTGCCTCCATCATTACTGCATTAAATTTTTGTGACTGAGTATTCAATGAAGTGACTCGTAATTCAAATGGTCACTTCCCACTGACTATTTGGTGGGCATCAATTATCTCGATGATTTCTCTCTTTCACTTCATTCACCTTGGTGTGAACCTCACCTTTATTATGGAAACTTGGGTGTAGAACTTCACATTCACTTAATTCTACATCTTCAATTCCATTTATCCTTAGTGTTACACTTCCTTTCAAGCACGCTTTCATTCTTTGGTAAATTTTTCTATGCTTTCAGCTATTCTTGCTTTGGCCTTCCCTACCTCATCTAAATTATTTTTCTAATCTTCCAACACTTCATTCCCTAGGTTTCGAGTCCATTTATCAACTTCTAGTCACATATTTATTAATTTGGTAACATCATGCACCCAAAAACTTAGGTATCTAACCTCAAACACTTTAGGAAGTTCTATACTCGACTCACTTGACTATATTTAACCATGTAAGCACTAGAAGAGTTCTCATTTGGGCTTGAAAGTGACATGTTTACTCACTTAACACAGATGAAAAATATATAAGGAAACATTTGGCTTGCACCAAACTTTATTATGGTCAACACAAAACAACTAACTTATGACTAGTAAATTAGTGTTTCATGGCTTAAACACCATCCTATTGGCTATAAGGCTTCAATCTATTACCATTGAAATGTCTAAAGAGCATTTTACCCATCAACATGTGCAACATGCATGCACCAGTCTCCAATATGTTATAGATGATATAGGCTATATTTCACATAATCTAGAACTTGCCTATGTCCTTGAGGTAGTTTGATTCATATAGTAATACCAATTCTCTTTCATTAAGTACCTTGCACTTGATATGTTTATCATGACATAACTTATAACAGTCATTCTTAACTTGTTGAATCCATCTTTCTTGGGTGCATGTATCATCCAAGTACTCCAAGTCCTTCAGGCATACACTCAAAGACTCTTTGTCATCCAATAGATTAATACACTTAATACATAATGAGAGTACTAGAAATTCCATGGGTAGAATGGCCTCTACCCAAAACATCATTTAGAATGGTGTATCTTTGTTTAGTTGTTTGTATGTAGTGTGATACACACATAATACTACTAACACATTGTCATTGTAATCTTTGTGACCAACATTGCATATCTTTGTAAGGCACGTTCTTAATATTTTATTTAAAAATAGAGTGGTACCATTCACTTTGGGAATATAAGGTGTCATCTTATGGTGTGCCACTATATATTCAGTCAGTAGGATTTGAATACTTACATTTATAGAGTGTGCACCATGTTTGATGGTTAAGATAAGTGAGCATCAATAGTGGTTAATGATGTTCTCCTAGATAAATCTTACTACAGTGGTGGGTGCATAATATTTTATTGGTGCTACCTCAGCCCACTTAGTGATATAATATATGGCTAAAAGAATGTATAATGCACCTGTGTGCCTCATTCAAGAGTAATGGGTCAAAAAAATTCAATGGACCATTATTCATATGGCACCTAAGCAAGGATGGGAATGAGAGGTATCTCATCCCAGTGGTTTGGATTTCTGATGCATTGGTAGATGTCACATGTTTTGGTACAATCCTTTGTATCCTAGAACAGATTTAGCCACCATAAGAGTGAGTGAAATACTTTGTGTGTCATATCATCTCTATTAGAATGGCCTCCAATAATCCCTTCATGCACTTCTTAAAGTAATAAACCCTATTCATACTCTAGGACACATCAGTGTAGGACCTCATCTCAGCATAACATGTATAGTTCCCCACCAATGAGTTGAAATGGGGTGTAACAAACTATGAGTTGATTCTTCTCCTTGATCATCATAGTGTGGGGCATAGATCCATAAGTCAAAAAAGTGGTGATCTATGCCAAGTATTTTAGGATGTGATATACCCTATAGTGTTATGTGTCAAACACACCATCTTTAATAGGCTTTGCCAAATCACCAGAGTTGATGCAAGATAAATGGTCTAGGATATAGTTTTGTTTCATAGGTTTGAATATAATATAAAATTGGAACTCTTATATTAAAACTATCCATCAATAATTATGCTCATAGAGAGTTGGCTTGTTCACTAGGTACTTCTGAACCTCATGATCAGTGAAGAAGATGAATAGGGTAGCTAATAGGTACAATCAATACTTTTATAGGCAATAAGCCATGTCAAACACCTTGCACTCAATTGTGGTGTAGTTATGTTTTGCCTTTGTCAGTTTCCTACTTGATAAAGAAATGGGATGGTCCATTTTCACCTTGACTCATTACACCAGAATGGTGCCAATCATATTACCAGATGCATCGACATAGACATGTAATAGAGTCATCTAGTCGATAAATTGTAATATTGATGTGCTAACCTATTTAAAATTCAAGTATTCAAATGCATATTCTTGCACTGCATCTCAATAGAATGGGCCATCCTTCACAAGAGATCTTTTAGTAGCATTAAAATCTTAGCATAGATCCTTTTGAAATTTCTATAGTACCTAAAATGGCCAAGAAAGGTACAAACATCATTCTACATTTATGCAGTCTAGAGATGAAGGATGATGGAAATCCTTATAGGATCAATGAGTAGACCATATTTGTAGATGATGTCCCTAAGCAAAGAGTCAAATTTCATTGTGAAAACTCATTTCTTAAGGTTTAAATAAATTTGAAACTATTAGCACCTATCAAAAAACAAGTTTATGTTGTCATACCGATCCTTCACTAATCCATACATAGTCCAATCGTCTGAGTATGCTTTAAGGAACTTGTGAATGGAGTACTTAAAAGTGGTGATCACCACTTATGATAATATGGGTAGAACACTCATGATGATATCCTGAGAACCCATCAATAAAAGTGTCTATCTTACAACTTGGGATGCCATCCAAAACTTTGTCGGTGAATGGAGTCAAAAATAGGTTAGGTATATAGGAAGAATTCAAAAATCTAAAGTGAATACAAATATATATGATCCTTATTGATACTTACAACCATGGGGCTAACCTATTTATACTTTTTCATAGGCTAGATAATGCCTACAACTATAATATCATCAATCTCTATTTTGACCTTAGTGAGAAGATTGTGGTTCATCCTATAAGATCACTCCTTAATAGGTTTTGCACCATTGACTAGTTTGATGTTCATCTTCAAGAGGGATGGGTGCATTCATTTCATGTCTCTATATTTCTTATGGAACAAGTATTACAATTATTTTAAGAGGTTCATAATGCATGACAACTCTATGTTAGATAAATAGGCATCTAGAGTAGCAATCTTTGGTTCCCATTCTAAGCTAATATCTACCTTTGTCATTTTTAGTGGCACATTTTAATGTTCACTCTTTTGTTGATTTGATTCCTCAACTTTTATACTACCCTAAATTGTATCTATCTGAAGATAGGTAGGGTTTTATTCTAGGGTGATATCATCAACTTGGAACACTAACTCCCTGTTGCATGTCAAATTTGTCTAGTTATGCACCTTCCAAGTTTCAACATCCTCATCACCAAAGTAATTATTAAGGGTTTGTTATGAAAATAAAGTTAGGAGTACCAAATAATTTTCACCAAATATATATTTTAGGTTCTCTTCCAATATTGCAGTGTCCTTAGACACTAACCTTTCAACTCGTTACAATGGTTAAATTAGTTCAAGGTTTTGTGAAGAAAAGGATAAGGTGTGGATAAACCACTCCTTAAGCTCATCCTATTTGGTTGTCTCATAATTCATATCATTGAAAATGTATCATGATCACACCTAAGTCTTTAAAGTCCTCTATAAGGCATGAACCCATAGGTATCTTTGGCTACAGACAGTCCATGTTTCTTCACAAAGGCCCACATGTGCTATGCAATCTGAGACACAAGAGTAAGATGAGATGTTTGGGTCCTCATTACTATTCCTAAATCTAGTCCAAATGGCTGCCTTCACATCTTGCCAAGATCGAAAGATAGGCATTTTCATTGCCTACCAACAAGTGACAGTGCTCTTCAATGTATACACTAGTGCACCCATCACATCTACTTCTATTGGGACACATGCTTCGAGGTCTCAAATATAATATTTTACTAGATTACTCCTTGCATATCTTAGGAGGACTACAAGTTTTCCATTACTAAGGTGAAACACTCTCTTTCCCTTCTTCTTGGTGCATGGTACCCACTTTTTAGAAGTTCAATCATATGGACCTGGCCTATCTTCACTAGTTTTGGCACCTTTGCATACACTAAGTGGCATATTCAACCAGTGGTCTCATATGATTCTTTGACCCATCAGTTTCAATAAGAATTAGTAATATCTAAGGTTGATTTCCCATCTTCCCAAGAAATCACTCCTTAATCATTAGTGTTTAGTGTCTTGGCACCTTATGCCATGATGTTATATATGTGCTTGATCTCAGGAAATTTTAGGTAGTTGTCTTGT
Source organism: Torreya grandis (assembly GCA_037957365.1). Lineage (NCBI taxonomy): Eukaryota > Viridiplantae > Streptophyta > Pinopsida > Cupressales > Taxaceae > Torreya > Torreya grandis. Next base: position 377,012 of record JARHVA010007375.1, read on the forward strand.
TCTACCAACTCAATCACCTCAAAGCCAGTGCAAATTTTATCAACCATGATGTCTATAAATGCACTATTCGAATTTTTAGTAGGCTACCCTTGGGCCTTATAGGTCATGAAACATACATGAGGGGTATACCTACCCATTTTATCCTAGGTTTTCTTGGTCAAGATATTGACCTCAATGATTATGTCTATATAGACCTCAAAAATAGGCAATCCATCAATTTTTAAACCCATAAGGAATTCATGGTTATACTTTACATTTTGTGTATGCAAAATGTATCATACCCTCTCCATTCATGGCATAGTAACTTCACCTTATTTTTGTCTTGCATGTTTCAAAAGCAATATCTTCAATAGGGGCAACATCCCCTCTATTTTTAGGAGGCATAAGATATCTTTTAACTCTTGTATCTACACTTCCTAGTTGTCTTACTTTTCTTAAGATGTAGTAGCCTACGCTTCAAGATTTTATGCATATTAGAACTCCACTTATAGGTTTTTATATTACATTCATGGCCTACTGTAATAAATAGTTTTTGTGATCTAGGTTTGGCTAAGTCACAACATTAGGTTAAGTATGCATTACACACTTAATGTGGCTTTTATCCTCATATTCTATACATAACTCAGGTATTGGTATAATTGGAATCTATGTGGTGAATCCAATACAAATAATTGCCTATAGTTTGACCATATTTGTGTGGGTTAGTTACACATTCAAGATCTATTTCTCCATCTTTGGCTCATGCCTAATCATTCCTTCACCCTTGTCTACATCAGGTCTACCTTGGGATAACTTTTTTAATAATTTGGGGTATAAATTGACCTTATGGGACCCTCGATAATACCTATACATGGGATGTGTAGGGAAGTTGTGTTAATAAGCTTCTGTTCATCCACATTTTCAACAAGAATAGGGTGGGAACCTTCCACCACTATAACACCACCTCACCCTCTAGCATCTCATTGCATCCCAAAGATTGTATTTTGTTGACCATAACCTTTGTTTCTTTGGTTATCCTTCCCTCCAAATACTACAATGGCCTACCTTGTGCCTCTTTCCATGTTCTCATACATCTCATCAATCACCTAGTAATTAGTAGTGGTATGTGTATAAGCATCGTATAATTAGACAATAGATAGTTGTGTTGACCTAGCTAGTATGTTATAATAAAGGGTAGTTATGAACATCATGGGCCTCTCAATAAACTTCATAGCTTAGAATTATGGTAAACACAATATTTTAAGGGTATTTATTCCTACTATGGATTTCTATTTCATATTCAGTGCACCATAATCCACTTCGAGAATCTTGTGATAAGCTACCAGTATGTTTTAAGACTTGGGAGGCCATAGACTCAATTGTTTCCTCGATAAATGGGTTGATCCCATCACTTATGCTTCCAAATACCTTGGATATAAGTGTGGATTAAAGTTCTTCATGAGGGTTTATAAATCTCTTCATGGAAAGCACTCTCTAGAAAGGCACTAACAACCCTCTAATGAACAATTGCACATGCTGAGAAGGGTGAATATCATATGTGAGTTTTGAGATGAATGTTTTAAACCTTGTATTTTATAAGTGCACACATTATAAGAGTTCCTAGGTAATTTATTTGATCATGGTGATGCTTTGATGTTCAAACTTTGTAATGTCAAACTCCTTAAGGGAATACTTCCTTGAAGATATCATAATTGGCCATAACCTAGTTAAGATCAAAATTTCTATACCATGTATGGGCACGATCAAGTAGAGTGGTTACAATCTGGGTCAATTTATGATCATATAGGGTTATAGCCCATGTGTTACTATAGTTCACACTTCATCACATGTTCTTCATTTTTAATGCCCCGATACTTTTGCAACTACACGACCATTTCATAATAGATATACTATGGAGAGCAGTTGTGATCTATGGCCCTTTTCCCCTTAGAATTTTTATTTGTGGTGATCCTCCAATGCCTCCATCCACTAGGTTAAAAATTAGTCCTATCATCACTATTAGTGTCATTGATCTTGATATCACTGTATTACTTGTTGTTCTGAATCACTTCCTCTAGGTTGTTACCCACTCTATTTTATTAACACTAGCTGAGCTAATATGCTTGTGCTCAAGTTATATTGTGTCAATTTAGTGCCCACAAGTCTAGAGGTAGTTTTGATTACCTACTGGTATGGAATAATTTATTCAAACATGAAGTTTCATTCTAAGTATATAAAATGTCTAAAATATATGTCAACAGCAGGGTAAATGATCACTTATATACTTTATTCAAGTGGGAGATCTAGTGTGTTAGCATGCATCACATGTTCAAAGGGGTTAGGCACATCAAACACACCTTAAATCACCAAGTCTTATAGGAACTTAGTGGATTCCACACCTATGAAATACTAAGATTGATCCTTTGCTTCAGCGTATTTCTCCTCCTCCTAAGCACTTATTAGATCCAGATCTTATATTAGTTTGCATCATTTCTTATCATAAGTCTATCTTTTAAGATCTTATGTGCCATATTTCTCATCCCCATCCATTTCACTTGACCTACACATCCCCTTTTCCTCCTTTGCACTGATCATGCATGAAAGGACTTTAGCCTTCCATCCCCAAGGTTTCAAACTAGTAATTAACCATTAGATTTTTAATCTTTAAATAAAATTATTTCACAAACATGCCTCTATGTTCATGTAAAAATTGACACTCTAATTCTCAAGGCATGCGTGTGTTGAAACTATAAACTCAAGCATGTAATTGTTTAGCACTCCTTGTCACCATTTATCTACTACTCTAGTTTAAGTGGCATCCAAGGTCTCAAGCCTCTCTTGGCACTTTTTTTCCACCCATATCACTATATATATCTTATTATGTGGTGGCTTAAAAATTCATCTAATCATCAATACATATTCTCAAGAAACTCATAGAAAAAGACCTCATATATAGAATCATACAGGTTGTTATAAACCTAGTTTCTCAACTTTTATCCTTTGTAGGTTGGATGCTTCAGTGAAAATCTATCTTCTACCTATTGCAACCAACACTTGATTTTTTTAAGGGAGAGTTAGTATATTATTATGCTTCACTATTAAAATAAGAAATTTCAACACGACTCCTAGAAATAGAACCATAATGTTGTAGAAAATTTAGGTGTACAAAGTTTTCTAAGTTAGGTCTCAACTTATTACACTGAAGTGCAAATATGGGATTGTATTTTTGTGCTCAAAATTTTACACACAATTTCACTCACATCAGTTCACATAAAGAACATGCATTATGAGCTCACCTGATACATAGAAAGAAATAACTAGGGCCTATGTTAAACTAGTTGTGCTATGACATAAGTCATGAATTATAAGACTTGGTCAATTCTAATAAGGATTCAATTTGATTCATAAGCACATGTCATTCATGGGATAATCCTAGTGGTTTATAGCCACAAGCCTTTATGTGGACTATTTCTATAGTCATATTGGTGCAAGCTCTTATTAAGCTATGTCTAGAATCATATAGGCACAAAAAGGGTCAAAGGTCTACTTTAAATTAAGTGGCCAACATGGCTTGTGCTTCTTAGTAAGGGTAGGATCACTCAATGCATGATACTTTCTACACTTAGTATTTTCCTATAAGTAAGGTTGATGTCATTAATATTTATAGGGACACCATTAATGATGAATACAAAAGAATGCGTAAACATCTCTTAACGTAAATACATAGAAACTACAACATTAAAATTAATATCACATTAAATATCAATTCAAGGGATGCATAAAATATAAATATCATGTTTATTTCAAACATTCATTGCCATTAATCTTATCTTTAAAGAATACAAAGTTCATAACATGAAACATGTTCAAACTTAAACTACTTAATGGATTAGAGGCTCATAGGTGAGCTTGGGAATATACAAATGTATCCTTCATAGTGATAAAACTACTTCTAATTCTATTGGTGGCCATTAAAATGTGTGTGTGTGTGTGTGTGTGTGTGTGTGTGTGTGTGTGTGTGTGTGTGTGTGTGTGTGTGTGTGTGTGTGTGTGTGTGTGTGTGTGTGTGTGTGTGTGTGTGTGTGTGTGTGTGTGTGTATCATTCCAAAATGACTAGATATTCACTGCACCATTTTCACATCATCTTCTTCATCTAGTTTGATCTCTTTTAATAGCTCTATAGCAATGTCTCTACCAGGGTGGAATGCACATGCAAAGTGTTGAGTTGGATCATGTGTAATCATTTTTATGGATCTATTACCTTTCAAATTTAATAGTTCAGTCCCCATGTATCACCAAATTTTTGAAGATACCCTAAAAATCCTATAATTGGCTAGCCATATGCTAGCTATTATAAGATCTACCTTGATTCTTCCAATTGGTACCAAGATTCTAAAAACACATCATCACTCAAGATGATGCCTCACACTGATGTGTCTATCATGCTCTCATGAACCCTTACATACCAAAATAAGGGGCTCAATAGTGATCCATCTCCATATCTACTTTATTACTTTCATTTGTATATGTATAAGCATATATATCATGCTCTCACAAACCCTTACATACCAAAATAAGGGGCTCAATAGTGATCCATCTCCATATCTACTTTATTACTTTCACTTGTATATGTAGAAGCATATAAGAAATAACCATAGCCTTATTATATATAGAAAATTGAATGTCACCAAAAACATTGGAGATTAAAGTTAAATTCCTATCTTTCCATATCTAAAATATAGTTTCCAATATGGAATCATGTCAAAATTAGGAGAATTGATGGGGAATTTATGGCATGCCACCCAAGAGTATGAGAAACCAACTTAAGGGGTTTAGGTGAAAAGGGATGAGGAAATAATATGTCCAAATCTAGTAGATTTTGGCCTTATGAGAAAACCAAAAATGGTAGATGATAGTCTCTAGGCGTCCACAAAATTGGAATTGAGGATTCATAACCCCTAATTAAATTATCCTTATACTTATATGGGAAACTTTTGATGAAGAAACACCATGCCAAATGATCCATCTTAGGTGAGTAACACACTCATACCAAATAGTTTGAAAATGTCTCCCCAAAAATACAAGAGAGGACTAAATATTTTAACAACCATTAATCCTATAAACCATAGTTAAATGCAACCAAATCCATTCATAACCTTTTTGGGTGGTATAATTACTAAAAGGGGTACAACATACTATTTCTAATCTTTCCGCCAAAGTTGGGAATAACTAATTGTGATTTTGCTAAGTAATTTGATGGAAAGACATAGATAATCTCCTCATAAGATTCTTTATATGTAAATTAACATTTGCATTTAATTTTAAACTCATCCTAAGGGATAAAAAAATGAGATATTTTTAAAAATTAGTCTTGCAGAATGTAAATTCCCGTTATAAATAGTTTGAGGGTATAAATCCAAGGTACCTACACCAAAGGAACTACATGAAATTTATTGATAGAGGACCTCCATAAACTTAGATCCATTCAATAATAGATAGTGTTTCACTTTTTACCAAGATTTCTAGATAATTTTTATCATAAAGGACCCCATAAGTTTGATAGGGGAAACAAGAGTAAGGATATTAGAAAAACAAAGACATTTCCATGTTTCACACCATAATAGGAACCTTGAGTAATACAATTGTGCATGAGAACCTTATAGGATTACTTTCCTTCAATGAAAACAACAATCCATTTTATGCAAGGAATCAAACCTCAATGAGACACATCTATTAATACCATACCACTCACCTCATATGGAATATAACACTTTTACCATGCCATCATAAAGAAACCTTTACTAGTGGAGGGGTTATCCCAAATAAAATGTAAAAAAAAATTCAAATTTTTAGATTGAATTTTTTAGAAGTCACCAATAGGAATAAAAATACAAATGGGTGAGCACAATAACTCTAGATAAAATTTAAAATTTACTATCTAGTGATAAGAGTTTGGTGATCCAATACAATAACTTATTTTCGACCTTATTTTCTATATATTTTCAAAGTCTAGACTAGGATGCCATAAAATAGAAAGGGATACCCGAACAATTTTTTTTTGCATCTTTGTTGATTATTTTTGACTCATACTGAACCATCCAAGGAGGCGGGGGTGGAAATATAATATAGAGCACTAGGTTTAACACCATTGGATTGAAGATACAAAAGCAAGAAAAAAATATATCAAGACACAATATGGCATTATCAATGTTAGTCTTACCATCAATGAGAGTGATTAAGGAATCATCCATGGAATTCCCATTAAAATTTTATATGGGATATTCAATAGGCAAAGTAATGACATAGATAATATATCAAGATTGTGTATTGAAAAATATTTAGTCAAAACCTTAATCAATATAACATAATGAGTCTAATCAAGTGGATAATAATACACAATGGATTTGAAAATAATAAAATACTATGAGCTAACTCCATTAATGGAGATAAATTCAAAAGAGGTAAATAAATGCATATAAATCTATTACAAGAAGTTTGGTACAATTCTTAAAGTTGGGATCATAATTAAAATGAATGTCCACTTATATAGTCATATGATTTTTTGAAGTATATTTTGATAAACATGGCCTCTTTATTGGAGTGGCAAGCTAATTTCATGGCTTCCCACACAACATTAACAATATCCGTGTTATATTTGCCTTGAATGAACCCTATCTACTTGGGTTAAATAATCAAAGGTAGAAGGTGATGAAAATATTGTAGGAGACATTAAGCAAATTAATAGGCCTCTAATTGAATATTAATTAAGGGTCACCAAATTTATAGAAGAATACTATGTGTGGTTTGTTAATACTTGGGCCCAAGAATAGTTTATGAAGGTTTCAAGATAGACTTGACAAAGATCAAGCCTGATAGTGTCTCATATTTTTTATAATATTCTCAAAGAAATCCATCACAACCAAGGGCATTGTCTTTATCCATTTTCATAACTGCCTCATATACATCCTAAACAAAGAGATTTCTATCACATGCTACCCTTTACGAGTGACTTTGATAAAAAAAATTGAATGCATTTGTGAAGAGTTTGGTGTTGATCTAGGGAAGCTTTATGTAGAGCTATGAAAACTTGTTAATATTTAGGAAAGGGCATTTTAGTGAAGTAATGACCATCCTCCTTGATTGACTTGATCTATTAGGAAGGGTTTTTAGCTTTGAGCTTTTGAAAAAAATCTTTGGAAACTGTATCCCTCACTTTGATCTAGTGGATATATACTCAAATTTTAAATTCTTGAGTATTATACATGTCTACAATCTATAAAGCTTACCTAAATACACCCACCTACAATTGTATAATTATTATTAATAAGTTTTACTTGAGAATGGACACTAAATTACTCCTTTTCGAGGATATGCCAGAGTAAGAGTACTATCATATCTTGGTTGGATGGTAGACATAGATCCAAAGAAACATAGTACTTTGATTGAGTGCAACATCCTACCATTGAATCCATCCCAACTACTGATTAGGTTGGGAGATGAAGTTACAAATCCACTTAATGTGTGATATAGTATCTATCAAGGTTTTATTTAGCAAAAATAGTTCTTTTGGCATTTGTTAACTCCCAAAGAATGTAAAAATGGATAGAAAATTGTTAGAAACGAGAAAATATAGAAACGCTTCTCCTAGTAGGTAAAATGTATTATCAAAGTAGAAGTATAGTTAAGTGGAGAGCATAGCTTGATCAACCCAATTTACCACACAATCATATTTGATTCAAATTTTTGTCCAAGTGTACCATACTTCAAACATGGAATGATGACTACTATTAGGGTCATTAAACAAAAAAATATTTTTCATGAAAATCCATTGATCTCTTTGACTAATGGTCCATCTCATTATCATAATGGTAATCTTGTCAACATGTCATTTCACCATATTTTTGTTACCACATATATCCCATTGGGTATTAGGTAATGAAATGGAAATGCATTGCTACCAAGTCATCTTTTCATAAACATCATTTGAGGCATAAACATGATTGATGAAAGGGTAGTGGTTTTCAACATTGAAAAGGCCCAAAATGACATGGTGTGAAGAATCACATTGAGAATACATAGATTATGGCTTCCATTTCAAAGAAATAAATCTCATAATGTGGGCAAGACCCTGGATCATGATTTCTTATCAGTACTAAACTATAATGACATATTACTTTATTGATATTAAAAATAAAATAACCTACCACTTTCATTTACAATAGATAGATAATGTCTATATATATGAACATTTTCCTAAAATCTCTCATTACATACTTACAAGATGAGTCTTTAAGACCATGAACATTTTATGAGTAATAATTCATTGATTATGTGTGTCAAGAGACATATCCTTACAATCAAAAATTTAAAGGGCTTCATATTTGTTCCTCAAGAATTGCTCATTATTACAAAGCAAAAATTCATAAGGTTTATTAATCTAGTTGGCTCCCAACTCGGCTATATACTTTTCATTCTCTATAGATTTTTGAAGAGAGTAAATATAAGAGTGAGCTGGATATTATTTGGAGGAACAAAGACTCCTTGATATTGTGATTTATGACTTGATAGTGGAAAAAAGTGTTTGGAAAGTACGTATAGATGAACTGATATGAGGATCAAGACTCACCAATTTGAATCTCAATAAAATCCTTGAACTCCTTCAGTAAATGAACTTAAACGCATACCCATTTTTGGTGGTGGATAGAATATAATCTCACAAGCTCATGGCCAATGAATGTCATGATTTGGTTAATGAAATTAAAAAAAGGAAGGGGTAACCTAGTTAACTTGACCTAGATGAGGACTTTCAAAGCAACATCTCTAACAAAACAAAATCTCATGTCTAAGGGAGAGCATCAAAAAGGATATATGGATGTACCATGTGGCAACATTTTTAATATTGCAACCACATTGGTAGGGTCTGTGAAACCTAACATAAAAAATTCCATTTGTCATATTTTGGATTCTCTCTATCTTAATGCCACAAATGGTCTAGGTAGATTGAACCTAAGTCTTAATCATGCTTTAAGAAAGGATATGATAAAAAAACTACATTATTAATTAGAACTAATCAAACCATTGACAAGCAAAGTCAAACTTAGGCATATACAAGACAACATTAAATCAAGAATCATTACCTCATAGTAAAATTTGAGGACAAATTCCCTCGATCACTTGAGATGTAGTTCTATATATCAAAGTTCCACCATCCATCATAGCGTCAACAATCGGATGTGAAGGTAAAGAGGCCATTAAATAGGATTATCTTTCACAAGGAAAGGCTCCTAAATACTAAAAAAAATATTATCCTTCAAGGGCCAACAAAGACCAAAGTTTAGATAGTGGTTGGTAAGAAATGATAGCAATGATACAGTTGGACAAAAGCCTAGAAAAGCATTTTTTTAGATCATAGGAATAATATTCCACTATCACCAAACATTTGTTTTCTAATAACACTAATTTCACTTACATTAGTGTGAGAATACTCCTCCTACGAGGGTCATTTATGAATTAATAAGCAACCTTGTGTTATATATTTAATAGAGAGTGTGAGAATACTCCTCCTACGAGGGTCATCTATGGATTAATAAGCAACCTTGAATTATATGTTTAATAGAGAACGTCTAAGGAAAATATTTTTGGGGGAGGAAAGTATTTAAAAACAAAAACCATAAAATTAAGATCTAATAATATTTGTGTTCATTTTAATCATAATAAAATTTGTTTTCTTTTTAATCATAATAAATTTTCTTTTCATTTTAATCATAACAAATAATGTTTGATGTAGAATCCCAATGAAAAGACAAAAACCATCAAATTTCATGTTTATTGTCTTACGTTTTATTATCTTTAAGTCTAATTTGCTTAGTCCTATTCCTAAAAATTGCAACAATTATAAATTAAAAACAGGGTAGGATGGTAGCTACAATTTACCAATTTTGATTATTTATAAAAATATATTGAGATTTTCATAACTCCTCTGACTGACACTATAATCATGTATGAAATGAAATATTAGTGTAGATTGTATCAAAAAGTTGCTAACATCGACATTAAGGTGGTGACATAATAAATATAATATACAAGTTTTAATAAATGTTTTTTTATTTAAGTATGTTTAAGGGGAGAGAAATCATGAATTTCACATATATATATAAATTAAAAGTTTAACCTAATTCTTATACATTATATATTTTAATTGAAAGTTTAACTTAGTTCTTATAAATTAATATTATAAATAAAGACGAATAGAATTGAATATTGTATAATTATATTAAACTTACCAATAAAAATATTAAGTGAAACAATTGATTTAAAAGTAAAAGTAAGACAATTCGACACATCAAAGGTTAAATGTATAATTATTATACCCCTATTTTTAGTCCGTCTACAGGTTAATGACTTAAATGGCGTTAAAGATTTGTATGCCCTGGTTTTTTATGGAAATAATTTATTAACATATTTGTATGCATTACTTGTATTGACTTTTTTTTTTATAGTTAAATATTTTTTTATAAATATAAAATTTGAAATGTGAATAATTTTTCTAGTAAATATTTTATAGATAATTGTATAGAAGTAGTTTTTTTACCTAAATCATGTGTTTAATATCATATATTCATAACTGATCATAATGTTAGTGTTTTAATAGATGCTCATAGATTTTTATATTTTTAATTTCATAAATGATAAATATGAATGATATTAATTATAATGTTGACAATGCTAATTTAAATAATTAATTTATAAATTAGTAGACATTTATAAAAATGGCCTTGATTTATTATTTATATATATTTATTTACTAATAGATCAAATTTGATGATTTCAAATATCACTAGTTACATTTTGTATTATAATATAATAAGTAAAATGTAGAATACAATTAACTTATAAAATATTTAATTACATGAAATTATATATATATATATATATAACCACATGTAGGTTTTTTAAATTTACAAAATAAAATTTAATAATATAATTATTGACAAATTTTATATTTTATAATTCTTTTAATAATATATGTTGATAAAGAACATTTAGATTTTAATTATTCATTAATTATGTAAAGTTACAACCAGTTCATTAATGTGTAGATCATAGAATTCTAACATTTATCAACATATTTTGTGGATCAATAAAATGAGTTGTCAAAAACTAATGAACCTATAGGATGAAATGTTTAGATATAGATTATTGTCACAACTGTTACGACTTGGATCATGAGCATAGCTGGTGAAATCACTCATGTCTGCAAAAAATTGTTTGGCATTACCAGTAAGCTTAATTGGAACCTTTCTGATCTATTTTCATTGGCTTCGCCTTTAAGCCCCAAAAATCAACGGACACAAAAATTGAGATCGAAATGATATGCTTAAGCTACACACTTAATAGTACGATTTCGTATGGAAATAGAATATAATAATCATGTTGTTAATTTATAAAAGTAGGAAAGATTTTACATACCATTTTATAAATATTTGTAATGAATGTTTTATATATATATATATATTTATTTATTTATTGAAATTTTTGTTTTTAAAAATAAAAAAATTGTATTATAAGAGCATTCAAAAAATATTATGAAAATTTCCTTCAGTTAATAAAATAATAAATAAATAATTTAAAAAAAAATGGTTAAAAAATTGTATAAATTTAATAAAAAATTATAAACTTCAATATTAAATAAATTTTTTTACATTATATTAATTTTTATTTAAAATATATTATTTCAAATAATTTTTATAATTCTTTCCAATAACTGAAATTAAAATTTTAATAATAAATAATAAAATATATATGAACAAATTTACATCCGTCATTAGCTTATAATTAATTTAAATCAAACTTTAAATAAAATATAAAAACATTTAATACATTAATATAGAGAAACTTGCGTACTTGAATATGGACAATTTTTCATACACTAATATCTACGGAGACCGACGATAAGGAATATACGGAGATATTTCCAAGGAATATATGGAGACATTTGCGTATGCTAGTATCTAAAAGCAGTGTATACCAAATGAAATCTTGTTTAGAAAACTGAATACAATGAATCTATTCATTAATAATCCCCTTCTTATTATTAAAATTGAACTTATAATTTTTTCAAAACCATCTCTAAAATGAATCCAATATCAAATATGTGAAGTAGTTTTTATTTAAACTTTTATGATATTTATATGGAAAAATTAAAAATAAAAAATAAAAAATGAGCATAGAATATGTAACAGAAATACATGTTATATTTCTATATAAAATTTAGTATTGAAAAACTAATTATAGTAAATTGTGTTAAAAATTGGATAACCTCATAAACATGGAATACAGGGACATCTAATATTGTAATAATGTTTTGATTGCATTTTAAAAACAATAAATCATTAATATATATGTGTATGAAGATTTTATTAAAATTTATGTTTCAATTTATATCATATTGTTGTTTATAAGAAACATTTATATATTTAATATAAAGGGTTACTTAATTTTTTTAATGACATATAGTTTATATTATTAATATTAATATTTTAATATTTATAAGATTATTTATAAAAATGTTTGCGGTAAGAAAACACACCAAAATGATAAACAAGGTTTAGTTTGGGAAGCATAAGCAAAGTCAAATCTAAAAAACATAGTTGTAAACAAAGCCAAGACTAGAAAATCTTTAATACATAGAGAATTTGTAATACATAATTATTTTTGGGTAGAAATAGAAAAGAGACTGGTAGAAGAAGGGGATCATGATTAGAAGGATCACCCCATCTAGAGCTTTGAAGACCATTCCCTTCAATAATAGGTAATTCCATCTATAATCAAATATGTGTTGGTAATCTTTTTGTTGAATTTCATTATCTTGGATAGAGTGATGGGAAATATCACCAAGTCAAGTTTGGGAAGCCTTTACCTGGTGATTGTTTCCTACCACCCTTAGAACTTCTAGGTAAGTAACTCAACTTGTGCTAGTTTTTAGAAGGCAGAGAGCCTCACCTTTGGCCTTATAGAGGATGAGGAGATGAAGATCCCCAAAATCCATGCTGGGTTGAGGAAGGAGATTTATGTCACTATGGAGATTTGGTAGCATGGTTATGAGAATGCTCACGAGACCAGTTATGACAAAGGGAACCCTACAGAAGGCCACTTTCACATCTCAGTAGCAAGTTCCAAGGTGGAGAGGGTGGCACATGAGCAACATTATAGGGGATATCACCCATGTTGAAAAGTAATAGCTACAAGTGATCTAACTACATACTTGTATAATATCTTTTCACTTGTATATGCAGAAGCATATTAAAAATAACTACAGACTTATTATATATAAAAATGAACGTCACAAAAAACATTAGAAATTAAAGATGGAATCATTTCTTTCCATATATAAAAGATAATTTCTAGGATGAAAGCATGCCAATATTTAGTGAATTGATATGTAATTTATGGGATGTCACCAAAGAGTATGTGAATCCAACTTAAGGGGTCTAGATGAAAACGCATGAGGAAATCATGTATCCAAATCTAGGTGGTTTGCACCTTACGACAATAATTGAAATGGTGCATGATAGTCTCTAAGGGCTCGTAGGGTGGGCATTGAGGCTACATAAAAACCAATTAAATTAGCCTTCTACCTATAGGAACCCTTTGATGAAATAAACACCATGAAAAATGATCCATCTTAGGCTCAAAAGAGGCATACCAAATAGTATGAAAATGTCTCCTTGAAACAGTGAGTAAAAACTAAATATTCCAACAACCATCAAACTTACAAACCATAGGTAGATGCAATCAAATCCATTCATAAAATTTTTGAGTAGTTTAGTTATTGAAATGGGTGTCAAAATATCATCATTAATCTTTCCACCAATGGTTGGAATAATTAATTATGTTTTTTTTAAGTAATCTTCTACAACAACTTAGATAATCTTCTCATATTATTATTTGTCTATGGAGGAAATTTTATACTTAACTTTGAACTGATCTTAGGCGATCTAAAATTGAGTGTTTTTGAAAAATAAAACTTGCATCGTATGAATTCCCCTTTAAATTTTATGATGGGATAAATCATAGGTAGCTCCACAAGAGGAAATACATTAAATTTAGTGATAGAGGACTGCCATAGGGAGCATTGATTGATAGAGAGGCCACCTATAAACCTAGAAACATTCACTCATAGCTAGTTTTTCACTTTTTCCCATAATTTCTAGATACTTTTTGTTACCAAAAACTCCATAAGTTTGATAAGAAAATAAGAGTCACAAGATTAGAAAAACCAAGACCTTTCCATGCTACATGTCCATAATGGAAACCCTGAGCAATATAATTGTAGATGAGAACCTTATAGGAATATTTTCCTTCAATGACACATATAATCCATTTGATGTAGGGAGTTGAACCTTGGTGAGAGACATCTGTTAATCCTATACCACTGACATCCTAGGGAATATAAAAATATTTCCATGTCAGCTTGTAGATACCTTTGTCAATGGAGGGGTTATCCCAAATGAAATCTCTAAAAAAATATTATATATTTAGACCAAATATTTAGAAGTCACCCATTGATAAAAATAATATAAATGGGTGATCACAATCACTATAGAACAAAATTTTCGTTTAGAAGTTAGTGATAAGGGTTCACTGATCCAATACAATAACTTATTATGGACCTTCTCCAATACATATTTCCAATTCCTGACTGGGAGGCCTTGAAAAAGAAAGGGTACCCAAAAATTGAAATTTTCCATCATGCTAGAGTAATTTCCACCCATAGAAAATTATCCAAGGAGGTGGGGGTGGAAATATTATTTGTAGCACTAGGTTTTAAACCATTAGATGCAAGATCTAGAAGCAAGACAAAAAAATATAAATACATAACATGGCATTAGCAATATTGGATTTATACTCAATGAGAGTGATAAAGGAATCATCCATTGAATTATTATTAAAAATTTACAAGGTCTCCTCAACAGGAAAAGAAATGAGATGGACAATAACTTGAGATTGGGCATTAGAAAATAGATAACAATAACATAAAGTACTGAATCTAGTGGATAACCCTGCCTAATGCATCTAAAAATACCAAACTATTATGAGCTAACTCCATAAATGTAAATAAGGGCATAGGTGTCAAGAAAAACCATATGACTAGATTATATGAAGGATCCATGCCAATTACCAGAGTTGGGAATATAACTAAAATGAATGACCACTTATATAGTCAGATGATTTTTTTAAGTACATTTTGATAAACATGGGATTCTAATTGGAGCGATGAGCCAATTACATAAATTCTCACACAATGATAACATTATCCATGTTATTCTTACCTTCAATGAACCCTATCTACTATAGTTGAATAATCAAAGGTAGAAGGTGGTGATAATCTTGTAGGAGACATTGAGCAAAGCCATTGCCCACTAATTAAATATTAGTTCAATGTCACTAAATTTATATATGAATATTATGTACCCTTTGCTAATAATTAGGCCCAAAGAATATTTATGGAAGATTTCCATATAGACTTGATAAAGATCAAACCTAATAGTGTCTCACTTTTTTATAATATTTACAAGGAAATCCATCATAGTTCCATGGGATTTATCTTTAGGAATTTTCATCACTGCGTCATATAAGTCCTCAATAGGGAGCTTGCTATCATAGTTCCAAAATGCTTTGAGATAACTGAAAGCATTTTTGAAGAGCTTGGTGTTAATCCAGGGAAGGTTTCTAAGCTGTGAAACCTTGTTGGTAATGTTTATCAAATTGATTTTAAATGAGGTATTTACCATCGTACTTGATGGACTTGATCTACTTGGAGTGTTTTTTAGCTTTGAGCATTTTAAAAAATATTTGGAAAATCTATTCCTCACTTTTAACCAATGGATATCTACTCAAATTTTAGATTATCGAGCATCCAACATGTTTAAAATTTATATATTTACCTAAATACACCAACCTAAGATTTCATAATTCTACTTAATGGCTTTCACTTGAGTGCTGCCACTACACAACTTAGTTCTGATGAGGTGGTAGAGTAAGATTGTCATTGTATCTTAGATGGATGGGGGACATCGATCCAAAAAAATATAGTCATCTGATTGAGTGTATGATCCTACCATTGAAACTAGCCTAGTTGTTGATTAGGTTAAGGGATAATGTTTTAGACCCACTTAATGTGGGGCATCATGGGACCATGGTCCAATAGGTCTATACTTAGAAAGAAAACCTTTTTTTTAATAGATTTTGGTATTTTTAAAATGTAATAGAATATAGAATTCGATAGGAAAATGGTTAGAAAGGAAAAAATACAAAAGTATTATCTTAGGAGGGAAATGTATTAGTGAAGGAGAAATACAATAGAGTGGATCTCATTGCTTGATCAAGCCATTTTACCATACAATGATATTTTATTGAAATTTTGGTTCAAGTGTACCACACTTCAGAGATGGAATGATGACTGGTGTTGGGGTCATAAAACCCAAATTTATTTGGCATGAAAATCAATGGCTCTCTTTTACCGGGGATCCATCTCATTATTAGAATGTTAAACTTGTCAAAATGGTCTTTCACCATATTTAATTCACTACATACTTCCCATTGGGTGTTAGGTTATGAATTAAAAATACATTACCACTAAGTCATCATTTCATGAACATCATTTGAGGCATAAATAATATTTATTCAAGGGGAGAGGCTTTTCATAGTTAAAAGGGAAAAAATAACAAATTGGGAAGGATCACATCTAGAATACATAAATTATGGCTGCCATTTCAAAGAAATAAATCTCATAAGACTTGTACAATCCTGTGTAATGATTTCTTGTTGGCACTAAACTATCAGGACATATTAATTTTTTATAGTAAAGACAAGGAAACTTGTCACTTTAATTTCCAATAGATAGACAATATCCATATATATGAATGTTTTTCTAAAATTGCTTGTTATGTACTTATGAGCCAAATCTTTAATACCTTGAACATTATGTGACTAATAATTCATTGATTATGGGTGTCAAGAGAAATATCCTAAAAATATAATTTTAAATGCTTCATATTTGTTCTTAAAGAGTTGATCATTGCTGAAAAACAAAAATTCATAAAGCTAAGCAACATGGTTTTCTATCAAATCAACCACATACTTCACATCCTCTATAGATTTCTAAAGAGAGTAAATATGAGAATGAGCTATAGATTCGTGGGAGGAATGAATAGTTCTTGATCTTGTGATCTGTGACTTGACAATGGAACCAAGTGTTGGGAAAGTACATATAGAGGATTCACTATGAGGATCGAGACTCACCAACTTGAATCTCAACAAATTTGTAGGGATCCTTCAATAAATGAACTTAAATGCATACACATTTTTAGTGGTGGGAAAAATATAATCTCACAAGCTCATGGCCAATGGAATTAATGTTTTTTAATGAAATTACAAAAAAAAGGGGAAACATAAATAATTTTACCCAGATGGGGACTTTCAGAGCAACATCTTTGACAAAAAAAAATCAAGTCTATGGGAGAGCACTAAAAAGAAGTTATGGACTTACCATGTGGTAACCTTTTCAATTTCAAACCTATATGGGTAGGTTATGCAAAATGTAATATAAAAAAATCCCTTTTTCATATTTTGGATGCTCTCTAGCTTAATGCTACAAATGGTCTAGGTAAATTGAACCCAAGTCTTAAACATGATTTTAGAAGGGATATGACACAAGAAATACATTTTTAATTAGAACCAATCTAACCATTGACAATTAGAGTTAAACTCAAGCATATACAAGAAAGCATTAAGTCGAGAATCATTACCTCGTGGTAAAATTTAGACAAGTTCCCTTGGTCGCTTAAGATGTAACTCCATGGCTCATAGTTCCTCCTTCATCCATTTCAACTTCAACAATCGGGTCGGAAGGTAGGGAGGCTATTAAATATACTAATCTCAGACCAAGATAAGGCTCCTAAATGCTAATATTTTTTTATCATCCTACAAAGGTCAACAAAGACTGTAGTGTAAACAAAAGATGGTAAGAAATAACAGTAGCGATACCCGTAACCAAAACCCTAACAAAACATTTTTTAAATCATAAGAATCAGATTCCACAATCACCAAACATGTGTTTGCTATTAACACTCATTTCATTTACATTGGTGTGAGAATACTCCTCCTACCAAGGTCATCTATAGATTAATAAGAAACCTTGAATTATATGTTTATTAAAGAATGTTTAAAGATTATATTTTTTTTGGGTGGTAGAAAGTATTTGAAAAAAAGAAACATAAAATTTAGATTTATTAATATTTGTGTTCATTCTAATCATAATATATTTTCTGCTAATTTTATTCATAATAAATAATGTTCACAGTAGAATACATTATTTTCCCTCGATAAGATGACAATGCAACAAGTAATTATAAATTATATTTTTCAATAATGGGAGGTCACATGAAGAATATCCATACATCGAACTATTGCCAAATCAAAGTTCAGACTCGTAATGGGTCCTTTCATCATAAGAACAAAGTAAATGTATTATAATAAGATAAGATTGGCGTTATTTTTCACGGTCGAAAACAATCATCATCTGCGAATACCATCACGATTGGCATTTTTGTTACCTTTTGTTCACAATAGCATTCTAATATCTGACATGCTCAGGATTATTTCTATCTTCATCTTTTCGCTTCCATGCATTTTGATCATCAACACGATTTCATTTTCTTCCCTCATTTCCTTCCTCCATTATAACATTTTTCCGAATGAAGAGACAAAAACTATCAAATTTCTTGTTTATTGTCCTGAGTTTTGCTATCTTTGGTTGGATTAGTCCTATTCCTAACGATTGAAACAATTATATATTAAAGAAAGGGCAGGATGACAGCTACAATTTACGAATTTTAATTATTTATAAAAGTATATTGAGATTTTTATAACGACTGTGAATGCCCGTATAGTCGTGTTTGAAATGAACTATTAGTGTAGATTGTGTCAAGACGTTGCTAACGTCGACGTTAAGGCGGTGAGATAATAAATATAATATGCAGGTTTATATATATATAGGTTTAAGGGGAGGGAAATCCATAATTTCAATACATTTAAAATTAATATATTTAAATATATATATAGGTAGGTTTAAGGGAAGGGAAATCCATAATTTCAATACATTTAAAATTAATATTTTTTAATTAAAAGTTTAATTTAATTCTTATAAATTGATATTATTATTTATACAATAACAATTAATATTGAATATTACATAATCATATTAATTTTACAAATAAATATATTCAGAGTAAGAAATGATTTATAAATAAAGATAAGGCAATTGAATTTATCAATGGTTACATATATAATTATTATACCCCTATTTTTAGTCAGTTTGCAGGTTAATGACTTATATATAACTAAAGATATGTGTGGCCTGGTTTTTGATGGAAATAATATATGAATATATTTTGTACTGAAATTTTTTGTTGAGTATTTTTTTTATAAATGTAAGAATTAAAATGTGGTTAGCTTTTTTAGTAAATATTTTGTATTTAATTATATAATATTGAATCAATTAAATTTATTTTGTAAATCAGTATTTAATATAGGATTGTTTTTTAACTTGATTGTATGATCAAGTTATTCAATATTAATAATATTTATTTATAATCAATAAATGAACTCTAATAACTATCTTAACCACTTCGTATGATTATGTTACTTAACATTAATAATATGTAATTATAAGTGATCATAATATTAGTGTTTTAGTATATGCTCAAGAATGTTAATATTTTTATTATTATAAAATTATAAATATGGAACACACTAACTATAATGCTGACAATGTTAGCCCAAATATTTAATTTATAAGTTAGTAGATATTTATAATAAAAATGATTTATTGTTCATATATAATTTTTAACTGATTCTCAAATATATCACTAGTTGCATTTTACATTATAATATAGTAATAATTACGTAAAATGTTGAATACAATTAACTTTAAAAATTTAAATTATATGAAATTATATATATATATATATATATATATATATATATATATATATATATATATATATATATATATATATATATATATATATATATATATATAATTTAATTTTTTTTCAAATTTAAAAAATAAAATTTAATAATATAATTATTGATAAAACTTATATTATTTAATTCTTTTAGTAATATATGTTGATAAAGAAAATTTAAATTCTAAGTATTAGTTAATTGTGTAAATTATACATCCATTTCATTAATATCTATCAAGATATTTTGTAGATCTATAAAATGAGTCATTAAAGATTAGTGAGCTTGTAAGATGAAATGCTTAAATATAGAGTAACTTGGATGTTGAGCATTGCTGTTGAATTCGCTCATGTTTAACGAATTTTGTTTGCCATTGCCAATAGAATTAAATGCAATTTTTCTTTACTGTTATGTGAATAAGAACGAAGGGACATCGAATTGGTTTGTGAAGCATTTTTTCCCTGGCTTCACTTTTAAACTCCAAAAATCAACGAACACAAAATTTAAGGTCAAAATAAAATAATTATCCTTGATTCTATGATTGCTAGCTATTTATTTAATAGAGCCAATTTGGTAAGGAAATGGAATATAACAACCATGTTGTGAATTTCTAAAAGTTGAAAAGATTTTTTATACTATTTCATAAATGTTATTGAATAACAATGTAACACATGTATATTTTTTTAATTTTTTAAATTAGAAAAAAAATATATTATATAAATATATAAAAAATATTATAATAATTCTATTTAATCAATAAAATGTTGAATAAATAATTTAAAAAAAAAAATTGATTTAAAATTATACAAATGTAATAAATAAATATGAACTTCAATATTAAATTTTAAAAAAATTACATTAAATTTTTATATAGGAATTATTGTTTCAAATAATTCTTATAATTCTCTGCTGTAACAAAAATTAACTTTTTTTAAAAAATAAAAAATATATGAACCAATATATATCCGTCATTAGCTCAAAATAATTTTAGATCAAACCTCAAATAATATATAAAAAATTGCATACATTAATATAGAAAAACTTGGTACTAGAATATACACAAATTTGTATACACTAATATCTGATGGAGACCAAACAACAATGAATATATGGAAACATTTAAGTATGCTAATAACCTAAAATAATCGTATACCAAATAAAAACTTGTTAAAAAAATGAATATAATAAATCTTTTATTATTATTATTATTATTATTATTATTATTATTATTATTATTATTATTATTATTATTATTATTAAACCATCTTTAAAATAAATCCAATAAATCTATCTATTTTGTAAAGTAATGTAGACCATATAAAATCATCCTTACAAAAATGAATCCAATGCATCTATCGATATATAATCATTTTTTACCATGAAAAGTGACTTTTTAACAATTTTCAAACCATTTTTTACAATTTGAGATTTAATGAACACCCTTGCGAGGTTAAATTTGATTTTTAATTATTAAATTGAAATTAAATGCGTTAATTACTATAAATATTAAATTTAAATGTATTTTTTATTATATTAAATTTAAATGTATTTTTTATTATATTAAGATTAAATATAATCTTATCTGTTAGAAAAAATATATAAATACTAAGATCACTTTGGCGAATTTTTTTCTGATATCTGTCCATTCCCTCGCCGCCATGTAATGCTGTACATTAGAGAGCCGCCATGTACTGTGTGTACGCCTCCAATTCATAGCTTAAACACACTTGGTTTTTGAGATGGCTTCCAGCCAGGTCCACCGTTCCGTTCAGAACCTGAGTGGTGAAGTGCCTCGCGAGGTTGTAACCTGAAGACGCTAAAGATAGACCCTTGAATGAAGATGAAGATGGCGCCTTTGAAGAGCTCCCATTTATTGACATGAGTGGCCTGAACATGAGCTTAGGCACAACATTTCTGCTGCCCGCCAGGAACGCTCTTGCTACTTTCCTTGAATTCTCCATCAGATCCGCAGCTTGAATCATAGTTTTGCGCCGGATTTAGTGGACATTACAAGGAAAATAGCAAAAACCTTTTTTGAGCTTCTAATAAAAGTTGAGATTAAATGGGCTCAAGAAGAGGGTAAAGCAGAACGGATTGCTGGGTATGCTCGGACAGCGGGGTTCAGATTGCAGCTTACTGACTGGATGGAGTCCATCTATGCGCTCCGTACACCTCATTTCTCAAAGCTCGCCATTGTGACCCTCAACACCACCAGACTATAGCCAACATATTAAACAGTATTTTTCCATCTAATTCCTAAGAATTTCGATATACATTATTTAATGTGCTGTTTTCCTTGCTTCTGTAGAACCAAAAGACAAGTTTGGTGAAGAACGTAGAAAACTTATGGAGCGTTTGCTAACGATTATATCCGAGCATTTGGGCATTGGTGCGGGCGAGGGGTTTGAACAATACAATATTTTCTACATAGCCAACTACTATCCGCCTTACCCACAACCAGATAAACTGCTGGACATTCATGCACTTACAGACCCCGAAGTTATTACTATTCTGATTGAGGATAATGTCTGCGATAGCTTACAAGTTGAGAAGAAAGATGGGCGTTGGATCTCCGTTGCCCCCGTATTGAATTTTTTGTTATCAACGTTGGCGAATCTCTTGTTATGATTATCCATTTAACTTTATTTTCTATTCTTTCAATTTCGCGTAATGTCTTAATAACAGCGATTAAACTATTTATAGAATATATTGAATTTGTGATGGTTCAGAAAATAGGCAAGGAAATTTAGAGTTTACCTGCACAGAGGCTTGTTGACAAACAAAAATACAGACATAATACTTGTGTTTCACATAGATCCTTCGCTCGGTCTTTGATCTCAGCAAATGTTCACCGAAATATACCCTACCATGGAATTTCGACGACTAAATATTACCTACACCGTCTTATCAATAAAATACTGCAATAATTCAATTGTATTGAGCTTAATATAGTCATATCCTCCAAGTTTGGTATATTTTCTCCGGTCATCATATAAAATGCATGTTTGGTTTGTTCTATGAGAGTTATACACACACTCTTGTTTTATATATAAGAGTTGTTTTAGATTTATAACCAACATTTCCGCAAAGATATAGAAGGCCTTCCACATCGGAAGAGATGATATTAGAAATAAACAAGTGAAAAAAAGAAAAAAATTCACAATATTAACGTGGGTATGTACCTGCAATATGGATAACCACATGTCAATTAAATAGAAACACAAATACCTCATAGAGTTACCATTAATTAAGCTAAATAACATGATGGATCAGTAATTGCGCTTAATTAATCAATTCATGATTTGTGGTAGTTGTGAGAGGGTGACAAGGAAAACGTTCATTCAAATGTGTATAGAAGATAACCAGGAAAATTGATGACAACCGAAAAAATTTGGACCATACACTTCCATTATGGACCATCCAAAGTGTCCTCCTAATTTGGACATAGCTGTAGACATGATCAAAACAATTATATGTTTGTGGTCCCCTAATTATAACATCCCAATCACATATAAACGTGAACTCTTCTTTCTGTTATCTAAAATATTAAGTAACATATGTTATGGTGTTTTCGTTAAATCAAAGAAATATAAAACTATATTGGTATTTGTGAAGCTCCAAAATGATAATAATATTTAAAAATAAAAAAACTTTAATTTTGAAGAAGCTCTACCAGCATACAAACAAACATCTTTTAATTCATACATAAATATAAAGATAAATTTGTATGCTTTTATTAATACTTTAATTATTATTTGATTTTGTTTAAAATTTTGTTTAGTATTAAATATATTTATGTGAATAATAAATAATTATTCATGTGGCACTTGAATTTTTTACAAAACATAAATACCAAATGTTCTAAGTAAATAATTTTGTTTAAAAAAATTTTAGAATTATAAAACATACAATTAAATCTAAAAATAAATTGGAAAAAAGTAATCAACATTTGAATGAAAAAACTATAAGTTAAAAACAATATAATCCTATTCAATGGAGATGATAGACTATAAGTACATAAGTGTAGAGTCTATTTTCTAATTGAAAATTAAGATTTTCATGGTAAAAAATTGAAAGTCATTTTGTAACTTATTGTTGTAAGTTGTGAATGACGAAAAATGTTGAGAATGAGGATTACTATGGAAGAAAAAAGGGTATCACTTCTTATATTATTTTTCTACTTAGTTATAAGTACTTGTAATGATCAACTGATGACAAATAGATAGCACATGCTTGGATGTGAGAAGGATGTCCATGTTTATTCATTACTTTTTGTACATTCTCTTTGTTTACCTTGGTGTGGAATGAATGTTAATTACATTAAATATATGAATTCACAATCAATGATAATTACAAAAGAGGTGATGGTGGGGATGATTAATATTATTCTTAAGTGATGGCTAGACTTCTAGTATTTCTAGAATGTCTACCTCTCGAGCATGAAATCCGTTGTCATGTATTCTAGTTTGAGTAGGTGCTCTTGAAGTGACACTTGGCGTGGTGAAAATTTACAAATAGTGTGATATGAATCTTGTTCATAAACAAGTGTGAAATGGTTATCAAAGTTTGCATGTGTGGTGCATACTCATATAATGTTAGATAGACTACATGGGACAAGTGAAAATGTGAAAAATTGCGAGATTCTCTCAATATTTTATTAATAGTTTGCATCACATTGAGAGTTTGATCACCTAAAATAAGTGATAGTATATTGGAATTATGGTGTAGTGTTTGATTTGAATATCAACTTATAATACTCCTTTTTGTCATGCTATACCTTAAGGTTTGTTAATCGAGAGCAACAACAATTAAAAAAATTGACAATAATGTCTCTTGTACTACGTAAGGTGTAATTTAATTAAATGGTGCACATAAAATTAGAGTGGTGTAATAAATGTAATTTGAGTGATGCACATGGATATTATATTATGTTGCATGGAATGTGTGGACACTATGCTATTTTGATGTTTGATCTTTTGTAGAGATTACATACATTGAATGGAGTGGTGCAATACTATGTATGCTAGACAATGTGGGGAAATTGGTTTTCTTAAACTTATCTAATAATATGGGGAATGGATATCATATCATATAAATGTAACATTAAATACTTTACACATGACCATAAACCAAAAAAATGGTACCATAATGAGAAGGTAATATTTAGGGATCCATCTTATATTTGGATCATACATTCATCCATTAAAGATAAATTATATCCATATTTTTTCATTTTGATGTTCTAGGTGAAGGAACTAAATCAATTATCCAAAGCCAATGTTTCACATAGGCTGCGTTGAAGACATGCGATGGTGCAATACTTTATAGGCTACACATATCAGGTAATGTGTATTTCTTACACTTATTTGATATGATAGGGAATAAATATCATATCATTTAAATTTGACATAGAATAATCTACATGTGACCAATAACTGACATGATTACCATGATTGGAAGGTTATCTTTAGGGACCACTCTTATGATTGGATCATTTTCTCAGATATTCTAGAGTAATGTTTCTTATTTATTTTATTTATAAGATGATTAATGATGGTACTCAACCATTGCTCTAAATCAATTACAACATGCAATAGCCAGTGATGTTGACTCCAATTCATTGAAACAATGTAATGTGTCAAATACATAAGAATATATGTACATAATTATGACTGTAGTTTAATGTTGAAAAATCTTATGCAATGTAATAACTTTTTGATTTACACTATAGTTATAGATGATGAGTTTGGAGGTGATTTAGAGTTTACTTTTATCCTAGTACCATGATATTTAACTTATTATGGAGGCTTTAACATATCAAGTGATCTGTCATATCCCTGTGTTGCTGAGAAGATTGTTTTACCTACCCATGCTGAACATTAGAGAGATGTATGAAGACACATTGTATGTTAGATTAAACTAAGGATGATGCATATTCATGCTAGATTGATGTTTCATTATTCATGACATATTAAACTCATAGTTCTGATGCCATGTTAGGAACCCGTACCTTACCCTTCTCTTTGTAGTCTTAGTGTAATAATTGTTATGGATGCATATGCTTTGTAAGTCATCTCTTAGAGTATATTTGAATTATCCCACATACAAGGGAAGTAGTAGCTGTTAGAATAGAGTTAGTATATGAGTAAGTGTTGAGGCCCAATGAAGGTATCCATGAATTTATTGTATTGAGCTTGCTCAAAGGAGGTTGCCCCCTCAAAGTGGCATGCGATCAATATAAGCTTTCTATGTTTCTATTATTGATAAAAGTTATTTTATTTTCACATATTTTGATTAAATCTATTGCAAAAGGTAATCTACTGCAGGAGGTTCTTCTCATCTAGAATCAGAGCACTTTCTTGGCTTTGTGGGTAGATTTGGAGTAATTTTTTTTGAAGCAGGGCTTTCTAGGAGCTGTGCCATTTTTGGCAAGAATTTTTTTTCATTGCAGGTTCCATCATTTTAAATTGGGTAAATACCCATCCACTTAACTATGGGAAGTGTTTGGGCATAAGCCCTAAAACTCATTGTGAGGAGTACCACAAGAATCCTGAAGTAGTTGGCCCATTGAGAGGACCTGTTAGCAAAAAGGGCAATGACCCCATCCCAATTGACTAGTTTCCCCCTTTGAGGTAAACTAAAAGCTATCATTAAGGGGTAAACCTGTGGCCAAAAATTTTTGGAGAGTGGTAATCGATCAGATAGCTTTAGTGGCCAGAGAGAATTTCAAAAAATCTTTTAGGCAGCCAAACAAACTTGGGGTCCATATCCAATTTATCATGTTCAGAAAGCAAACAACAACGTATCCATAGTTGAGGATATTTCTAACCACACAGTTGTAGACAATTTGTTTCTAAAGCAATAGTAAAAAAATAGAAAAAAAATCACAACTCGTGCAGGCACAAAAATCATGGAGGAATAAATCACCACATGGAAATCTTAGGTTACAGAGTCAACCAAGTTAACCAATAGAATCTTGCTCAACAAAGTGCAGAAGGAGGAGTCTTCTTCAGAACATCGCTCCTTTGCTTCTAACTTCTCACATGGACCTAAGCTAGACTTTCTACAGTTTAATGGTACAGATCCTATAGGATGGATATATCAAGCTGAACAATTCTTCAACCTCCACAATACCTATTCTGTAAAAAAAGTCCTAATTGCTTCCTTTCATCTAGAACAAGAAGCACTTTAGTGGTACCATTGGTATCTCAAGTCCAATGATGAACCCAATTGGTCAAATTTTACATCCTTAATTTTGGGTATGTTTGGTCCCTTGGCATTCAAGGATTTCACAGGAGCTCTCACCAAACTCCATCAAATAGGTATTATTCATGAATATCAGATTTAATTTAAAAAACTCGCTAATCACATTAAAGGGTTGTCAAATGACTTATTTAAAAGCTACTTTATTAGTGGCCTCAGAGAGCCAATCCACTCGAAGGTAAAAATGGTTTGACCTAAAAATATGATGGATGCTTTGGGTTTGACTAAGTTAGCAAAAGATAAAATCTCCACATAGCATCGACCTCCCACCTTTTCAGTAGTAAAGAACATAGTGAATCAGTGGATAACCATAACCACACCAGTCAAGCGCTTGACTGACGCAAAGATGTGGGCTCGCAAAGAGAATGGCTCATAAAGAGAATGGATTATGTTACATCTGTGATGACAAATGGGTTAGGGGTCACACGTGCATCCAACAAAAATTTTACTTGCTAAATATGGAGTCACCACTAGAGCAAGATAGCGAGCTTGATATTAAAAAATTTCAAGATGCTCAAGAAGAACCCAACACTAAAGAGGACCCAGTGTTTCAAGAGACTCAACATGAGATCTCAGTGTATGCACTAGCAAGTGTCACCACTCCCCAAACCATGAAGGTCAAAGGGTGATTCAAAAATACCCCTCTCACAATCCTCATTGACTTAGGCAGTACTCATAATTTCATCGATCCTCACATTGCTAAGGCAACATACTACTTTTTATACCCTTCTTTTAGCTTTGAAGTCATGATTGCTAATGGGGGCACATTTCCATGTAAAGGGAAGTGTCAAAATGTGCATATTGTAATGGGCAATTATAATTTTCACTATGATATGTTTGCCCTATCTTTAGGAGGGTGTAATGTGGTTTTAGGGGCACAGTGGCTTCACACATTAGGACCAATTTTATGAGACTTATCTAAGCTTTGGATGAAGTTCATAGATAATGGTTAGAAGCACACCTTAAAAGGGTTATTGTCAGGATCTGCTAGCATCATTAGTTCTCATCGTATGGAAAAGCTTTTTAAGAGAGGCTCACATGGGGTAATTACACAACTACATTCCATTCAACTCCAACCCCCCGTTGCTACTAACCACCCTATAGATTTACAAGCCATACTCGACAAGCATGCAACCATTTTTTAGAACCAGTAGGTTTTCCCCCTTCACAACCTAAAGATCACCACATTCCTCTCCTTCCAAGAAGCATCCCACCCAACATCTGGCCATACCATTACCCACATTTGCAAAAGACTGAAATTAAGAACTTAGTCTGGGAACTCCTCAAGTCTGGAGTTATTCACCCCAACACCAGCCTTTATTCCTCCCCAGTGGTTCTTGTCCACAAAAAAATGGGTCATGGCACGTTTTCATTGACTTCAAGCCCTTAACCACCTCAAGGATAAATTCCCAATTCTTGTCATCGATGAGCTTCTTGATGAGTTTCATGGGGACAAATTCTTCTCCAAATTGGATCTACGTTTTGGCTATCATCAAATATGAGTGCACCCTGATGGCATTCCCAAGACAACCTTCCATACTCATGAAGGACAATATGAGTTCCTTTTCATGCCATTTGGCCTTACAAATGCCCCTTCCACTTTTCAAGCACTCAAGAATAAAATCTTTCAGCCTTTTTTTTGTCAATTTATTTTAGTTTTCTTTGATGATATTTTGATCTATAGCTACACATGGGCTGAGCATCTACGACATATTGATAGGGAATTACAACTGTTAGTAGACAATCAATTATGTGCCAAGTAATCCAAGTGTTCATTCAGTCAAGAGGAAATTGGCTATTTGGGGCACATTGGTTCAACCAATGGGGTTCACATGGACCCTAAAAAAATTAGTGCTATGCATAATTGGCCTCAACCAACCACCCTCAAGAGCATTCATGGTTTCTTAGGCCTGACAAGATACTATCACAAGTTCATCAAAGATTATGCAAAGATCATGGCTCCTTTGACTTCCTTATTGAACAAGGATGCTTTCACCTGCAGTGCAACAACAAATTAGGCATTCATCAAACTCAAATAGGCTATGTGTAGCACACCAATTTTGGCACTGTCAGACTTCACCAAAACTTTCACTATTAAAAGTGATGCCAGTGGCATCAACTTGGGTGATGTTCTTTTCCAAGAGGGTCGACTAATTGCCTTCACTAGCAAAGCCCTTTTGGATGAAATTTAGCTTTGTCTACATATGAAATACAAAAATGCAATACAAAAATGATGGCAATTTTACATGCAATACAAAAATGGAGACCCTACTTACTGGGAAATCATTTTTGCATCAAAATTGATCATTAAAGTTTGAAATATTTCTTGGAACAACAGGTCTCATCCTCAACTCAGTAGAAGTGGGTCAGCAAACCCATGGGTTATGATTATGGGATCACCTATAAGAAGGGAAAAGAGAATATTGTGGCTGATGCTCTCTCAACAACTTTTGAGGACCAACCTTCCCTCTCTGCCATCTCCATGCCCATTTCAAACTAGTTGGAATCTATCTAACAAGGGTATGCAAATGATCCCTCCTTATGCCACCTCATTCATCAATTAGCCACTAACCCCTCTGTAGTACCGCATTAGTCATGAGATGGTGCTTCTCTGTGATACAAGGTTCATCTAGTGCTTTCCCAAAGTATAGACCTACATCAGGCCACCTTCTATGAAAGCCATGCTTTCTCCTCAGCAGGGCAATCAAGATTTCTCAAAACCTATGAGTGGGCACGCGGACACTTCTTTTAGAAAGGCATGAAAGCTAAAATTAAATAGATGGTGGCCAAATTTGATACCTACCAATGAAACAAAGGTGAAACCACATTGAATCCTAGTTTGCTCGAGCCTTTTCCCATTCCTACTAGGATCTAGATAGATATTTCCATGGATTTCATTTAGGGCCTCCCTAAATCTAGGGGAAAGATAGTGATCTTAGTCGTAGTCGATCACCTCTCTAAATATAGTCATTTTTGTGCACTCAGATACCCATACATAGCCTCCATAGTCACAGAAGTTTTCTTGGATTAGATCTTCCATCTTCATGGCATTCCTTCTTCAATTGTCTCAGATTGTGATGCCACTTTCACCATCCATTTTTGGATGGAAATATTTCATCGCATAGGCACACGGTTGAGAATGAGCTTTGGGTACCACCCACAAATGGATGGCTAGACAAAAATAGTCAACAAATTCTTAGATACCTTCTTTCATTAGTTTACTTTAGGACAACAACATCAATGGGCCAAGTGGCTTCCCCTAGCTGAAAGGTAGTACAATACCTCATACCACACTTCCACCAAAATGACTCCGTATGAATCAATTTATGCTCAAGCACTGCCACCACTTCTTCCATATAGTCTTGGCAGCTCACCAGTTCAGGCAGTTGACACTACTCTCCAAAATGATTTGTGCTAGAACTTTCCATAATATAGTCTAACATCAAATGTCTAATATCAAATGTCATACACAAAAAAATCATGATTCTGAATAAAAGTAGTATATCAAAGTCTAGTCCAATGTGTTCCAAACAAGGTCTAAACTAAAAAATAGAAAAATTAAGTTGCTAGGGCTTTCATCCAAAAGTAGAGTCAAAAGCTAGGCTCAAACAAACATGATTTACTAGGACTTTTGGCCACATGGTGTCAAAATCAATACTTTAAAACAAATAATGATGTGATTTGATTTAATATAACAATATTATAATAACTTTGACATATACCTAACACACATAATCAAACATAAACATGATCAATTAATATAATCTATAGGGCAAAAGGCAACTAGAAAAAAGACTATGTTTTTCCAAATAAAGGCACAAATAATGATGAGGATAAGCTAAATAAACAAACAAGTCATAGTTTTCAAATTTGAGAAATTGATTAACTTAAGTTATGTAACCCAAAAGAGAGAGATTTGTGTATCAGTCTCTATGAAGATAGGCCTAATTACAAATCAATCAATGTTTGAACTTGAACATGGAAAGGTTAATTAAAAACTCAATGGTTTAAAACTATGATTAGACTAAATAATCTAATAAGATTCAACATCATGACAGTACATGAACAAGGTACAAATAACATACATGACATGGTTTGGTTGGTTTGAAATAATGGTTTTTGATACAAGTTCAAACAAGTCTTGAAACAAAATAAGCAACTTAATGGTGTAAGCATGCTCTAATGATGTGATCAATGTTATATTTTAAAGGCTCAAAAGCTAAAACGTGATAATGATGTGGGTAGCCTAATGGTACCCATATTAAATAAGTAACACACACACAAACAAGTTTCATAAAAATTGCAAGGCACAAGTGTGGTGTAAAATGACCAACATAACACCTATTTGATTGAATAAATGACATATAAACAAAATAGTTTTTGATGAGATTATAAACAAATAAATAAGTTTTAGTCTCAAAACATATCAAGAAAAAAAGATCATAATAAAGTAAGTATAATCATATAAATGGGAGAAAGGGTATGGTAATGTGGGTTTGACTACACTAATTATTTTTTGAATGTTCTAGATGGATCAATTGCATAAGACTTTCACATCAAGACATAAATGAAGTGAACTTTAAGTGGGCATCTGTGGTACTTGGCTTGTTGTAAAAAGGTATTGTCTATTTTTAACTTCTATGTCTATCACTTATTCAGTCTAGTACAATGTCTAAAGTTTAGATACATCTCATGTGTAACTCCAACACTATAAGTTGGTTTAACCATTAAAACCTCTAATCATAGTGGGAGTGGTTAAATTCAGTGATGAGAAATGAAACCCTAGGTCAAATCTTCCCTGAAGAACTTGTGGGAAGTAATGATGTCAGCCTCACAAACCAAGATGCATGGAAATAAATTACTAAAATAGAAAGAATTTATGGTCACCTCACTATCACATAATACTATGCGAGTTTTTAGGGAGAGATTTAAATGACATTTTTTTATGCCTTCGACTACGCTCTTTACAATAAGGATGATGTTTTTAATTCTAAAAGTTCCCTAAAGAGGTTGGATAAAATAGAATACAAACACAAAATTTATTTTTTCTGATTAATTAATTAACTAATATTCTACTAAATACAAACTTGATAAATGATTCTAATTTTAATCACCAAATGAAATATTAGATGGTGTTCTTTTGACCCCTTAGTCTTAAGTTGTAACTATGAAAGCACAATTATCAAAGCATTCACTTAAGCCATTGACTTTTTTTCTTAAACCCCAAAATAAGGTTCCTAATTCATTTTGAAAACTCAAAATATATATAAATAGTACGACTTAACAAATTTCAATTTGACCATGCAATGAAAAAATCAGTATGTCCTTTAACCTTGAAGTTAATTTGTCAAATGAGACAAGCAACTTTGAAGGGCAAAATCTATTGACTTGAAGGAAAAATAATAAGAAAGAAAAAATGTTAGGTTAGACAAAGATTTGAAAAAATCTCAATAAAAGCTCAAAAAATCTTTAAAAAAAAGTATAAACCTATGAAACATGTGAAAAACCAATTAGAAGGTTTAAAAACAAAAACAAAAGGAACACCTAAATCATGAAAACCAACAATCAGTGTTTCAACTATAACATTTAAAAAATAGATCCATTTATCACAAAAGTTTTTTATGTTGTTTATAGGTATAGGGATCACCTCTAATAAAAAATTAAGGTCAAAATAGTACATAATAAAAGAAATTATTATCTCTTTACTCTCCATTTCTATCAGAAAATTAGAAAATAAAACTTAAAAACTTATTACTATTTTAACCATAACATTTAAAATATACATTAATTTATCTATAATTGTTTTTAGGTTTCTTATAGGTTCGACTTTCATCTATTGGAAACCATTCAAGCCAAAATATTTAATAATAAAAAAGTTTTTAGCTCTATACTAACCATTTTTACCAAAAAACTAGAAAATAAAAAGCGCAGTAACTACAAAAAACATAACTTTAATTACAAAGCATATTTTAATGAAAATTTAATAAAATTAGGATGAAAAATTTAAGAACAATCTATCAAAAATTTATAAAAAATAGTAAACAGATTAAAAATAAAAATAATTTTAACAATCATTTTTATTCAAATATGTGAGATTCACAATTGTGTCCCATCAAGTGTGTCATTTGTCAACTACGAATTTAACTCAAGAGAGGATGGTTAGTATTGTGTTAGTTATAAAATAAAATTGAAATTAAAAAACACACTAAATAGGATATCATCTCTAGGCCTAGTCACTAAAGAGGAGCATAATAACATATATACATATGAAAATAATAACTAAACCATGAAAAAAAACCTCCTTCACCTTCTTTGGAGATTCCAAATAGTTTGTAGAGTGGTTTGCTTAGCTTGTGCTTCAAGATATCTTTTTAAATAGAGTGTGGCTACCTTAATCTCCTATTGGCACCTTTTTGATGACTTTGGCTTTAGCTTAGCTCAATATTTGGCCATAGTAACACTAATTACATGAAGCATTGGAATCAATTTAGCATTATAACTATGCATTATCAATGCTCTCTTAATGAAGAGGCAAAGGCTTGTATTTATAAGCTTTCAAATCCATTGAAATGGGTTAAGTCTGACCATAGTTGGTTTTATTAACTTTGGTTGAGTTTTTCATATTCATAGAATATTATTTTTAAATATTCTCCAAAAGTGATAGCTCACAAAGGTAATGTGTCTATTCTAAGATATTCTCTTTTAATTATCTTCCAAAAGTGACATCTCACAAAGGTAATGTGTTTGTTCTAAGATATTTGTTTAGATATTATTGATTTTTGTTTTCAATAATTGATTTGATTGATTTATTATCTCATGGGTAAATTTTATTAGGATTTGATTTGATTTCACTTACTAATTGATTTTTATTAAGATTTTCAAGTTAATTAATTATTTCTAGGCATATAGTCATTTGTTTGATTTTTGATTAATTAAATGTATGTACTAGCCTTGTCTAATTGATTTAATAAGCCAAATTTGAGATTAATAGAAATTCTTTGGCTATGTATTAAATGATTGGTAAGAATTGGACTAATAGTCAGATGTAAAGCCATTAGTGGCCAATTTTAGGTGTTTACACTTAGTTCCTTATTTCTTATTTGTCTCTTTTTTGTGGTGGAGTTTTTTTCACTATGTTTTTTCCTTTTCTCTAATTTATAATAGATTGCATTGTACATGGGTACCTCATCAGGCCTTGTTGTTAGGACCCAATTTTTGCCTTTTTTTTATCACCACTTACCTAAGTTGTGCTTATGGGGGGTGTTGGTGTATGCCTTTTTCATATGGGTTTTGGATAAATGGTTGAATATTAATTGCTTAGGGGATTTAGAGTCAA
This sequence comes from Torreya grandis, assembly GCA_037957365.1. Taxonomy (NCBI): domain Eukaryota; kingdom Viridiplantae; phylum Streptophyta; class Pinopsida; order Cupressales; family Taxaceae; genus Torreya; species Torreya grandis. The sequence goes on from JARHVA010007375.1 coordinate 411,618, forward strand.
GTTGGTTATTTTGAAAGGTTAATACCAAATTCATTACAATGTGTTATAATTTTTCCTCGATAATCTATATATGTACCTATTCCCTTTCATATTTCTAATACAATAGTATGTGGATTATTTTTGTCCTATTTCTCTTTGGTTCATTATTTTAGTTATGTGCTTATGTTTTCTCAGTATTGTCTTTTATAATACATATCTCACATTGCATATTGAATCAGTGTATTCACTTGAATTAGTATCTCTAGAGCTCATTCTAATATAGCATAGTATATTTTTGAGACATGATAGTTTTAACCCATCATGAAATGATTGAATTGATATTTTTCAGGATCAATCACATAATTGATATATTTAATATTTGTTTTGAAATATTGATTAGTAATGAACCTATTCATATATTTGATATAAAATGGTTAGTATTTTTTTAGTAATAGTTAATTATTATTATTATTATGTTGTTAAAATGTTTATATGCACATACATATATGCATGTGGGTATGAATTTTATAATCATGAACGTAGCAATTTATTAATATATTTTTGACATGTTGTTTCTTATCTCTCATGTAGTGGTTTAATTTTGACATACCCAAAGGTGGGTATGACCTTGTAATTATAGGCACAACAAGGAGTGACTTTGAGATACGTATTGTGGTAGATTATTCATAACTATTTTGTTGTACATTTAGATGTGTAATGTTTTATATATTAATGTATTCTGTGTGAATTATTTGATTGGTCTAATGAATGTATAAATGAAAGGTGTGAAAATAAAAGGTGTTAATTTGAGGTGGACAAAAAACCCATACACCAATCCTAATATAGACATGACATATTTGTCATGGATTTGAACCTTAACATTTCCACCTAACCTTTGAGTGGATATAGTTAATATTAAACCTTGTGAACTTATTACCTCAATTTAACACATGTAGAAAATTCTAAATTTAGGATATGATTTATTTAAATAAAAATAACCCATTTTTCCTATTTATAAGCTTGGACTCATTCCAAGAAATGTGGAATTTGGATTGTACTTAATAGACAAATAATTTAAACTTATAAATTTTTCTCTTATTTTTCCATTAACTAAAATTTTGGAGTCTTTACCTATGTACCTTTTTTGGACATTCTCGAAATCCCTCACACCAAAGTCGAGGCCTTCTAGGTTATGATTGGATACATATCTCTCCATGGTTAGTTTTGAATCAAAATAATATTCCTTCCATTTAGTGTAAAGTAGTTTATTTTAAACTCAAACTACTAATTTTCATCAAAGAGGAAGAGTTGTTAAAAAATAAGGATTGTAGAGGAAAAATGATCGAGCTTGAATTCCTTCAAAATAAATTAGATGTTATAATTATTAGTACTATATTTAAATAAAGAAAACTAAGGTTACGTGATTCTAAAAGAAATGAATAAATTCGTGTCAATCAAGAAATGGATTTGATGAAATTACAACATCGAAATTGGTTAATTATTTGAATTGTAATACAAAATCTGATTTCTTACTAATTTATAGATAAATTGAAAGTGATGTAAAAATAATTTCCCTTTGTTTTCATATTTCTTATCTTACCTCAAGTATTGGTTGACTGTTCTTGAATAGAATTTTAGCTATTTTTTGAATTTGAATAAATAATATATGTTCTACCTTAAGTGTGCAACCATGCTTACATTTTGTATTTTTTTTGTGGGGGTTAATGAGGGCCATGGATGCCTAGTCACACCACATGTCTAGAATGTGATATTTCCCACTTTTTATTACTTTTTGAGTTTATTTCATTGAGAAGAGCGATTATAGATTAGTATGCTTTGAAAAATATGTAATTTTGGATTACTGTTCTTGGTAACAAAACGTTTTACGGTACTCATATTATCTATTGTGTGATGAAAGGAAAATATAGAATTTATTATTTAACAATAATAAATAAATTATTGTGTATGTGGGTGTTTTAATGAAATAATTAATGTTTATTTAACATAGATGATTGCAAATTATATGTTTTAGACTATATAATGTTTCTTGAGCTTGTGTTAAAATCATTAATTATATACATGGAATTATGTATATGCCCTTAACTTTTTCATAAGTATTTTGTCCCCTTAATTGTTACTTAAATATGTATATCTCTGCATATAAGAGGGAAAATATTAAACTCTTTTTAATTATGAAATTATTTATGCTATAAATAATATATTATATTATCAAAAAATTAAAAAATCTATGATTTTGGATTATATTTATCAAATGTTTATAAATTCTAGGTTATCTTAAAATAATTTGTTATTTGGTCAAAAATAAGGAAAGAATTGATGCAAGGATGGGATTCATGATTTATTATACTTTTATGTTCACTTAAAGTTGATTAGTTTAAAATGATTGATAAGAAAAAATAACATCTTTATTTTCAATAGTTGAATGTGTGTCAGAGGGAGAGATTCACAATGAGGAAGGGTGACGTAGTGTATTTTTTTTCCAATTTTTGTGTTTGATCACCAAATTGAACTATTTCAAGTAAGTCGCCCACTTCATGTGACATTAATTACTGATTTTACTCTATGTATGTAGAGACCAAATTGGATTATGATCTAAATGGATGATTGGTTCGTTAACAAATATGTGACGGTGTCATTATTGAATTTATTACAGAATGGATTATGACTCTTTTTTTATACGTGGATTATTGTTAAACCATGCCATTGGATATGTCTAAATTATAGGCTAATGGATGTACATGTTCTGTGATACCTACGCCAAGTGAATAGTCTAATCCATCAATTCGAATATCAAAGGGTTGAAATTATCATGTATTTACAAAACAAATGTTTTGTAAAACCACTTATTGAGCTCCTTGGATGTATTTTATATAATTTTTATGTAATTGTTTCCCTTTACATGAATTAGATAATAGACTATTATATGTAAAAAAAAACTAACAAAGAGACATGTAACACTTCTTAACATAGTGAGATTGCTTGGAGTTTCAAATATTAGCACATATTTATCTTATTCATTCATAAGTGATTAATCATGTGTCCTAAATAATCAATATATGTGGTTTCTAATGTATACCTAGATACATAAATTATTAGTTTGGTTTTCATAGTTTGTCCAAGACATATGACGCGTGATCCACATGATTCTTCCAATTATTATTGTCGACGACGATTTCATAAAGGTAGAAGTGATGAAATATTTAATGATCTTTAAAAGTATATCATTCATCAGACACATGAATATTATTTATGAATTGATCAAGTCAAGAGGAATAACCATGCTATTGTATTTTAAGACAAATTATTGTATTGAATGAGATGAATTTATAATTATATATATTTTGAATAATTCAAAGCTTATGTGCACATAGTTATACATACATTGTCTATATAATAACATATTAATAAGTTATTTATGAATAATATATTAGTGGTGGTTATTCCTAACCTAAGTTTTATCTATTTTGAGTTTATATCAGTAAAGATAAGATTATTTGTTATCCTTCAAAATTAGAAAATGCAAATTATAAAATAATTTATTAACTTAATTATTTTATTAGAAAAATAAATTTATTATTTTAGAATTGTAAATCAATTCTATTTTAAGTTTGGTCCACCATCATCACCATCATCACCATCATCATCATCATCATCATCATCATCATCATCATCATCATCATCATCATCATCATCATCATCATCATCATCATCATCATCATCATCATCATCATCATCATCATCATCATCATCATCATCATCATCATCATCATCCCTTAAGCTTTTTATTCATTTCTCGTATCCTATCCCTGAAATTCAGAATTTTGGTTATATGGTAGTATTTTTCATTGAATATTTAATCTCATCATGCATTTTTTTAGGGATTTGAGATGATGTATATGGTGTTGGATATTTATCTATGTATCCCTATTCTACAAAATTCCTCAAATGTAACCTATACCAATCATACTCCAATCTATAATAACATGTGTATAGATTGACAAACTTGATGAATTTAAATTTATGATTTTATTTTAAATAAAAAATATGTTTTACTATCCACTTTTTTTTATCAGTTCGTAATTTATTTTAAATATATTTAAACATTAATCATAAACATTAAAAATGTGTTATCTTCAAATAAAATGGATATTTATCACACATGTTTGACCATTCATCCTCACATCATATATGGGTCCTCTTCAAAGCAATGGGTTTAAACTAATATATATTTTACCATTTATTATCATAACAAACAAGTGTTTTCTTCTAAGAAAAGGGTTTTTGTGCACAAAATTTTAAAGATTCATCCTACACATTTAAATTTATGTCCACTTTATAGTAAACGTTTTTTTTTAAAATCATAGGGCTCTAGTCTAATTTATATTTTTATCCATTTTTTAAATCATTGGTTGATGTATTTACATATATTTGATTCACATTAGAATGTTTGTTTAATAAGATTCATAACGAGGATGGTTTTTCCTGGGCCAATTATTATTAAAAACTTTGGGAGTGCTTATTTAGAATCATAATAAATATATTTGTTTCAATGTTACCTTGGTTATAAAATATGGATTTTTAAGTGCATTAACGTTCCTAATTTATATAATATATATTCTACAATTTTAGAAATCCTTATATTCATAATATTTTTTATTAACTTACTAATTATAGAGGAATCAAACCAGTCATTAAAACATGATGGAATAGAATCCATAAATATTTTAGCATTATTTTACCTTTCATTGACATGAAGACATGATTTAATATGATAATTAGTGTAACCATTCTCATGATCACTGATCGATTATAATCATCATTGAATTCTTTTTACTTATTATATATGGATATAAAACATGCCCTATCTTTAAGGAACCATATTAAATATTTACAACATGGTTTATAAGCTTATTTAGGCCATTGTAGATTCAATCATCCTTTTATTATTAGCATGGGGGGTGGGGGGTGATGTAGATGGTGGGTTAGTTTATACTAAGAGAAACAATGTTATACTATCTTAAATACACCTAGAAATATAATTTTTATGTATATTGTAAAAATTGTCTCCACATTATTATACATATTTTTTCATATAAAAAATTAATTTTAAATAATTATCTATTGACAATGATTGTCCTATTAATATATTTTATATATTTTCATCTCATATCTTTCATTACAAATTCATTCTTATAATAAACATCATTACTTATGTATAGAAGAAGATGGACCTTGTCAACATAGTTGTTAGGCAAAATTTGGTTACCTTGAATGGGGATCATTCCAAAATTTTCACTTAAATGATATTAACATTGTTGATATCCATTATGAAGGATTTGAGGTAGTCATTAATGTTCTAAATTGATAGAGAATTATCTCCCTTAGTAGCTTAAAAAGTCATTTAGGATGTTCTAGTTGGAAGTTAGGTCAAGTTATGATGTGTTATCATCAAGTAGTCATTATTTATGGTATTCATGTCAATGTTGATACATACTCATAAAAATAAGATGGTGACCCTTATAAGAGAAAGAATGGGCTAAAGCCGGTGATAATCATCGAAGAATCATAACTAGTAAGTGGATCACATTTTTATAGGCTATCTTGATAACTTAAGGTACTTTTGATTATTAAGATTAAAGTATCTTATTACTTTAGTCTTATTATGTTTTTCAATGATAAAAAGGACATTTACTAGTAGAATTAAATATAAAGGTTTTGTCTTTGGAAAAGGTGATGCTTCAAGTCATGTAAAACCTTAATGATGGCATCATGCCTTACTTAATTGTACACTTTCTCTAAATGTATTTTATAACTAACTTTTAATGTTGGAGTTCATTTACAATTACCATTTATAATTTTACAATGCATAAAAGAAGAGTTTTAAAGAGAATTTTAGGAAATAAAGGGTGTGTGGAACTTGGAAATCTTATAACACATATTTATAAGTTAGAGGAAGATTAAGAATCACTAGGTTCATCTTATCTATCAGTTTCAAATGGTATAATAGTTAGAATCTTGAGAAATACATGTTTTCAGTGGTCACATGTAGGGAGTTTCTAATGGTTGATAAGGTCAAAAATCTCCAAGACATCCTCGTGGTATTTCTAGGTCTAAATCCATGTATTAAGTGGATATACACATCCAAACAATGTAAAAACCCACTCAATTTCTCCATCATCCTTCTTGATAGCTCAAGGCAAGTGACAATTTTTCATTTGATACTTTAGAAGAGAGAGATGGATTACAAGATCTTAGCCATAAGAGGGTACCTTATTTAAATTCCAAGTTGTGTAATTGGTTTCTTAGGTAATTCCCATAACTTTATGAACAATATTTAAGAAGTTAAGGGCAAAAAAAGAACCTTCGAACCCCATCAGGGCTATTTTTCTCTAATTTCATAGTTTTGAAGCTCAATGGGTTTATGGATATGATTATGTAAGGTTCATGAAAACCCTATTTTTAATACCTCACATATTCCAAAATTTTCTTATCATGTGTAGGTCTAAATAAATCAAACCTTCTAGTTTTAGTGAATTGCATATAAGTTTGAGAAGTTCCAAGTGAGCACAAATCTTATCTAAGCCATTCATTTGTGAAACTAGACTTTTTAATGTACTAGAAGCTCTAATGTGGTATTAATTAATTTTATCAATAATATTTTTTCATCCACCAATTTTTCTCACTATCAAAGAGAGAAATCAGTTATAAATTGAAGAAGGAAGTATGGGGCCTAGTGAACACTTACAAACATATGAGTTAGGATGAAATAAATAGGGTTTAAAAGGTAGAGTGAGGTATGTAATATGTCATGAGATTTTTTTGGAAAAATATAAATGTTATGAGTAACAAAGAGAACCCCTGATAACTAAAATCCTAAATGCACACCTATAGGTTACTATCAAGAAAGTGAGCTTCAAGGGCATATTTGTATATGAAGGATGAGTTTTGAAGGTTCAAAGAGATGAACACAACATGGATATGTCATAAAATTATTGAAAGATCCTTTATCTAATGATAAACCATGATTCATACACTTCATTGAGGTAAAAGAGATATAAGGCTATTGAAAACAGATATGAAGGTTTTGTAAATTTAAAAGAGGACTATGAAAGTCTTAAATGATTAATCTATATGTTATAACCCTATTACAATGGGAGATAAGGACCTAAAAATTATGATAACTTGATAAATTGGGTCATCGTAAATCAATCTAATGTGAATAAGCAAAAAATCATAGTGGAAGAGGGTTTTAGGCCTAAAATATAGTCTACATGATTATTGGTAGGTAGAGAACATAAAAAGCATGCTTTTAGTGTTGTCAAAGGGTCTACGATGATGTAAGGGTTAGAAAAAAACATGAACAAAGGCTCACCTATTTTAAAATGCTTTAGTATGTTTTTTTTAGTTTTAATAACTTTATATTTTAATGTTTGTAGTCAAAAACATCCAAATAACTTCCTATAGATTGTGCTAGTAGTTTGTCTAAATGCCACATGTGAATGATGAAATAGAAGGTGGGAATTATGTAGTGGACAATTACTAGTAAAATCAAATATAAAGGTTTTGAATTTATAAAAGGGGATATTTCAAGTCATCTAACACCTTGGTGATGACATCATCCCTATATCTAACTATACACTTTCTCTAAAGGTCTTTTATTAGTGACTTTAAATCTTGGAGTTCATTTCTAACTAGCATTTATCATTCTAAGAAGATTTTTCAAGATAATTTTGGGTAATAAATTATGTGTGTAATTTATAAATCTTCTTACATATCCATACAAGTTAGAAGAAACTTAAGAGTGACTTGGTTCATCTTCTCTAGTAGTTTGAAAGGGTGGAATAGTCAAAATCTTGAGAAATGCATGGTTTTGATGGTCGTGTCCAAGGAGTTTCTAATGGTTGATAAGGTGAAAATTATTGTAGATGTCTCCATGGTATTTTTAGATGTAAATAAATTTAGTAAGTGGAGTTACATAGTAAAATCATGCAAAACCCACTCCATTTTTGCATCGGCCTTCTTAATAGCTCAAGACAAGCCACACATTTGCATTTGGTACTTTTAGGATAGAGAGTTTGATTCCAAGATATTAGCCATTTAAGGGGACCGTATTTCCATTCCACTTTATGGTATTGGTTTCTTGGTTAATCCCCTTTACTTTATAAATAATTATTAATAAGTTAAGGGGTAGAAAAGAAACATCAAACCCCATTAGGGTCGATTTGCTCCAATTTGAGAGTTTTGAAGATCAATGGGTGTGTGTATAGGCATATTTGGGATGCAAAGACAAAAAATTTCCAACCTCATGATCATTCATGACTGATCCAAAAAAATATACTTGATGGGGTATTGTACAAAAATGCCCAAGATCTTGTTTGTCCTGTTAGCATATGCTCATAACCAATAATTACATGGCTACCTATAAGATTTGAAGAAATGGAATGGTCTGGTAATTAATTATTTATAATAATTTCTTCCTCTTAAATAGTGGTTTATTAACTAGTTTCATTATTAAGTTGTTATTGCATAGTGGTTCTAAAAACAGGATAGGTTGAGTGTGAAGAAAGGCACTTATTAATAAACTCTATATGAAAGCTATGACAATTAGCCAATAACAGGCCTTCCTCATTCTCTTTTATTTTGAATAGGAAAATTGCACCTTCTGGCACCTCTTTGAAGCTCTATGATTTTTTCACACAAATATTGGAAAGCCCTCTATACTTCTTCTATCTAAAACAAATGATGGGAATTAGTAAGTCATTTTTTTATAAAAATATAAATGAATTGCTAATTTAAACACTTCACTTATAATAGTAAGGTAATTATTATTAAAATTAAAATAAAAAAATATATTTAATGTTGGTTATAATACATTAATTATAAGATTTAATAAAATATATAAATAATATGATTTGCTATGTTTTAAAAGAATAACTAATTTTAAATAATTATAATTGTGAATAAATAAAATAAAATAATTAAACTAACAAATTGTAAGCTTTAAAGCTTTCCAATATCAAATAATCAATCCAACCATCACCATATAATTTTGGTTATTTATGGTTATTTAGGTAAAAATAAAAATGAAATAATTGTTGTTGAATAGATATAACAAGTGTAAAGTTGAATTGACGAATGGTACTTATGATTTGGAAATCCATTCATGTACATGAACAAAATTCGTAATAGTGAATTACTATAGATTTGACTAATTTCAATCTAATCAACCAACATAATCAATTAAATCATACGAATTATATTGCATAATGATTATGTGATTATTCCCAAATATATCTTAGTAGGTGAAATTAGGAGATAAGATTATTATATAATCTTATATAAAAATGATACCATACATAAATAATATTTTTTATAACCTTGTTACCAGTTGATATAGTTTTATTTTATACCATAAAATACTAAATTTATATATTTAGTATCTTAAAAAAAAAAAAAATTAAATAACTTAAAAACTATTTTACTTTTTATTGTTTTATTAAATTAATGGATTGAAAAATGTAGTATATCCTCTCAAGTTATAAATTAGTTAATTTTTTCAATATTACCTATAACATTATTATTAAGAAATGAATTAATTATAATATTTATGGTTAATCATTCCATGAGATTTTTGTAAATAAATAGTACATATTTAAATAAATTTCATAAAAATTTATAAATAAATTACCATATTTACAATAATGTTTAACAATAAAAAGGTTATTCTCAAAAAATCACACAATTAAATTAAAGCTCACTCAATATAATTGTTTTTAATACATAAACTAAATAATTAATACTAAAATACCCTAGGCAATTATAAGACTTTTAACTCTCGCTATGAAATAATTATTGTTGAATAGTTATATAAAATGTAAAGTTAAATTGATGAATGGTACTTATGACTTCGAAATACATTCATGTACATGAACAAAATTCATAATAGTAAATTACTGTACATTTGTCTAATTTCAATCTAATCAACTAACATAATCAATTAAATCATACAAGTTAGATTGCATTATAACTATGCGATTCTTCCCAAATACATCTTAGTAGGTAAAATTAGGAGATACGATTATTATATAATCTTATATAAAATTGATACCATATATAAATAATATTTCTTATTACCTTGTTACCAGTTGATATAATTTATTTTATACCATTAACTACTAAATTTATATATTTAATAACATAAAAAAATTACTTTTAAATAAGTTTAAAATTATTTTACTTTATAATTTTTAGTTTTTTTTAATTAAATTAATTGATTGAAAAATGAACTATGTATATCCTCTCAACTTATAAATTAGTTGATTTTTTCAATATCACCTATACCATTATAATTAAGAAATGAAGTAATTCTAATATTTATGGTTATGCATTCCATCAGATTTCTGTAAATAAATAGTATATATTTAAATAAATTTCATTAAAATATATAAATTAATTTACCATATTAAAAATGATATTTAACAATGAAAATATTATTCTATAAAATTCACATAATTAAATTAAAACTCACTCAATATAATTGTTTTTAATACATAATCCAAATAATTAATACTAGAATACCCTAGAAAATTATAATACTTTTAACTCTCTCTATGAAATAATTATTGTTTGATAGTGAAACATGGACTTGTCATGGTCTTGAACCCTCTAGAATTCTCTGACTGAAATAACAGTGCAACCTAAATATATATTACATTATTTTTGGTAGGTTTCTAAAGCTTTATATATAGATAGATATTACATTGCAACATGTCATTCATGAATCTTTCTAGAAATATTGACTAATTGTATATATATATAACCATTGTACCTCTATTTTGAATCAATTAAAACCATTAAAAGTTTTCTGAGAATTGGTATCAGAGCAAATAGTAGAAGGTCACAACAGTATGACCAAGAGTCACAATGCAAAGGAACAATTTATTCTATTATTGTCATTATCAAAGCTCTTGGATTTTATCCCTATTTCATATATAATGTGTAGACTTTGCTTCATGATTCCTTCATCTACCTCACTCTTAATGGGCATCCAACCTTAGGGATCAAGTTCTAACATTTTATCTGTTAAGGTTTTCCCCTTGCTCCAATGCTTTATGTTCTATCCGTTAAAGCCCTAGGTTACATTTTGGATTCTAAGGCTTCACAAGGGCTTGTTCATGGCATTATATTTCCCAAATGTAATTATCAGCTTACCAATGGCCACATTATAGATGACACATTTCTCACATTTTAAGAGAAAGAGGAAAATTATAATGATGCTATGATGTGCTTAAGTACCTTTTTTTGGGATTCAAGCTTTATCTTTCAATGGGGGAAAACCTAATGCTTCCAGCAAAGCATGATGCTAGTGCTTGAGTGGCCTAACATTTTTAATTGACAATAGATTACTCAGGAAGAATAATTTAATTTATTAGGCATCCCATTATATTTTTATATCTCACCATCTAAGCATTGGTAGTATGTCCTAAATCAAATTGAAAGAAATATTGAGTATTGGATTACCAATCCCCTTTCTCTAGTGGGCAAGTTATAGATTTTCACTAAGATTTTGGTGAGCAGTCATGTTTACTATTCCTATTGTTATGCCCCCTCTAATGCCTCTTATGATAATCTAGATAACCCTCTCCGAGATTTCTTTTGGGAGAATTCTAATACGGCACATGGTTTTACTCGGGTGGCCTGGGATATTTGTTGCCTTACTCATGGTAAAGGTGGTATGGATATCACTGATACCTATTAGTAATGTATAGCCTTGTGTGCTAAATGTGTTGTTTAGGCTATTGAGGGTAATGAGTCTTGGAAAATCATCCTTCATCATTGTATCTCTTTGGGCTCTCCCTATGGCCAAATCCCATGGCTAAATATTGGCATTCAATCCCTTCTCATCATTGATGTGTCTATTAAAATAACATGCTCCTATACTGTAAAAAGTATTTGGCAGGGTTTTGAAGCAGTCAAACCCTACTTGAAGTGGATAAGTGATACCTTTTTCATAGGGTTATCTTTTAATGATTATAGTTTATGGTGGTCTCATATTCTAACTAGCTTTTCTATTGCCCCAACTAAATTGCCTAGTGGTAAAGAGTTATGATTATTCCATAAATGGATTCACACTATATATGATTTCATTACTTTAACATACTAGATTCCTTGGCCTAATTTCAAAAACAAGTTTTAATTACATAATACCAACTTACCTTCCATCCTTCACCTTCAGTAATTATTTCCTTATGTTATGCTTCATAAATTTGGCCTTCAGCCTCCTAAGGCATGGTGGAAAGACTAGATGTGGAACTGTGATATGCATCTTTAAGGCTACTCTCTCATGCTTATTATTAGGTGATGAGTCATTTCTCTCCAACTCTTGACAAGCTCAATAGATATCGAGGCCTCTAGTCCTCTACCAAGACTTGGCTTACCCATCTAAAACATGTGTGGCACCATGGTCTAGAGCCCATTTTGGCTGATTTTATTTGGTTTTTAATTTACTAGGTGCTCCCCCTCAGTGGGAAGCTACTCCACCTGTGTATTCCACAACCCTTTTGTCCATCTTGCAAGCAACCTAAATTTTTCTAATAGTTGTTTTTATTTTCTCATAAAGCTCAATGACTTTTTCACTCCTTATAATCAACCCTATCATCCCAAGACTTTTTCTTGGTAGTAGGTGATTTTTGGGGTGTTTTCAAATTGGCCATCTTCTATTGTTTTTATTTGACAATTTTTTCATGCTATTTCATCTTTAGAAAGCCAGAAATAATGTTATTTTTTATCATGGTAGTTTTAGAATTTCATTTTATTTCAATGAAAAGGTTGATTTTATTTCATCAGTTTACTTGGAAATCCAAGCTCAAGTTTAGAAGATGGTGTCATAAATTTGTCACTTGTAGGAGCTCCTCAACCATTATGGGAGTTCCCCATGCACCATGAGAAAAATTTCACTAGATAGCATGCACTGCGGGGCTCTACCACCTCCTCCCAGGAGGCATAGAAGCAGAATCCGGTCTCGTAGTAAGGGTAAATTTTTGCCACACCCTCCCACAAGGGGTGGTTGGAGTTAACATGACAAATTTGATTCTGGTCCTATGCAGTGGTCTTCGATGAGTGCTGTTATTCCTACACAACCCACTGATGGTTGGTTGATCACTATTCATAATGACCTCTGGATGGTTGGACTACTTCGAAGATCCCAGATGTGGAACTACCTACTTGGTTGGTACTTCTCAAAAATGACCCTGTCTTTGCCTCCTAAGACAATGGCCTATATTTAAAAATATATATTTTTATTTATAATTACTCTTGTTATATTTTTTTTGACTATTTATAAATATTTAAAACTGATTTCTTTCTTCAACATAAAATTTGAACCATGATTTATATATCCACATTACTATATAACATTTTTTTTATATTTTAATTATTTAATATAATGTGAAACATTTCAATAACAAAAATATATGAACAAATTTACATATATCATTAACTAAAAAGTAATTTAAGTCAAACCTGAAATAATAAAAAAAAAATTGCATACATTAATATAGGAAAACTTGCATACTTGAATATGGACAAAGATTCATACACTAATATCCATGGAAACCAAACGGCAAGGAATATATGGAAACATTTGCGTATGTTAGTAGCTAAAATTAATGTAGACCAAATGAAAACCTTTTTTAGAAAAATGAATACAATGAATCTATTCACTAGTAGTCCGCTTCTTATAATTAAAATTAATTTTTTTAAGCCATCTTTAAAATGAATCTAATGAATATCTCTATTAAATAATTATTTGTATTATAAAAATGAATTCTTAACATTTTGCAACACATTTAGAAATAATGTAGCCCTTATACAATCTTCTTTGCAAACTGAATCCAATGCATCTATCCACATATAACCACTTTTTACCATCAAAAGTGACTTTTTAAATAATTTCAACCCATTTTTTTAAAGTTCGAGATGTAATGGACACCCTTTGGCGGGGCTAAATTTGATTTTTAATTATTATACTCAAATTAAATGCGTTCGTTATTTTATTAAATATAAATGTATTTTTTATTATATTAAAGTTAAATATAATCTTATCTTAAGAAAAAAATATGTAAATACTAAGATCACTTTCATACCTGTCTATCATGGCGAATTTTTTTTATGATAGCTGTAATGCTGTAGATTACACAGCCGCCACGTACTGTGTGTACGCCTCCAATTCATAGCTTAAACACACTTGATTTTTGACATGGCTTCCACCCTAGTCCACCGTTACGTTCAGAACTGAATACTGAAGTGCCTATCGAGGTTGTAACTGAAGGCACTAAAGATAGGCCATTGAATGAAGATGAAGATGGCGCCTTCGAGGAGCTGCCCTCTGTTGACATGAGTGGGCTTGAACATGATCTCAAACAGAAAATTTATGCTGCCTGCCAGGAAATCTACTGCTACTTTCCTTGTATTCTCTACCAGATCCGCAGCCTGAATCATAGTATTGCTGCGGATCTGGTGAAGAATGCAAGGAAAGTAGCATGAGCCTTCTTTCAGCTTCTAATAGAAGTTAAAATTAAATGTGCTCACGAACAGGAAAAAGCAGAGCGGATTGCTGGGTATGGTCGGACAGAGTGGTTCAGATTGCAGCTTACTGACTGGATGGAGTCCCTCTATGCATTCGTCACTCCTCATTTTCTCAAAGCTCGCGATTGTGGCCTTCAACACCACCAGACTATAGGTAACATACTAAACATTAATTCTCCATTTAATTCCTTATAATTTGTCTAGACATTATTTAATGTGCTGTTTTTCTTGCCTGCCTAGAACGAAAAGACAAGTTTGGTGAAGAGCGTAGAAAACTTATGGAGCGTTTGCTAATGATTATATCCGAGGATTTGAGCATTGGTGTGGGCAAGGGGTTTGAACAATAAAATATTTTCTACAGAGCCAACTACTATCCGCCTTAGCCACAACCAGGTAAACTGCTGGACACTTATGCACATACAGACCACGGAGCTATTACTATTCTGATCCAAGATAATATCTTCGATAGCTTGCAAGTTCAGAAGAAAGATGGGCGTTGGATCTCCGTTGCCCCATACTGAATGCTTTGTCATCAACCTTGGCGAATATCTTGTTGTGAGTATCCGTATAGCTTTCTTTTCTGTGCTTTGAATTTCAAGTAATTTACAATTATCATGGATTAAACTAAGCTTACAATGAAATGAATTTGTGATGTTGCAGAAACTGGGAAAAGAAAAGTATAGAGTTTCCGTGCACAGAGGCGTGCTGATAAAAAAAAATACAGCCATGACACTTGTGCTTCACTTGGATCCTTTGCTCAGTCTCTGATCTCAGCAAAACCTCCACCCAATCAAATCGTACCACTCATATTCAACGACTTAATATAATCTACACCGTCTTATCAATAAAATACCGCAAAAATTCAATAGTAAAGATCATATCCGCCAAGTTTGGTACATTTTCTTCAGTCATCATATATAATGACAATTTTGGTTTGTTCCAACATAAAAGATGAGAGTTTTACACACGGTTTTAAAAAAATAAGTTTTTTTTTATTTTTATTTTTATTAATATTTTAATTTTATAACGACGTTTTCCACAAAGCTATAAAAGGGCTTTCACACCGGAAGAGATTACCTTAAAAATGGACAAGCAAAAAATAACATTTTTTCACAATATCAACGTGTGTATGTTTAATGGATAACCACAATTCAATTGAGACACAAATATGCAATTAAATTACAATTAATTAGGTAAATATGTTTAATTAATTAATTCTGTTTTTAAAAGTTTTTTTATCTAATTTTATTTTATAATTTGTATAATTATAAAAAGGTGATAATAAAAATGTATATTTAAATATATTTAAAAAATAATCAAAAAAAATTGTTGACAATTAAAAAAAATTTGAATGGAGGTGTACCATCTGAATTGTCATCTTAAATTGAACATATTCGTAAATATGATAAAAAATAATCATATATTTTTGTTCCCCTAATTCTAACCTGCCAATTATATACAAACATAAATTCTTCTTCCTGCATTAATTTAGAAGTAATATCTAGAAAATTAAAATAAATTAACTTAGGTTATGGCACTTTCATTAAACCAAAGAATTATCAAATTATATTGGTGTTTGTGAGGTCTCAATATTGTGATAATAATTATTTTTGTGATGCTCCAAAAATATACAAACCAACATTTTTTATTATATATAAATATAATATATATTTTAGAAAATGTTTTAATTAATAATTGATTTCATTTGGAATGCTTGTTAATATTAAATAGATTTTTATGAATGCTAGATTTAATTAATAATTGATTTCATTTGGAATGCTTGTTAATATTAAATAAATTTTTATGAATGATAGATAATTATCTATACAACACCCAAATTATGTATGGAGGACAAACTTCATATATTTCAAGTAAATAGTTTTGTTGAAAAAATATTTGGAATTATGTAAGATAAAATTAAATCTATTAATAGATGGGGAAAAAGCATTCGACATTTAAATGGAAAAAAATTAGTAGAGTAATGTTAGTTGTATTAAAAGGAGATAATAGACTATAAGTACATATGTGTAGAGTAAACATTATGATTGAGAAATAGGATTTCAATTATTAAAAATTGGGAGACACTTCCTAACTTATTCTTTTAAGATGTGAATGACTATAAATGCCAAAAGTGACGATTACTATGATTACAATGGTGTATCACTTCTTATATGGCATTCTTAGTCAGGTAGATGTGTTTGTAATGATCAATTTATATAAATAGTTAGGGCATGTTTGGATGTGAGAGAGACATCCATATTCATTAATAATTTTTTATTTATTTTCAATGTTTACCTTGGGGTAGAATGGATATTAATTTTTTATTATTGGTTAAAAAGTTTTATAGATATAGGGACTAGACCTTAGAAAAGAAATAATGCTCAAAAGGCCTTGAAGCCAAGATAAGAAATAACATTATCTTAAAACTTCCAACATAATAACAAAACCACAAAATAGAAGTATAAAAGGAGACTCACAAGATTTACAAGTACTTATGCACTATATCAAAGCCAATAGTAAAATAATAAATGCAAAATAACATCCCCATAACTCAAGAAAATTAACAAAATGGGAAGCAAATCCATAACCCCACTTAGTAATTTTTTATTTGGGATAGAGCAGTCTTATTTAATGGCTTAAGTTCTTCTTGTGGTGACCATTCATCCTCTTGCTAACAATGTTCATGTTATCCCCATTTTATAAATTCTGAGGAAATGGAATGGAAAACTTAAAGGATTCCAAAAGTAGAGAGTTTATCAATGAGATTCACACCTCAACTTACCCCAGTGGCATTTCTTCCAATAATTTCCTTGCCATAGTAGAATATCATTCCACCGTATTTATTCCAATGTCATTTGCCAATAAATTTGGTTCCTCCACCTTGCTCTCTTAGTCCTTTTTACTTTCTGTAGAATTTGTTGATTCTAAGATGACACTCTCATCCTCACTCTTAATAGCTTAGATAGTTATGTGTTCCCTCCCAACATCCTTCAACAAATAATTTATACTTTTGCATTTTATACTTGGGCCCTCATTCAAAAAATTCCTTACTTGAAACCATCTTCACCATCAAAATCGAAAGCCTTCATAGTCAATGGGTTGAACCTAGGTTTTATCTCTGACTTTTAAATCAACTTGAGTAGGGAGATCCTTTGTAATATCAACATTAACTAGGATACTGACTTATGTTGAGTGGCCACTTTATTTGATAATGGGATCCATCCATCTTCACCATCAAAATGTGAATGTAAAGTATAGGGAACCATCCTATTTCTTATCAAACTTTCATCCCTTATATAAAAATGATATCCATTTATTTTAATTTTGAGCTTCTAGCTGAAGGAACTAAATCAATGCTCCAAAACCAATGTTTTTTTGAGGCCATGCTCAAGGCATGGAATGGAAAAATACTTTTTAAGATAAACATTATGTTTAACGTTATTTTCTTACACTTGTCTTCTAATATGGATAATGCATATAATATCATGTTAATTTGGTGTAGAATAATCTACAAGCAATAGAAGACATACTTGAGTATAATAATGAGAAGGTACTCTATAGGCACCCCTGCTTTGGTCAAATAAATTTTTGAGTAATGTTTCCCATTTATTATAACTTTAAGATTCTTGATGATTGTGCTAAACTAATTCTCTAAATAAATTTTAAAAACTAGTATTCCATTGATGTTGAATCTAAGTCATTAAAATAAATGTGATATTCTTAATCCATAAGAATAGATGTACATACTTATGATAGTAGTTTGATGTGGCTCACTTATTTTTGAATGTCATAGGTTCTTGAATTACCCTATAGTTTTAAATGATGTGTCTTGAGGTGATTAAGAGTCTATTGTTTCTATTTGTTCCATGGTATTTAATATTTTATGGATGCTTTAAAATTTCAAATGATCTATCATATCCTTTGTTGTAGTGTAGATAATATTATTATACTTACCCATGCTTAACATTGGAGGGATGTATGAGGACTCATTCTATGTGATATTAGATTAAATATGAGGCATATCCATGCTAAATTTATGTTTCATACTTTAAGGACATAAATAACTTATAGTTCTAATGCCAATGTTATAGTGGTTTTATTTATGGTGTATTCCATTCAGAATAGTGTATATGTTTATTTTTGGTAGTGCATATTAAATAATATAAAAACCTATAATATGGATATTATCATACCAATTTTTTTAATTTAGATATTGGTTTTTGACTAGAGCTTCATTTGATTATGGGGCACATCAGGGGGCCTAGTCCCTAAAAGACTAAAATACTAAAAATCCTAGGCGACTAAAAATTAAATCTAGAGAACATTACAGCATCAAGAATTAATAAAAAACAACTTTAACCAAAGCTAAATGTTGACCAAATTTCAGCATAGGTCATATTAAGTCAACCCCCAGCATTTTCAAACTTTTCATAGGATCCTTATAGGTTTGAAACGTTCACCATGGTCCTAAGTGAGGTCACATAATATGTTCTAATATTTGTCACATTTGTCATTTGTATTCATGTAATTTTATGCCACCATTTGGGTTATTTTAATGAATTGTACAATTTTGCATCAAAGGAAAAATGTGTCAAGAGGAAATATCACATATGTAATGTCAGGGAATGTCAAAAAAAATAGTTTTGAAACTAAAAAACTTGTAGGTTCAACATTAAAACAAGAAGATCATCTACAAAAATGAGTGTAAGATGTTTGTACATACCAGATGACCCATCTAGCATATGTGAAAGCTTTAGTTAAGTGTGATGATATCCCCATAGGTCATTTATAGGATTAGGTGTCTTCAACTAGTCCAAATATGATCAAAGCTAGTTTTTCTCTACTATCTCTCCTTTGGACAAGTAAAAAGGGTCACCATTTATCTATTAGTATAGACAAGAGAAGATGATTTAGAATTAGTCTACTAGAGGGATGTCAGTAGTCCTCATGAGCTGCCATTTCGTGGCTATGATTTTTTTATTGATTATCTATGTTGTATAAACAATCACTAATATTGTTAACACCTCCAAACTACTTGTGCAGCCCAACACTTCAATTTTCTCATATATTTGCATTAGTTTGTGTAAACCAAGTGATTAATAAAGTCCTTTAAAGATTTTTGCTCCTTTTCATGTTGTCTTTAACTCATTTTTCATTTACGTTCATGAGAGGATAGGTAGAATCACTCTTTTCAAATAAGAATGAGCCCCAATGGTCTACAAAAGTTTTTTTTCCAGTTACATTGTTGTGATCTTTTTTTAGTGGCTCTAAGATAAGGTAGAACAATTTTTTAACCCCTCAAAACATGGAAGTCAGTTTTTACATTGAGGTTTTGCATTGAATAAGTATTAAAGGTGATAATCTAATATGGAGGACATAGTTCTAAGTGGACACATAGGCTCTATACCACTATACATATCTATAGCAAGAGATTTAACAAATAAGAATATTGGGCATAATTACAAGGTAGTTATAAAATATACTTTTTGAGTTAGTAAGACATCATTAGACATCAACTTTATATAAAATACCTTGAAATAATTGATCACAGACTAGAAGAGAGGTGTAGATTAGATATTTTCTAAAATAAAAGTTTTACCTTAACTTCTCCAAGAGGAGATTTTACTCCATATAATGTCATCTATTGGAAAGTGTCGATGAGGTTTGGATAAGCTTTATGTATTTATTATTGTAGCTTATATGGACAGATAGCATATTGACATAAGAAAAAGTTGTCTGGTTGAGTGTCAGGAACCTATGTTCTACTCTTCTACTTGCATTATTAGCATATTAGATGATTTGAATGCATATGCTTTATAAGTCATCCCAAGAGCACATTTGTATTTTTCCACATGCATGAGATGAAATAGTTTTTAGAATAGAATTAGTATTTAATTCAGTGTTAAGGCCCAACGAAGGCATCCATAAGTTACATTGAGTTAAGCTTTGTTGAAAGAGGTTACCCCCTCAAAGAGGCCAACAATTCTACAATTCTACTATTATAACTTAGTTCTGTTTATTGCATTCAATATATTACTAATTTTTGATAGTTTACTTTGTTTATTTACAATTACATGCTAATTTTTTTAGGAATGATCCTCTCATCTAGTATTAGAGTACTTTCTATAGAGATTTTTTTTTTCTACCCACCATATGATGTAACCTTATTGTAATTAGACCCTAGTGATCAAAAAGTTGTAACAAATTCATTCCCATCCCTTTTATGGTTAGTCCAGATTTGTAGATTCATTTTGGTAAGAGGACGTCACCAAAGATCATGATTTTTTAGTCAATCACTTTGTGTTTGTGTTTTTCTCTAGAATTTATCTTCTACTTTGGGTTAGGGTAAAACCTATATGTTTAACTATGTGATGTGTTTGGGTGAAAGCCCTAAAACTCATTTTTAAGAGTACCACAAGAACCCTAAAGTAGATGGTCGATTGAGAGGACCTATCAATGAAATGGGTAATGACCCATTCCTGATTGACTAGTTCCTACCCATGACTAAAAGTAAGAATAGTTGTTAAGAGGTAAATCTATGGCCAAATGTTTTTTGGAGAGTGATACTTGCTTAGATGGCGTTGGTGGCTAAATAAATTTCTAAAAACCTTTAGGCAATTCTTCAAACTTAGGCTCTATTTCCATCGTGTATATCATGAAAAAGCATGATTTATAAAACCATATAAGTTTTAGAATACTATCAATAGAGTAGGAAAAAACTAAAAAATAGAAAAAAAAAAAAATAGGAAATAAGAAACAAATAGGAAATGTTTGTGATGTTTTAGATTAATGATGTCACTCCTTACCTGACATTCGTAGCACAAAGACATCCAAAAAAATTAGTTCATTCCTATAAATACTCTACTAGAAAAAGAAATCAATAAAACAATTCACTTGCCAAGTGGAGTTTGATGAAAGCATTGATAGTGAGATTAAAACAATGTATGTCGATAAATGTCACACCAAAAAATGTTTTTAGTGATGATTGTTATTTTAGATTATAAAATCTACAATTATGAAGTTACTTGATTCCACCATAGTGATAGGAGGCGACATGTCTTAGATACCCTTATTGTCTGTTTGTTCAAGAAAAATAAAAACAAAACTAGCATTGATTTTTAAGGTACAGAGATCTGTTTGGAAGCTTGTCTTAAAATTATTGGATTAAAGAGAAGTAACCTTTATGACATTCAAAATTATCACAAAAATGGGGAACAAAATGCATTCCATATAGGGAAATTTTGACAAAAGCCACATAAGAAGACAATGGCGGATAAATATTTATTGGACCAATTAGTGGATGATTTTTTAGATGTTTTTCCATAAATAACATGCAAGGTAGATAAAGACAGCTCATGAGAATTTTTTTGACATCTTATAGCATATTTCACTCAAGAATATATGAGGTGCCACATCAATGCACAACTAGCAGATATGGAATATGAGCCAATATCCTAGCCAAAATTCAATAACATGTAGAGAAATAATTTTAAAGATGTGACCATTTCCATTTCTAATGACTAAAATAGGTGCAAAACATGCATCTTGTTAACTCAACATAAATTCTCTAGGTCCCTCTCTAGAGATTAGGAAGAGTGTATAAATCAATAATTTGTGATGCACTCAAATCAAAGACTTTCTAAAAGATAAATTTATTACATACATAAAAGAATTTTAGAATAATACCTTGAAGAATGCCTCAATGCCATTAATAACAAGGTGGAATGTCAAGAAACATTTGTGTTGAGGATGTTGATAAAAAGCAAAGTAGATACCTATAAAATATTAGAGTTGTCAATGGTAGGGATTATAACACATGGTCATGGTGTTAGTAGATATGGGCATTTATTTAACCATATTCTCTTAGAGGTCTAAGTTTACCATCACCGCATTAAACTAGTACATTAAGGATATGGAAACAACAATGTCAGATACTTATGGATTATTACTATATAAACCTAGATCCTCAAAATATCCATTATATGAAACACTTTTGTCTGATAACTGCTACCTTGAATGCAATAAATATAGATAAGCATAATCAATTGGTATCTTCAATAAAATTATTTCCAGGCTATACCTTCAACTACACAATTTTTGTGGGTACAATAAGAATAGGTACTTCCATCCATAATTATATTTTAAAATGTTGAACCTTATATGAAACTAATATTACATTCAAAAATTCACAAAATCATGTCTTTTTGTATAGTTATTTGTTGAAATATTTGTTTGTGATTAAATGCAAAGGTGTTTTCCTCGATGTTAAGGTCATATTTTTGCTTATAGGACATACCGATGAGGACATCGATGGCACATTTGGAAACCTATTTCAATGTATAAAGAGGAAAGATGTATGGAGTGTGGTAGAGATGATGAACACTTATAGGATGTGTGAAATACAAAAAACTCCACACCATATTTGATAAAAGATGTAGTGGATTTCAAAGAGTATGTTAATAATTACCAGCTGAATGGAAGAAATGAAATAGTAGGCTTGATAAAAGGTCAATACTTCCTTCTACACATGGAGTAAGGTCAGCTTATTATGCATTGGAAACAATCTATAAGATATAGAAATTAGTCCCCCCAATTACATTATGAGGAACACAATAAAATGGTGAGCCAAATGTTATAGAAGGTAAACTAAAAAAATATATTTCAATGACTTGAAATAAAGAGAAATGTCTCAAGATTCCATTATTCTTAAAGACTCATATAGAAGTAGAAAGAATATTTAAAAAGAAATGAAATATATCTTGAATAAATATGTGCATCAATTCAATGAATTTGGTTT
>JARHVA010007375.1:440000-485000 GCA_037957365.1 Torreya grandis
TGAAATTAGAAATGAGTGATCACCCTTGCCTCATTTTGATAATGATAGTCCCACATGCAATGTATAAACAACATTGAATATTATAGAAACAAAAATGCATCAATGGTAATATCAAGAAAGGATCCAAAGGAACCCCTCCATAAAAAAAAGAGTGTCTCAATCTTGGCCAAGGGTCCCGAGCCAACAAATATTAGGGGACGTTTGTCTGAATACAAGTGTCAAAGCCAAGAGGTAAAAACCAAACACCCTTTTACCTTTGCACCACCACATGTCACATGTTTATTGGTCCACTTGCAAACCATTTTAATGTTGACTAATTTTTATCAAAAATTTTACCAACATTATATGAAGCATATGATGTCCATTTTATGCATTTGAATATGCATTGGAAAGATCTTATAATGATCTTCTATACCATACTAGTTTCACAATATCTTGGTATCTTTTGTCAACTAAACTGACCTCCATATAGGACCTCCCCAATATGAACATTTTTATCACAAAAATTTGATAATTATCTCTCTACATCACATCAGTATACAAAAATAAAAATAGAGCATAATGGTTAAAATTGCATATATTGAAATTCCATCATAGAAATATATTAGTTTAATTAGATAAGAAATGTGAACACAAGAGGCAATGTCCAACTAAATCTTCATGATTCAACCAATAATCTAGATGATAAAATAGAACAATATAAAATGAGAACCAAAATGCCAATAATAACTAGTTTTTCATTGACCTTGTAAAACTGTCAACTCTATGAAATATCACTAAAACTTATTATCATAGTAACTTAAAATTACCCTGCACAACACCTACAAAGAAGGCAAAATATAACTAATTCCCTAAAATTTCCATTAAAATAAATCTCTATATAATATCAAATTAGGAATAAAAATAAACTATCACCACAAATGTCACATCTTGAAAATGGTGAATCTACCAAACACTACAAAATGATCACCATGTATAGCTTGCATACCAATTTTTGAGTATAATAAATACACACCCTAATTATTACCACATTTTATAGTTACAAATAAATTCCCATATTGAGGGACTTATAAAATGTGCAAATATCATTCATGGCTAGGAAAACTTTGTATAATCATTACAATTATAAATGGTGCCCCATAGGGTCTTATAAGCCTCTAATACATTTGCACAATGTGAATGATAACATATATATTGAAATGCATATTTTCCCAAAAATAGACATACTGATCATACCCCATTCAACTTACATATACTATTTTCAAAGTTCAACTTGAATTTTTTCCAAGACCATAAACATGAGAAAATAATCCAAGTATGATAAACCTATCACTCAACTTTTCTCTATAGTTTACTCTAAATAAACAAAATTCAAAGCTAAAATCATATGGGAATATCTCCAAGTTTAAACATGAGTTCAATACTTTACCAAATGCATCAATAACTCAAAACTTATTAATATATTCAGAATAGAGATTACAAAAGCCATAAACGTGAGAAATAGAATTAAGAATGATAAACCTGTCTCAAAATATTTCTCACTACTAGTAGTTCCAGAAGTAAAAAATATTCCTTTTAACTTCAATGGAATCCAAAAAATACTTTAAACATTTTCATGATAATAAACTATCATACTTATGCAAACATGAAACTAAGGAATTGCTTACCAACCGACTTTATCACATTTTCCTATTTAGGTGGTTTAATTTCCTCAATGAATACCTAGCTATCTGCATTGGTTATTTTTGAAACTATTGGTTCTAAAAAAATTCATTCTAAATAACTATCCATTATTGTTTTGGGTGAAGTTGCCAATACTTGTCAACCTTATGACCTTTACTGTTACAATAAGTTCAAAAATATTTATCCTTTATTTTAAGAAAATTGCCCAAACTACCATTATCTGAACATTACCTTGGAGTGTGGTGTTTAAAAATCTTACCCAATAAATATTTCCTTTTAAAAAAATTAGTTACACAATGATTAGACAACCCACAAAAACTACATGGATAAATATACCACAAATTTTGTGTAATGTAATCAAAAGAAACATTGGAATATTTAAGTAAATAGGGTATGGATCCATATCCCAAATGACATTATCTATAGTTAGGTCTTCAACAAATTCATCCTTACAAAGCTCTTCATACCAATCAAGGTCTCAAGTTTGATCATTAGCAAGCATTTGGTTATAGTCAATTTGTGTGGCGATTATATCATAACTTAGATTGTATGTGAGTCCACCATAAATGTAGTTATTCATATCCACATAAATGATGAAAGCTTTGAAAATAAATTCTTAGAGTTATAAAAACTATGGAAAACTATTTCGAAAGGTCAAAGGGTTCAAACATGGTCTAACTTAGTAAAAAATAGAGTTATATCTCCAACATGGTCTAAAAATGGTATTGTATCTCCAAAATGTTTTGTGCTAGAACATGCCATAAAATATTCTGATGTCAAATGTCATATACACAAAAATTCAAGTGTTTGAATAAAACTAGCATGTCAAATTCTAGGCCAAAGTGTTCATCCAAAAGTAGTGTCAAAACCTAGGCTCAAACAAGGTCTAAACTAAGAAAGAGAAAAATTGAGTTACTAAGGCTTTCATCCAAAAGTGGAGTCAAAAGCTAGGCTCAAACAAACATGATCTACTAGGACTTTTGGCCACATAGTGTCAAAAGCTAGACTTGAAAATAAAGGTTGATGTGATTTGATTTAATCTAACAAGGTTAGAATAACTTTGGCATAGACTTAACACATAAAATCAAACATAAACATGATTATTTGGTATAATCTATAAGGTAAAAGGAAATTGAGAAAAATACTCCACTTTTTGAAATAAAGGCACAAACAATGTTGAGGATAAGCTTAATGAACAAAAAAGTGATAATTTTAAAATTTAGGAAATCGATTAACTTACATTATGTAACCTAAAAGAGAAAGATCTATGTATCAGCACCTGAGAAGATAGTTCTAATTAGAAATCAATCAATTTTGAATTAAAACATGGAAATGTTAATTTAAAACTCAATGGTTTAAAACTATGATTGAACTAAATAAGCTAGTAGGATTCAATATCATGATGGTACATGAACAAGGTCCAAATGACATACATGACATGGTTTGGTTCATTTGAAACAATGGTTTTTTATACAAGGTCAAACAATTCTTAAAACAAAATGAGAAGCTTAATGGTGTACCCATGATCTAATGATGTGATCAATGTTATATTTTAAAGACTCAAAAGTTCAAACATGATAATGATGTGGGTAGCATAATGATACCCATCTTAAACAAGTAACTCACACACACATATGTTTAGTAAAAATTTCAAAGCACAATTATGGCGTAAAATGGCCAACATAACACATCTTCAATTCAAAGAATGACATATAAACAAACAAACAAGTTTTAGTCTCAAAATATATCAAGCAAAAATGACCAAAATATACTAACTATAATCGTCCAAATCCTAGCAAGGGTATGGCAATGTGGGGTTGACTAAACTAATTATTTTTTGAATGTATTATATGGATAAATCTCATAATAATTTTAAATCAAGATACAAATGAAGTGCACTTTAATTCAGTGTCTGTGGCACTTGGCTTTTTGCAAAAAGGTCTTGTCATTTTTTCAACTAATACATCTATCACTTGTTTAGTGTAGTACAATGTCCAAAGTGTAGATATTTCTCATGTGTAACTCCAATACCATAAGGTGGTTTAACCACTCAAACCTCTTATCCTAGTAGGAGTGGCTAAAGTAAGTGCTAAGAAATGAAACCCTAGGTCAAAGATTCCCTAAAGAACTTGTGGGAGGTAATGACGTTCCCCTGACAAGCCAAGATGCATGAAAATAAATGAATAAAATTGAAAGACTTTATGGTCACCTAAAGATCAGCCAATACTATGTAACTTTCTAGGGAGAGATATAAATGACATTTTTTCTATGCCTTGGATTAGGTTTTTTGTAATAAGGACAGTGTTTTTGATTCTAAAAGTTTCTTAAAGGGGATGGATAAAAGAGAATACACACACAAACCTTATTTCTTCCAATCAATTAATTAATAATATATTAAATACAAACATGACAAATGAGTCAAAATTTAGTCACTAAATGAAAGATTAGGTGTTCTTTTTACCTTTTGGTCTTAAGTTGTAAATTTGAAAGCACAATTATCAAAGCATTCACTTAAGCATCTAAATTTTTTGTTAAGCCCCAAAATAAGGTTAATAATTAATTTTAAACATTCAAAATATATCTAAATAAAATTATTTAACAAATTTAAATTTGGCCCTTAAATGAAAAATTTAGTATGTCCTTTAACATTGAATTTAATTTGTCAAATGAGACAAGCAACTTTGAAGGGTAAAAATCTATCAACCGGACAGCCAAAAAACAAGAAAGAAAACATGTTAGGTTAGACAAATATTATAAAGAATCTAAATAAAAACTTAATTAATCTAAAAAAAAAAGATATACCTATGAAACATGTAATCAACCAATTAGAAGGTTTAAAAAAAAATTGAACACATAAATCATAAAAACCAACAATTAGTATTTTAACCATAACTTTCAAAATATAGATGCATTTGTCACAAAAGTTTTGTAGGTTGTTTATAGGTATAGGTAACACATCTATTAAAAACTTAAGGTCAAAATAATTCATACTAAATTTTTTTTTATATTTTTACTATCCATTTTTACCAAAAAATTAGAACATAAAACATAAAAACTTGTTAATATTTTAACCATAACATTTATAATATACATCCATTTGTCACCAGATTTTTGTAGATTTTTTGATAGGTATATGGTGCATATATATAAAAATATTGAAGTGAAAATAATTAATAATAAAAAGTTATTAGCTTTCTAGTTACCATTTTTACCATAAAATTGGAAAATAAAAAGTGATAGTCACTACAAAAATCATAACTTTTAAAATACAAAGCAAATTTTAATGAAATTTTAATAGAGTTAAGATGAAACATTTAATAACAATCTATAAAAAATTTATAAAAAAATAATAAATATATTGAAAATAATAATTATTTTAACAAACATTTTTGTTCAAATATCTGAGATGTGCAATTGTGTCTCACCGGGCATGTCATTTGTGAACTAGGAATTTGACTCAATAGAGGATGGTTAGTATTGTGTTAGTTCCAAAATGAAAACAAAATCAAAGATCCACAGTAACTAGGATAACATCTCTAGGCTAGTCACTATATAGGAGCATAATAACAAATATACATATGAAACTAACAACTAAAACATGAAAGAAAACCTCCTTCACCTTCCTTGGAGCTTCCAAATGGTTTGTAGAGTGGCTTGCTCACCTTGTGTTTCAATAGATATTATAAAATGGTGTGTGGATACCTTCATCTCCTATTTTCACCTCTGTGATGACTTTTGCTTTAGCTTAGATCAATATTTTAGCATAATAACACTAATTTCATGAAGCATTGGAATTAATTTAGCATTATAAATATGCATTATCCAAGATCTCTTAATGAAGAGTCAAAGGCTTGTATTTATAAGATTTCAAATCCCTTGAAATGGGTTAAATATGAAAATAATTTAGTTTATTAACTTTGGTTGAGGTTGACATATTCTTATAATATTCCTTTTAGATATTTTCTAAAAGTGACAGATTACAAAGGTAATGTATCTATTCTAAGATATTCTATTTTAGTTATCTTCCAAACGTGATAGCTCTCAAAGGTAATGTGTCTGTTCTAGGATATTTGTTTAGATATTTTTGAATTTTATTTTTAATAATTGATTTATTATCTCATGGGTAAGATCAATTAGGATTTGATTTGATTTAACTTGCTAATTGATTTTGATTAAGATTTGTAAGTTAATTAATTATTTTTAGGCATTTAGTCATTTATTTGATTTTTGATTAATTTAATGTATGTATTTGCCTTGTTTAATTAATTTAATAAGCCAAATTTGAGACTAATAGAAATTCTTGGGCTATGTATTAAATAATTAGTATGAATTCATCTAATAGGTAGATGCAAAGCCATTGGTGGCCAATTTTAGGGGTCTACACTTAGTTCCTTCTTTCTTATTTGTCTCTCTTTTTTTTTTTTTGGGGGGGGGGGGGAGTGTTTCCCACTGGGTTTTCTCTGTTTCTTTAATTTATGAGAGATTTCATTGGATATAGGTACCTCATCAGGCCTTATTATCAGGACTCATTTATGCATTTTATTTACATCACCTACCTAAGATGTGCGTATGGAGGGTATTGGTGTGTGCCTTTTTCTTATGGGTTTTGGATACACGATTGAATATTACTTGCTAAGGGGATTTATAGTCATCTTGGTTATTTCAAAAGGTTAATACCACATTCATTAGAATTTATTGTACCATTTCCTTGATAAGCTATATATGTACCTATTCACTTTAATATTTCTAATATAATAGTGTGCGGATTATTCATGGCCTATTTCTCTTTGGTTCATTATTGTGGTTTTGCACTTGTGTTTGCTCAGTATTGTCTTGTACAATGTGTGTCTCACATAGCATATTTAATTGGTTCATTCACTCAAATCAGTATTCCTGGAGCTCATTCTCATAGAGCATGGTTTATTTTTGAGACATGATAGTTTTAATCAATCATGAAATGATTAAATTGATATTTTTGAGGATCAATGACATAATTGTTATACTTAATATTTGTTTTGAAATATTTATTAGTTGTCAACCTGTTCATATATTTGATATAACATGATTAGTATTTTTATATTAAAAGTTTATTATTATTATGTTATTAACATGTTTATATGCATATACATATATGCATGTGGATATTAATTTTATAACGATTAATGTAGCAAATTATTAATATATTTTGGACATGTTATTTCTAATATCTCATGTATTGGTTTAAATTTTACGTACCCAAAGGTGGGTATGACCATGTAATTTAGGCACAACTAAGGAGTGACTATGAGATACACATCATGATAGCTTATCCATAACTATTTAGTTGTACATTTATATGTGTAATGTTATATATATTAATGTATTTTGTGTTAATTATTTGATTGGTATAATGTATGTACAAGTGATATGTGTGAATATAAAGGGTGTTAATTTTAGGTGGACAAAATAACCATGGACCAATCTTAATATAGACATGACATATTGGTCATGGATATAATCCTTTGCATTGCCACCTAACCTTTGAGTGGATATGGTTAATATTAAACCTTGTGAACTTATTACCACAACTTAACACATGTATGAAATTTTAAATTAAGGATATGATTTATTTAAATTAAAATAATCCATTTTTCCTATTTATGAACTTGGACTCATTCCAAAAAACTTGGAATTTAGATTGTAGTCAATAGACAAATAATTTTAACTTATAAATTTTTATCTTATTTTTTCATTAGCTAAAATTTTGGTGTCTTTAGCTGTGTACCTTTTTTGGACATTCTCGAAAAACTTCACACCAAAGTTGAGACCTTCTAGGTTAAGATTGGACACATATCACTCTATGGTTAGTTTTGAATAAAAATAATATTCCTTCCGTTTTGTGTAAAGTAATTTATTTTCAACTCAATCTACTAATTTTCATCAAAGAGGAAGAGTAGTAAAAAATATAAGGATTGTAGAGGAAAAATGGTCGAGCTTGAATTCCTTGAAAATAAATTAGGTCTTATAATTTTTTGTACTATACTTGGATAAATAAAACTCTGGTTAAGTGATTCTAAAATAAATGAATAAATTAGTGTCAATCAATAAATGGAGTTTATGAAATTACAAAATTGAAATTGGTTAATTATTTGAATTTTAATACAAAATATGAGTTCTTACTAATTTATAGATAAATTGAAAGTAATGTAAAAATAATTTCCCTTTGTTTTCATATTTCTTATCTTACCTCAAGTATGGGTTGACTATTATTGAATAGAATTTTAGCTATTTGTTGACTTTAAATAAATTCTATATGTTCTACCTTATGTGTGCAACCATGCTTACATTTTGTGAAACTGTTTGCATTTGTGGGTTCATAAGGGCCATGGATGCCTAATCACACCACATGTCTAGGAGGTGATATTTCCCAATTTTCTTTACTTTTTGAGTTTATTTATTGAGAAGAGTTGTTATAGATTAGTATGCTTTGGAAAATATGTTATTGTGGATTATTGTTCTTGGTAACAAAACGTTTTATGGTACTCATATTATCTATTGTGTCATGAAAGGAAAATATAGAATTTATTATTTAAATATAAGAAATAAATTATTGTGTATGTGGGTGTTTTATTTAAATAATTGATGTTTATTTAACATGTATTATTGAAAATATGTTTTAGACTATAAATAATGTTTCTTGAGCTTGTGTTAAAATGATTAATTCTATACATTCAATTATGTATATGCCCTTAACCTTTTGATAAGGATTTTGTTTGATTATTTTTTATTTAAATATGTATATCTCTGCATATAAGAGGGAAAATATAAAACTCTTTTTAATTATGAAATTATTTAAACTATAAATACTATATTATATTATAAAGAAGGTAAAATTTCTATGACTTTTGATTATATTTATCAATTTTTTACAAATTCTAGGTTTTATTAAAATAATTTGTTATTTGGTTAAACATAAGGAAAAAATGGATGAAAGGATGGGATTCATGATTTATTATACTTTCATATTCATTTAAAAAAATTCTGGTTTCAAATGATTAAGAAGAAAAAATAACATCTCTATTTTGAATAGTTGAATGTGTGTCAGAGGGAGCAATTCACACTGAGGGATGGTGATGTAGTTTTTTTTTTCCAGCTTTTGTGTTTGGTCACCAAATGGAACTATATAAAGTATGTCACCCACTTCATGTGACATTAATTATTTATTTTAATCTATATATGTAGAGACCAAATTCACTGATGATGTAAATGGATGATTGGTTTCTTAACAAATATGTGATGGTGTCATTGTTGAATTTATTATAGAATGAAGTATGACTCTTTTTTTATACATGGCTTAGTTTTAAACCATGACATTGGATATGTCCAAATTTAGGCTAATATATGTACATTTTATGTGATACATATGCCAAGTGAATAGTCTAATCCATCAATTTGAATATCAAAGGGTTGAAATTGTCATGTATTTACAAAACAAATGTTTTGTACAACCACTTATTGAGCTCCTTGGATGTATTTTATATAATTTATATGTAATGTTTTTCACTTACACAAATGAATTAGCTAATAGGCTATTAAATTTACAAAAAATTAACAAAGATACATGTCATATAAGTTCACAATTGCAGTAATAGTTTTTAACATAGTGAAATTGCTTGGGATTTCAAATATTAGCACATATTTATCTTATTCATTTATAAGTGATCAATCATGTATCCTAAATAATCAATATATGTGGTGTCAAATGTACAACTATATACAAAAATTATTAGTTTAGTTTTAATAGTTTGTTTGAGACATGTGATGCGTGCTCCACATGATTATTCTAAGTATTATTACAAACCAAGATTTCAAATAGTATAAGTGATGAAAGATTTATTGATCTTTAAAAGTATATCATTCATCAGACACATGAATATTCTTTGTGAATTGATCAAGACAAGAGGAATAGCCATGCTATTGTTTATTAAGACATAAATTATTGTATTGAATGAGATGAATTTATAATTATATACATTTTGGATAATGAAAACCTTATGTGTACATAGTTATACATATATTGTCTATATAATAACATATTAATAAGTTACTTATAGATAATCATATATCAATGGTGGTTATTCTCAAAATAAGCTTTATCTATTTTGAATTTATATCAATAAAGATAAGATTACATGCTATCCTTCAAAATTATAAATTACTTTATTAACTTAAGTATTTTATTAAAAAAACAAATTTCTTATTTTGGAGTTGTAGATCAATTTTATTTTAAGTCGGGTAGATATTATTATTATTATTATTATTATTATTATTATTATTATTATTATTATTATTATTATTATTATTATTATTATTATTATTATTATTATTATTATTATTATTATTATTAAATTTCACCTTAAGTTTTTTTTTTTCATTTATGGTATCCTAACTCTGAGATGCCAAATTTTGGTTATATAGTAGTATTTTTCACTAAATATTTAATTTCATCATGCATTTCTATAGGGCTTCAAGGTAATGTATATGGTTTTGGATATTTATCTTTGTATCCACATTCTACATAATTCTTCAAATGCAACCAATACCAATCATGCTCCAATCTATAATAATATTTGTGTAAACTTGATTAATCAAAATGTATGATTTTATTTTAGGTAGAAAATATGTTTTACTATCCACTTTTTCTTTTCATTTAATAATATATTTTATATATATTTGGTCATTAATCATAAACATTAAAAATGTGTTATCTTCAAATAAAATGGATATTTATCACACATGTTTGACCATTCATCCTCACATCATAAATGTGTCCTATTCAAAGCAATGGGTTTATCCTAATATATATTTTACCATTTATTCTCATAAAAAACAATTTTCTTCTTCTGAGAAAATGGTTTTTGTGCACAAAATTTTCAGGACTCATCCTACACATTTAAATTTTTGTCCTCTTTATAGTAAATAGTTTTTTTTTTAATCATAGTGGTCTAGTCTAATTTATATTTTTTATCAATTTTTGAAATCATTGGTTGATGTATTTACATATATGTGATTCACATTAGAATTTTAATTTAATAGGGTTCATAATGAGGATGGTTTTTTCTGGGCCAATTATTATTGAAAACTTTGGGAGTGCATCAATAAATATATTTGTTTCAATCCTACCTTGATTTACAACATAAGCTTATTTAGGCTATTATAAGCTTATTTAGGCTATTATACATTCATTCATTCTTTTATTATTAGATGAAACATTTTAATTGGGGATAGTGGGGTTAGTTTATACTAGGACAAGCACTATTATACTATCTTAAATACACTTAAAAATATAATTTTTATGCATATTGTAAAAATTGCCTCCAGATTATTCTACATATCTTATTTATAGAAAATATATTTTCAAATAATTATCTATTAACAGTGATTATCCTAAAAATAGATTTTATATATTTTTATCTCATATCTTTTTTAATAAATTCACTCCTATAATAAACATCATTACTTATGTATAGAAGATGATGGACCTTGTCAACATAATTGTTAGCCAAAATTTGGTTACCTTGAATGTAGATCATTCCAAAATTTTCACTTAGTTGATATTAACATTGTTGATATCCACTACTAAGGCTTTTTGGTAGTCATTAATGATCTAAATTAATACAGAATCATCTCCCTTAGTAACTTACAAAGACATTTAGGATGATCCAATTGGCAGTTAGGTCAAGTTATGTTCTCTTATCATCAATTAGTCATTATTTATGGTCCTGATGTCAATGTCGAGGCATGCCCAAGAAAACAATATGGTGACCCTTTCAAGAACAATAGTGGCCTAAATCTTGTCAAAATGGTGAAAGAATCATAACTAGTAAGTGGATCTTAGTTTTATAAGCTATTTTGATAACTTAAGGTAGTTATGATTATTCAGATTAAGGTATCTTGTTTGTTTAGTCTTAGTATGTTTTTCAATGATAAAAGGACACTTACGCATAAAATCAAATATAAAGGTTATGTCTTTGGATAAGGGGATGCCTCAACTCATGTAAAACCTTGGTGATGACATCATGGCTATACTAAACTATACCCTTTCTCTAGAGGTATTTTATAACTAACTCTCAATTTTGGAGTTATAGTTTTCAAGAGAATTTTAGGAAAGAAAGGGTGTGTGAAATTTGGAAATCTTATAACACATCTGTAGAAGTTAGAGGAAGCTTAATAATCACTAGGTTCATCTTATCCAGTAGTTTCAAAGGATAGACTAGTTAGAATATTAAGAAAAACATGTTTTCAGTGGTCACATATAGGGAGTTTTTAATGGTTGACAAGGTGAAAAATCTCCTAGATGTCCCCATGGTATTTTGTGGCCTAAATCCGTGTATTAAGTGAATATACACATCAAAATAGTGTAAAAATCCACTTGATTTCTTGATAAACCTTCTTGATAGTGCAAGACAAGTGATAGGTTTTCATTTGATACTTTTAGAATAGAAAGTGAGATTACAATCTACTATCCACAACAAGGGACCTTATTTACATTCCAAATTATGTAATTGGTTTCCTAGTTAATGCCCTTAACTTTATGAATAATCTTTAAGAATTTAAGGGGAGGAAAAGAAGTTTCAAACACCATCAGGGATTATTTTCTTCAATTTCATAGTTTTAAATCTCAATGGGTGTATGAAGATGATTGTGTAAGGTTTATGCAAAACCCTATTTTTAATACCTCACCATTTTCCAGCATTTTCTTAGCATGTGTAGGTCTTAATAAATCAAGACTTCTAGTTTGACTGAATTGCATATAAGTTTGAGAATCTTTTGGAAAAATATAAATGTTATGAGTATCAAATAGAACCCCTAAAAACTAAACACCTAAATCCACACCTATAGGTCACTGTCAATAAAGTGAGCTTTAAGGGCATATTTTTATATGAAGGATGTGTTGTGAATGTTGAAAGAGATGAACACAACATGGATAGGCCATAAAATCATTGAAATATCCTTTATTTGATGATAAATCATGATTCATACACTTCATTGGGGTAAGAGATCTCTGATCCTATTGAAGACTAAGAATAAGGTTTTATAAATCTAAAAGAAGACTATGACAGTCTTAAGTGAATTCTCTAGATGGTCTAACCTTGTTACAATGAGAGATAAGGAACAAAAAATTATGCTAACCTAATAAAATGGGTCATCATAAATCAATCTAACCTCAATAAGCAAAAAAAACATAGTGGAATAAGTTTTTAGTCCTAAAATATAGTCTACATGATAATTGGTAGGCAAAGAACATAAAAATCATGCTTGTAGTACAATTGGAGGGTATAAGTGCATGTAAGGGTTAAAATAAAAGATGAACAAAGGCTCACCTATTTTAAAATTATTCAATATGTTTATATACTTTTGGTAACTTTATATTTTGATGTTTGTAGTCAAGAACATCCAAATAAATTCCTATAGATTGAGTTGGTAGTTTGTTCAAATGCCACATGTGGAAGATAAAATGGAAGGTGGGAATTATGAAGAGGAAACTTACTATTTAAATCAATTATAAAGGTTTTTAATCTAGAAAAGGGGATAGTTCAAGTCATCTAACACCTTGGTGATGATATCAAGCCTATACTTGACTGTACACTTTCTATAAACGTATTTTATTAGTGACTTTCAATGTTGGAGTTCATTTATAACTAGTATTTATCATTATGCAATGCATATAAGAAGAGTTTTAAAGATAAGTTTAGGTAATAAATTATATGTGGAATTTTTAAATATTATTCCACACTGTACAAGTTAGAAGAAGCTTAAGAGTAACTTGGTTCATCTTCTCTAGTAGTTTGAAAGGGTGGAATAGTCAGCATCTTGAGAAATGCAAGGTTTTGAAGGTCATGTCCAAGGAGTTTCTAATGGTTGATAAGGTGAAAAATATCATATATGTTCCCATGGTATTTTAAAATGTAAATCTATGCAGTAAGTGGAGTTGCAAAGTTAAACCATGCAAAACCCACTCCATTTCTGCATTGGCCTTCTTGATAGCTCAAGATAAGCCACAGATTTTCATTTGGTACTTTTCAAATAGAGAGTTTGATTCCAAGATATTAGAAATTTAAAGGGACCCTATTTCCCTTCCAATTTATGGTATTCATTTCATGTTTAATCCCCTTAAATTTATAAACAAATATTAAGAAGTTAAGGGAGAGAAGAAAAAAAAACTTCAAACCCCATTAGGGTCAATTTTCTCAAATTTGAGAGTTTTAATGCTCAATTTGTGTATATATAGGCATGTTTTGCATGCAAATAGAAATTCTTTCCAATATTCCTCCTCATGTTTATTCATAGCTGATCCAAAAAAATACACTTGATGGGGTATGGTACTAAAATGCCCAGGATCTTGTTTGTCCTCTTGGTAGATTCTCATAACCAATACTTGCATGGCTACCTATAAGATATGAAAAAATGGATTGTTCTAGTAATTAATTATTTATCCTAATTTTTTATTCTAAAATAGTGGTCAATGAATTAACTACATTATTAGGTTGTTGTTTAATATTGGTTCTATAAAGAGGACAGGTCGAGTGTGAAGAAAAACACTTATTAATACACTCTATATGAAAGCTATGACAATTAGCCAATAGCATGTCTGAATCATTCTCTTTTATTTCAAATAGGAAAATTGCACCTTATAGCACCTCTTTGAAGCTCTATGATTTTTTTTACATAAATATTAACAAGGCCTCTATACTTCCTCTATCTAAAATAAATGATGGGAATCAATAAGTCATTTCATTATAAAAATATAAATGAATTGCTAATTTAAACACTTCACTTATAATCATAAGATAAGTATTATTAAAATTAAAATTAAAAAATTAGTTTAATGTTGGTTACAATACATTAATTTATAAGATTTAATAAAATATAAAAATAATTTGATTTGCTAAGTTTTAAAAAAGTACTAGTTTTACATAATAATAATTGTGAATAAGAAAATAATTAAACTAACAAATTATAAGTTTTAATGTTTTCCAATATCAAACAATCCAACCAACCATCACCATATAATTTTGGTTATTTGTGGTAATTTAGGTTAAAATAAAAATGAAATAATTGTTGTTGAATAGTTATATCAAGTGTAAAGTTGAATTGATGAATGATACTTATGAGTTGGAAATCCATTCATATACATAAACAAAATTTGTAATAGTGAATTATTGTACATTTGTGTAATTTCAATCTAATCAACCAACATAATCAGTCAAATCATACGAGCTAGATTGCATAATGATTATGTGATTATTCCCAAATATATCTTAGTAGGTGAAATTAGGAGATATGATTATCATACAATCTTATATAAAAATGATACCATATACAAATAATATATTTTATAACTTTGTTACCAGTTGATATAATTTTATTTTATACCACTAACTACTAAATTTATATATTTAATAACATAAAAGAATTATTTTTAAATAACTTAAAAACTATTTTATTTTTTAATTTTAATTTTTTTATTAAATTAATGGATTGAAAAATTAAATATGTATATCTTCTCAACTTATAAATTAGTTGATTTTTTCAATATCACCTATACCATTATTATTAAAAAATGAAGTAATTCTAATATTTATGGTTATTAATTCCATTAGATTTCTATAAATAAATAGTATATATTGAAATAATGTTTTTAAAAATTTATAAATAAATTTACCATATTAAAAGTAATGTTTAACAATAAAAATAGTATTCTAAAAAAATCTCATAATTTAATTACAACTCACTCAATAGAATTATTTTTAATACACAACCCAAATAATTGATACTAGAATACCCTAGGCAATTATAAGACTTTTAACTGTCGTTACAAAATAGTTGTTGGTAAATAGTTATATCAAATGTAAAGTTGAATTCATGAATGGTACTTATGAGTTGTAAATCTATTAATGTACATGAACAAAATTTATAATAGTGAATTATTGTACATTTGTCTCATTTCAATCTAATCAACCAACTTAATCAATTAAATCATATGAGCTAGATTGCATAATGATTATGTGATTCTTACCAAATATATCTTAGTAGGTGAAATTAGGAGATACTATTATTAGACAATCTTATATAAAAATGATACTATATATAAATAATATTTTTTATAACCTTTTTACTAGTTGAAATAATTTATTTTATACCATTAATTACTAAATTTATATATTTAATAACATAAAAAAATAATTTTTAAATGACTTAAAATTTATTTTTGAATAAATTAAAACTTGTTTTACTTTTATTATTTTTAATTTTTTATTAAATGAATGGATTGAAAAATGAACTATGTATATCCTCTCAACTTATTAATTAGTTGATTTTTTTTAATATCACATATACCATTATTATTAAAAAATGAAGTAATTATAATATTTATGGTTATACATGCCATCACATTTCTAGAAATAAATAATATATATTTAAATATATTTTTTTAAATTTATAATTAAATTTACCATATTGAAAATAATATTAATCTTCAAAATTCACATAATTAAATTAAAAATCACTGAATATAATTGTTTTTAATACACAAACCAAATAATTAATACTAGAATACCCCATGCAATTATAAGACTTTTAAATCTCAACATCAACTTAGCATGGTCTCAAACCCTCTAGAATTCTCCAATGAACATAACAATGCAGCCTATATAGATATTACATTATTTTTAGAAGGTTTCTAAAATTGTTTATATAGATAGATGTTACATCATAGCATGTTGATCGTGAATCTTTCCAAAAAGATTGACTAATTGTATATATAGAACCATTTTACCTTTGTTTCAAATAAATTAAAACCATTAATAGTTTTATGAGAATTGGTATCAAAGAAAATAGTAAGTTCATAGCAATCTGACTAAGAGCCATGATGTAAAGAAATAGTTCCAGTTCATGGCAAAAGCATGGAGATTAGCTTGGAAGGTGAAGCAACTGCATCCAACATTGAAGTCACTAAGGAAAAGAGAGCAACAAATCATGAAAAATAACGAGAGAGGAGTTTAGAGTTACTGCTAGATGCAATTGCGTGTCAAGTTCAAGAGATAAATCCCTAGCATATTAGAGTGAAAAACTACCAACAAATATAATAGTTTTTGCTATGCATAGTAATTTTACAAAGGTAGAAGCCTATAAAGCTTGGATGAAGAAGGGAATTGATTAAGGGTCAAAGTCATTGGAGATACATTGTTGAAGACTAATGAAGCAAGGAGTAGATGTGGTAGATAGTCACACCTAAGAAGCACAAAATGAAAGAGCATGAAAATTATATAGGATGGTGAATGTCTAGTATAAAAGAGAGATTTGAAATAGCTAAAAGTAATAATGGAGACTTAAAGGCAATACAAAAACACATTGATGAGAGCATTTGTTTCTATTTAGCCCAGCAAAAATCCCTTCAAGAGTGTTTAAATATTCAATTTGATGAAATAATCCACAAAGGTCTTTTGGAGTACTTCATATTTGATGTGCACTACCAAGCCAAGAAAATTTGAGTAGAGCTCGAAGCTAGATATGATCTTGGTACTGAAGATGAGATTGAATGTCCCATTAAACATCTTTATCTTTTAGCATGTCAATATTTTGATCATATTAAAACTTGATTCTATCATTAGTAAGACTTGTAACTCTCTTTTATAATAATAATAAAATAAAAATTTGATTTTCTTTTCAATGTCTACTCCAAAGTTACTTTTATCAGACACCCAACTTTTTAAAGGGCCAAATTATGCCATATGGAAAAAAAGATGTGCATGACCCTTTAGTTTTAATGGATATGGGGAATCATGATAGGAGAGGAGAAAACTCACACTGATCTTGATGCATGTGCAAAGTATGATAAGGCTACTACCAAAGCCTTGATGCTAATCATGGTAAGCATCATTGATGACATCTAACCGCATATCAAGGATGTTAATGATACAAAGGTAGCATGGGACAAGTTAGAAACTATATATAATGCAAATAATAAGAGAAAGATCCTCCATATACGATCAAGACTTCACACAATCAGTGAGGAATTCCCATGATAAAGTTGAGGAATTCTTACGTCAAGTGGGTGAAATATAGATAGAGTTACTAACACTAAGTGAAAAGGTATAATATGATCTCTTGGTCCAAATTACCTTGACAACATTGCCTCCCAAATTTAGAGTGTTCATCATGACACTAAATGTTTCCAAAAAATCAGTATCATTCAAAGAGTTTAGGAACCTATTGCAATAAGAAGAAGCTATCAACTCAGTCCAAGATGAGTTCAAAGATAAAACTCTTATCTCAAAGAGGTAACAAGATTAGAAGTCACATAAAGGGCCTTAAGAGAAGCATCCATAGAAATAGTAGCAGTAACAATAGTATTCACATCAAAAATATTTGAATTAAAAGAAATGGTACCATATCTACTAAACTAATACACATGGCATACATAAATTTTGGTATAATGCTCAAAAACAAGGATCTACCAGCACATCAGGGTGAGATGATTCTCAATAATAAAAAATATGTCCCAATCAATGGAAGTAGAAGGGACATCTCATTGCTCAACCAGATGATATATCTAAAGAAGATATATTTATTGAATAGAAGAACTTGGTACTAGTCTCCTAGACCTCACAACCCATAAGGAATATTTGGTTGATTGATTATAGTGACACCAAACATATGTCAAGTGATAAGAAGTTATTTGATTCACTGATGAGCTAACCCAATGGAGATTGGGTTAGGATCATAAATGATAAAGAGTATGTTACAAAAGGAATAGGACAAGTTACCATTCCTCTCATAATGTAAACATGGACACTAATAAAGGTACTATACATTCCTAGTCTGATGCCTAATCTCTTATTAGTTAGCCAACTACTGAATAATCATTTGAAGGTTGAATATCTTGTTTAAAATGGCATCAAATATTGCATGAAAAGTTAAAATTATTTGCTCTAGATGTTGTTTCATCTTCTGCATTAGCATTATCTACCTCAATGATAAAATCCACTACCCTCTAGCACTATTGGTATGGTCATTTAACTGCTATTTCATTATATGAGTTAAGTCTAAATTGATGGTAGTGTTCTTCCCAAGTTGTCCAGTTCCCTACCTATTTTCCCTAGTTGGCTTACAGGTAAATAACATAAGGATCCATTCAAAGGAAGATCATTTGAAGCCAAAAAATGATTTGAGGTTATTAACACTGATATGTGTAGCCCCCTACCTTATTCATTATTAGGATACAAGTACTTTCATCTATTCATGGATGACTACTCTCAAAAAAATTGGGTATTCTTACTAAAGAAGAAGAGTGAAGTACTTCATCATTTCCATATCTTCTATTAGCAAGTTGTGAAGGAGAATGGATAGCCTTTACTTGATCTCTACTCAGATCGATGGGGAATTCATGCAAAAGAAGTTATTGGCATTCCTAAAATAGTAAGGTATAAAAACAATTTGACTACTCCCTACATGTCCTAATATATTGTTATTATTGAGTGATGCAATCACACAATGATGGACATGGCTCATTGTATGTTGTCAAAAATTAAACTAGAGAATTACTATTGGATAAAAGTAGTGAAAATACTTGTTTATCTTTTCAATTGGCCATGAACAAAACTATTGAAGGAAAAAATTCCAGAAGAGGTATGGAGTGGTAGAAAGCCTTCAGTTTCTCATTTATGTGTGTTTGGTTACATAGCTTATATGTATATACCAATAAAGAGGAGGAAGAAACCTGAGTAAAAACACTCCCATGCATCCTATTAGGATAAAACATTACAACAAAGGCATATCATCTCAAGGATCCATAAATCATAAAAATCTATGAGAGTAGAGATGTGGTGTTTGATGAGTCATCTTTTGACTCAATGGTGAAAATGATAAATCAACACCAATCACCTCTCACAAATTACTTCTTGAATCAGATGATGAAGAGACTTCTTACTAGGAAAAAGAGCTACAAGGAGAAATATATATTGATCTTAGAGATTTAGAACATCCATAAAATAATTCATCAGCAAGCAGTTCTTCATAATAACAATAGAGTTCTCATCTAAAGAGGGTATTAAGCACTACCAGAGACTCACATACTTCATCTAAAGATAGAATGAGGAGTTAGACATGACATGAGGTTAATTATGTACTCATGAGTACAATAGTTGATAGCTCTGAACATGACAATGTTCATGAATTTTTTACTCAAAATCATTGGAAGAAAGCATTAGATGCTGAGTATAACTCACTCATAAAGAGTCAAACTTAGGAACTGTTTGATTTGCCTATAGTAAAGAAACCCATAGGTTGCAAATGGGTTTTTAAAATAGAATATAAGGCAAAAAATCCATCGATAAACATAAATAATAGATAGTAGCAAAGGGATATGCTTAGAAAGAGGGCATGGACTATGAAGAAACCTTTACATTCACTGCAAAGATCCAGACCATCAGTGTTGTTTATGCACTTACACCATAGAATGGATGGTGAATTCAATAGATGGATGTCAAAAGTAATTTTCCTAATGGTGATCTGAAGGAAGAAGTATACATGACCCAACCAAAAGGATTTGTTGATAAAAAAACATCCTAAAAAGGTATGTCGTCTCATCAAATCACTTTATGGACTGAAACAAGCTCCTAGGACATGTTACACCAAAATAGATGATCACTTTTTGTAGCATGGTTTTACTTTTAACCCCTCAGATTATAACTTGTACATAACTAAGATAGGAATAGATATCATCATTCTTATTTTATATGTTGATGATCTTGTGATCACATGAATTTCAAAAGATCATGTTGATATTGTGAATAATGACCTCAAAATACCCTTTGACATGACTGATTTAGGGCTACTACACTATTGTCTTGGCTTGGAGATATGGCAGAAATAGAATCACATTTTTATCTCCCGATCAAATATGCCAAGACACTCTTGGAAAAGTATAGAATGCTAGATTGTAATCCACTTTCAACACTGATAGAGAAATACATACAACTTTCTCGATTCTAGTACTTACCTCAAGTAGATGTAACTCTATATAGACAACTCATTGGGTGTTTCATCTACTTGACTTACACTGGATAAGATATATGTTTTTTTTAATTTATCTCTCCAGATTTATGTAAGAACTAAATAAATGTCATTAGATAGCAACAAAACATGTTTTAAAATATATCTAAGGTACACTTTAGTATGGTCTAGAGTATAAGAATAAAATTCAATTCTTCTTATAGAGATATACAGACTCAGACTATGCCGGATCTATTTATGACATAAAGTAAATGTCAGGATACACATTTCATCTTGGATTTGGACCAATATCATGGATTAGTAAGAAGCAAATAGTTGTTTCTCTTTTATCTGCTAAAGCAGAATATCACACCACATGTGGAGCTATGTGCAAAATGATATGGTTACATCATATACTAGTAGATATGGGCTACGAAGAAAAGAAGCCATGCATCATTTATTGTGATAATCAAGGCATGTTAAAACATGTTAAGAACTATGTTTATCATGAAAATACAAAACACATAGAGGTAGAATTTCACTACATTTAAAAACAAGTTTTAAACTATCATATCTAGCTCCAATATTGCCCTACAGATGCACAAATAGCAAATATACTTACCAAATCTCTTGGGAAGATAAAATTTGAAATGTTTAGGGTGTACATTTGTAAAAATAATGTAATAAGGGAAGGATGACAGTGCAACATGGACATAACATGGTCTCAAACCCTATAGAATTCTCTAACTAAAATAACAGTGCAGCCTAGATAGATATTACATTATTTTTATAA
The DNA here is from genome assembly GCA_037957365.1 of Torreya grandis. Lineage (NCBI taxonomy): Eukaryota > Viridiplantae > Streptophyta > Pinopsida > Cupressales > Taxaceae > Torreya > Torreya grandis. The sequence goes on from JARHVA010007375.1 coordinate 461,512, forward strand.
GGTTTATGAAACTATATATATAGATAGATATTACAACGCAACATCTCAGTCATGAATCTTTCCTTGAAGGCTAACTAATTTTATATATAGAAACATTGTACCTATGTTTTGAATCAATGAAAACCATTAAACATTTTTTGAGATTGTTGAATAGTTATATCAAGTGTAAAGTTGAATTCATGGATGGTACTTATGATTGGGAAATCCATTCATGTACATGAACAAAATTCATAATAGTTAATTACTGTACATTTGTCTAATTTCAATCTAATCAACCAACATAATCAATTAAATCATATGAGTTAGATTGCATAATAATTACGCGATTGTTCCCAAATATAGCAGGTGAAATTATGAAATATGATTATTATACTATCTTATATAAAAATGATACCATGTACAAATAATATTTTTATGACCTTATTACCAGTTGATATAATTTTATTTTATACCTTTAACTACTATATTTATATATTTAATAACATTAAAAAAATTAATTTTAAATAACTCAATTTTTTTTATTTTTTTATTTTTTATAAAATTAATGGATTTTAAAATCAACTATGTATATCCTCTCAACTTATAAATTAGTTAATTTTTTCAACATCGCCTTTACCATTTTTATTAAGAAATGATGTAATTCTAATATTTATGAATATGCATTCCATTAGATTTATATAAATAATAGATATTTAAATAAATTTCATTAAAATTTATAAATAAATTTATTATATTAAACAAAATATTTAACAATAAAAATATTATTCTACAAAATTCGCACAACTAAATTACGACTCACTCAATATAATTGTTTTTAATACAGAAACCAAATAATTAATATTAGAATACCCTAGGCAATTATAAGACTTTCAACTCTAACTATGAAATAATTGTTGTTGAACAGTAATATCACGTGTAAAGTTGAATTGATGAGGTACTTATGAGTTGGAGATTTAGTCATGTACATGAACAAAATTTGTAATAGTGAATTATTGTACATTTGTCTAATTTCAATATAATCAACCAACATGATCGATTAAATCATATGAGTTAGATTGTATAATGATTATGCAATTCTTCCCAAATATATTTTAGCAGGGGAAATTAGGAGATATAATTATTATACAATTTTATATAAAAATGATATTATATACAAATAATATTTTTTATAATGTTGTTATTAATTGATATAATTTTATTTTATACTGTTAATTACTAAATTTATATATTTAATAATATAAAATAATTATTTTTAAAATAATTTAAATATTATTTTATTTTATAATTTTATAATTTTTATTAAATTAATGGATTGAAAAATGAATTATGTATATCCTCTCAAAATATAGTTGATTTTTTCAATATCACCTATACCATTATTATTAAAAAATGAAGTAATTCTAATATTTATGATTACACATTCCATCAAATTTCTATAAATAAATAATATATATCTAAATAAATTTCTGTAAAATTTATAAATAAATTTACCATATTAAAAATAATATTTAACAATGAAAATTTTATTCCTCAAAATTTGCACAATTAAATTACAACTCACTCAATATAATTTTTTTTTAATACACAAACCAAATAATTAATACTAGAATACCCTAGGCAATTATAAGTTTTAACTCTCGCTACATTTTCATTTATTCTTAAAGTCACACAACTAAAACATTTTCTGACCTTCATTGTATCTTTCGTACTCTCAACCTAATTTAAATTATTTAACTGGTCTTTCAATCATCCTTTTAAAGCCATTTCAATTTCATAGCGTAGTGAGGAAGCACAGAGTCATGTGATGTTCGTGTCCTCCGCATGTGGCCAAAGTCATGCCTTTTTGGGTTAGATTGCAATTTGTTTTGCTCACTTGTTGACTGGTTAGAGTGCAAAAAGATTTTTGAGAAATTGTAAGGTTATGAGTGCCATGCTATTATTAAAATTTATGAGGAAAGAATAACATTCCCTCCTAGGGGATTTTTTTGTTTTCTTTAATTTTTTTTTTTTTTTTGAGTGTGTGTTTTTTTTATCTTTTTAATATTATTTTTATAAAAATTATTTATATATATAATTAATGTATTTTTATGTATAATAGTTTGATGTTAAAAAATTATAATTTTCATCTATATAATTTCAAATACAAATAATTATTATATAATTTTCTTTAAAAAAAAAATTTATTTTAAATTATCCCTTCATTGTTCTAATTTTTAATTTATATAAAATAATTTTTTACTTAATTTAAATCATTATTTTTTTTTACCATCCAATAAAAGTTCAAGAAAAAATCAACTAAAACCCAAAAAAAAAAATTTAAAAATTGAAAAATAAAAAAAAAGGTAAAATAAAAAAACCGCCCACACAAAAGGACTAAAGTCCCGAAGAAGAAAAAAACCAAAAAAAGATGACTCCCTACAAAACCATTAAAAAAAATGTCTGAAGCTTGTCAGAAATACCAATAAAAAAAAGTCGGAGAGTAAAATAGGGGCTCCCAAAGGGATCTGAGTAACGAAAATAAAGTTACCACCAATAAAACAAGGGTGCCATACCTCGAGTCCTCGCGGAAGTTTAGAGTAGTTTTAATTTTTTTTTTTTAATATAAATAATATTAGTATATATAATTTATATGAAATATTAAAATATTGTTTTAGAGAATCACATTTTAGAGATATATATATATTTTTTAAATATTTTATATATATATATAATTTTAATCATATCAATTATAATATTCATTTATTTTCTAATTTTAATTATATTAATTATAATATTTTAAATAATCGTGTTGATTGTATTTGTGTATTTAAATTTTGTATATAATCACTATATGAGAATCCATACCCCATTGTTATTATAAAATACATTTCTCAGTTTAATAAACTTTAACAGATTAAGCCCACATACAATTTAAATAAATGTAGTTGTGTTCAGAGGTAATTAAAGTGAGTAGTAATGTTATTTAATCCACATAATTCTACTAAAATCTTCACTGATTGGCTAGAGAAAAAGCAAAATAATATTTTGGGAGTGTTTATATTCCCTTAGAATGTTGTCTTAAGAAACCAAAAACTTTTCCAATATAATCCTCAGAAAATAAATCTTAGACTACTGATATAAAAATTACATGAACCAATAAAATTAAATATAAAAACCAAAAAATGACTAAAATTTAACTTCTCATCATATAAATTAATTACTTATTTCAATATTACTTATACCATTATTATTAAAAACTGAAATTATATATATATATATATATACACACACACACACATACATACATACATAGGATCATGTACTTATAAATAAATAATATATATTCTAACAATTTTCCTTAAAATTTATAAATAAATTTACCATCTTCAATATAATTTTTAACAATGAAAATATTACTCTTCAAAATTTACACCTTTAAACTACAACCCATCCGTTCAGTATGATTGTTTTCAATACACAATTATAATACTTCACTCTCGCTACATTTTGATTTATTCTTTGCATCTCTATCGTTTTTTTACCTTCCGATTAAGACCCTCACATAATTATAACATTCCTTACCGTCACGGTATCTTTCAATCATCCTATTAGAAGCTATTTCAATTTCACAGAGTCACGCAATTTTCGTTGACTCCGCATGTGGTCAAAAGAATTTTCAAAAATTGTAAGGTTATAAGTGCCATACTGTTATTAAAATTTTTGAGGAGAGAATAACATTGATTTCTTGGGTTTTTGGGATTTGTTTTTCAAATTATTTTTAATTAATTTTTTTTTTTAAAAATTGTTTTTAATTTTAATTTTTATAATAATAAGTACAATAGTTTGATACTTAAAAATAAGTAAATATAAAAAAAATTGTAAATGCTTTACAATAAATAATGATATAATGTTATGATTTAAATTTACAATTTATAAAATATAAAACAATTTGTTTGTTTAGTGGGCCTTTTTAATTATAAAATTTAAAAAATTTAATGTTTATAATTTTACTAATAGATATAATTTAAAATTTTCTATTTTAAATGTTATTATTAAAAATTTAAACTTTGACAGTTAATTGTATTTATTAATATGTGGAAGGTTAAGATATATAAACAATTAGGCATGCATTCAGATGTAAATGGTAAATTTAATGTTCACATGTAGCATGACAAATAATTATTATATATTTTTTTGAAAAATAAATATTTATTTTATTATTCAAAAAAGTACATTTTTTTAATTTAATTTAAGTGTCCTAATTTTTGGTTTATACAAGATGCCTTTTTAATTAATTTAAATCATCATTTAATTTGTTATCCAACGAAATTTCACAGATGGGAAAACTTTCGTAAATTCAATACTTGTTTTAAAATTGTTTTGTTTTTGTTTGTTATTTTTTTTAATTCACTAAAGAAAAAAAAAATACTTATCCATAATGGTTTTATATATAAACAAATGGGTTTTATGGGAACCCATCGGATTAATAATAGGATGACATGTGCACTCATAATGTTTATTATGTAGTTTTTGAGAATTAAGATTATTTTTAATTTGTATAAAAACTTATTCTTATCATTTGACTGTCTTTCCATTCTATTTTATTTAGGGTGAGTTTTTATTAGTTTTAATAGGCATTCTTTTGGCTGTGTATAAGATGGCAATACCTTAATTCTTTTTTAAGCTCAATATTTGGCTAAATTTGAATACGATTTCTTTCAAAATCAATAGTTTTTAATGTCTAATTTTTTTATATTTTAAACTAAAAAATTCAAATGACAATTAATGAACTTAGTTATGTACACTCATGTAAACTTACATTGATAACATACCACATCATTACATTAATAGTAGTGTGTCGTGAGATATGTGATGTCTATGTATTTGATTTGTGAAGAGCATGGTGTTGCTTCACTGAAGGTTTCTAAGCTATGAAACCTTGTCGGTAATGTTTAGCAAAGATTCTAACCATGTCAAGAATTTTAGTGAGGTGGTGACCATCCTCCTTAATGGATTTGATCTACTAGGAGGGATTTTTAGCTTTGAGCATTTGAAAAAATTGTTTGGAAACTCTATCCCTCACATTGAGCCAGTTGAGATACACTTGATTTTGAGATTATTGAGTGTTATACATCTATAATGTTTTTTTTACCTAAATCCACTCAATAATAATTGTGTAACTCTATTTAAGGTGTTTTATTTGATCACTACCACTATGTGGCTCAGCTTTGAGTAGGTGGTAGAGTAAGAGTGAAATTTTATCATGGCATACCAATATACATAGATCCAAATAGACTTAGACATTAGATTGAGTGCATAACCTTAGCATTAGATCTAGTCTACCTACTAATTATGTTATGGGACAAAGTTTCAAACCCACTTAATGTGGGCCATGGTGGGACCATGGCCCAACAAAGTTGTTTTTATAAATATCTATATTTTTTGGATTTAGGTATTTTGAACCACCAAAGAATGCGAAAGTGGATAGGAAAATTTTTGGAAAGGAAAAAACCCATAATTGCTTCTCCTTGTAGGGAAAATATATCATTGAAGGAGAAGTATGAATGAATGGAGAGCATAGCTGAACCAAGCCATTTTACCATGTAATCATATTTACTTTGAAGTTTGGTGCAAGTTTACCATAATTTAGACATGGAATGATGATTGGTGTTGGGGTCATAAAATCCAAATTTATTTCGCATGAAAATCATGCCTCTCTTTGGCCTATGGTCAATTGCATTATCAAAAATGCTAATCTTGGGAACAAGTTGTTCCACCATATTTAAGTCACCACATATTTCCCATTGGTCATTAGGTAATTAATTAGAAATATATTTCCACCGAATCATCCTTTCATGCACATCATTTGAGGCATAAACATTAATGATGTAAAGGGAAATTTTATCATCATTGAAAAAGGCCAAAATGACACATTTTGAAGGATCACATCTAGAATACATAAAATGTAGCCACCTTTCTGAGTGAAATATATCTCATAAGGTTGGCATGACCTCAAGTATTTATTTATTATCACTACTAAAGTCTTAGGACATATTAATTTCTTGATAGTGTAGAGAAGAAAACTTACCACCTTAAATTCTAGTTGATAGATAATGTCCATATATATACACATTTCTTGAAATCTCTCCTTATGTACATACAAGTTGAGTTTTTAAGGCCCAAAACATTTTGTGAGTTAAAATTCATCGATTATGAGTGTCAAGAGACATATCCTCAAAATTAATCATTTTAAGGGCTTCATATTTGTTCCTTTGGAATTATTCATTATTGGAAAGCAATTATTCATAAAACTAAGCAAACTAGTTGGCTATCAATGTAACTACATACTCTGTATCCCATATATATTTCCAAAGAGAGTAAATATGAGAGTGATTTAGAGATTACTAAGAGGAATAAATAGTCCTTGATCTTGTGGTTTGTTACTTAATAATGGAAACAAGTGATGGGAAATTTGATATAGAGGGCCGTATATGAGGATTGAGACTCACCAACTTGAATCTCAACAAACTCAATAGAGTCCTTTAATAAATGAACTTTAATGTAGACGTATTTCTTAAGGTAGAAGGTATATAATCTCACAATATCATGGACACTTGAAGCCATAATTTGGTTAATTAAATTCTAACAAGAAAGGTGCAACTCGGGGAACTCAACCCAAATGGTGAATTTTTGGCCAACATCTTTTACACAACAAAATATTAGATTTAGGGGGAGAGCACCAAAAAGGAGTTATGGATGTACCATGTGGAAGACGTTTTCAATATTTATAAAATTATAATGAGATTTTCATAACAAGCAGCGTAAGGAGGGAAAAGGTATCCATAAGGGCACAAGTGAGCTCATCGTAACAGCCGGTACTGTTGTCTATGCCCAGCCAAGGCTCCCCTGCACTCTAAATTTTTTTCGACTCTTTCCTAATGATTTTCACGCTGTCCACAAATAAAATGATGTTACATTAAAAAAAAATCTGTATATTTGAATAGATATTGAACAAGTATTGAATCAAATAAATTATGAACATGTATTTTAGAAAGGGTGGAATACGCACTCCTTGTATAGTACTATATTCAGCTGAGCGCAGTCACTTCCCTTATTTCCTGCTCATGTGTGCAGCACTTCTGAATAAATGTATAATCGTGTCTAAAACGAAATACTAGTGTCGACTGTTTCAAGACGTTGCTAATGTCGACATTAAGGTGGTGACATAATAAATATAATATGCAGGATTTAATAGATATATATTTATTTAAGTGTATTTAAGGGGAGGGAAATCCATAATTTTAATACAATTAAAAACTATATTTTTTAATTAAAAATTTACCATAATTCTAATAAATTAATATTAATATTTATACAATGACAGTTACTATTGGATATTGTATAATCCTATTGAACTTACAAATAAATGTATTCATTGCAACAATTGATTTAAAAGGCAAGGCAATTTTACCCATCAAAGCTTACATATATAATTGTTATTCCTCTATTTTAAGTCAGTCTGTACGTTAATGATTTAAATGTAGCTAAAGATATGCATGCTTAGTTTTTGATGGAAAGAATATATCAACATATTTGTAAATATTAGTATTGTGTATTGAAATTTTTTTATAGTTAAGTATTTGCTTATAATTATAAGAGTTGAAATGTGATTAGTTTTTTAAGTAAATATTTTTAATTTAATTATATATAATGGAATCAGATAAATTTATTTTGTAAACAAGTATTTAATATAAGATAGTTCTTTTAATTAAATCATGTGATTAAATTATTAAATATTATTAATATTTATTCGTAATTAATAAATAAATTATCTTAACTATTTTACATAAACCGTACAATTAAATTACTTAACTTTAATAATATATATTCATAACTAAACAGAATCTTAATATTTTAGTATATAGTCAAAAATCTTAGTATTTTTAATATTATAAATATAGACTACATTAACTTTAATGCTAAGAAAGATAGTTCCTTAATCTATTGTTGTCAGTAGTTACATTTTGTATTGTTATATTGTAACAATTATGTAAAATATTGAATACAATTAACCTATTAAAATTAAATTATATGAAATATTATATATGTACATATGTTATTAAAGAATTTCTTAAATTTAAATAATAAATTTTAATAATATAATTATTGATAAAATTTATGTTATTTAATTCTTTTAATAATTTATATTTTTAAATAAAATTTAAAACCTAATTATTAATTAATTGCATAAACTATACAACCATTTTACTCATATACGATGTACAATATAAAATTTTAACATCATTCAACATATTTTGTCGATCTATTAAATGAGTCGTCAAAGACTAATGAGAAATGCTTAGATATAGACTATTGTCACAACTTTTATAACTTGGATGTTGAGCATTGATGGTGAATTCGCTCATGTCTGAAAAATGTTGTTTACCATTGCCATCGGGCTTAAATGGAACCTTTCTTAACTGTTATGTGAATAAAAATGAAGGGACAATGAATACACTTGTGTAGCTTATTTTCATTGGCTTCACGTTTAAGCCCCAAAAATCAACGGACACAAAATTTAAGAATAAAAAAAATTATTCTTGCTTCCACAGATTGCTTAAGATATGCAATCAATGGATTGTGTCAATTTTGTATATGGAAATGGAATATAATAATCATGCTACGAATTTATAAAAGTTAAAATGTTTTTTCATACTAATTCATAAACGTTATTAATCAGTGTAATGTATATAAGTATTTTTTTTTTTAAATATTTAAAAAAATATAAATAATTATACCATAATAACATTTTCATCCATAATAATTTTATTGATCTAATAAAATGATAAATATATAATTTTAAGAGTTTTTATTCTAAAAATTGTACACATCTAATAAAAAATATATAAACTTCAATATTAAATAAAAATTATTGCATTAAATTGATTTGTTATTTAAGAGTTAATTATTTCTAATAATTCTTACAATTTATTGCGATGACAGAAATTAAATTTTTAGAAGTAAATAGTAAAAATACATATGAATAGGAATACCCAAGGGGAGAAATGGAGAAATCACTCTGTTAGGGTTTCTTCATGGTGTGTGTGTACCTGTTTACATCGTTTGCCTTCTTGTGTCATATCACTAAGCCCATGGGAATTTTTAGTGCTAAAACACATTAACTACTATGGTGCATTGCCCTTTGGGCAGGCATACCTTATATTTATGGCTTGTATGTGCTTTATTGCCTTTGTTGATGCAGGAAATGGAGCTAATGGCAACCAAATGAGCTTGAAAGTTTGTTATAAAAATCTATAATGAGGTAATCCATCTACCCCCTCCCTTTTGGGGGTAAGTATTTGTGCTACTATTGTTGAACAATGCTGAAAGTAATATGAAAATTGTTACATTAATACTTATTTTTTTGGTTGCATCCACTCAGAGGATTCCCTGCATAACTGGGTCAACAACCACTAGGAACCATTAGGGGTCCATGTCTCTAGAATATGAAACCTTACCAATTATTTTTCATTGTTTACTTTTAAGGAGCCCTTTGAGACTCAACTAAGTGTTACAAAGTCTAATGTTTCGTTCTTTCACAACTAGCTTATGATTTTATCTCCATGGTCCTAAGATTTTAAGGTTTTTGATAATGCCACTCTTTTTGTCCCTATTTGGGTTGAGCTTCATGGCCTGCCAATCCATATTTAGGATTTTATCCACCAAATCATCACTCATATAAGACGCATGGTTATGGTTTAACAAGATAGGTTGTTCTCCCCATGGCCTAACAAGCATGTGTGGAGGTTGACCTCAATAAGGAGCTGAAAGAGATCATTGAAATATAGGGTTGGGATACTAAGTGGTCACAAAAGTTTGTATACTTCAACATTCCACATACTTGCTTCCACTATTAGGTCTCAAACCACTGTGCATCAATTATTATCCTCATATGGGCTATTCAAAGCCTCCTCATCCACCTCCTTAGTCTAAAAATCTAAAACTAACAGACTAAGGACATGATTGGACCATAATTCCCCACAAATAGATGTCGTGACCTTAGCCACAAATCCCATCCTAATAGCCACCTCAAGAAGATTCTCCTCAATTTATCACACCCTCTCAAGGGACTTCTCTATCACCCCTTTCCAACCTAGCTCCTCCTAACCCATAAATCATTTTTTCAGCCTCCCAAAATCTTAGGATGCATATGGTTGAGGTTCACTCACGTAGTGGCTCATTCTCTTAGTGATGTTGTAGCCCACCTCATGGGGGTGCTAACTCTCTTCAGAATGAAAATGACACCAAATGTCATTACATTTTAGGTGGTAAAATTTATCACCTCTCCAACATAAAAAAAATTATAGCATTGGTAGCTTTTGAGGATGAGTAAGGGGAGCTTCAAATAGATTATCCTCTCCTATGAATTTTTTATCTTGGAATGTAAAGGGTCCTACAGAGTCCACCCATAAATACTTTGTATGAGTTATGTGCCAACAAATTAATTTTACATATATTCTATGTCTACATGAAATTAATTTTTTTGGTTTTATCCTCCAAATTTTCATGCGTAATATTTGGCTAGACACCACTCAAGTCACCACCTTGCATGAGGCAAGATGTTTAAGCACATGTATTTTAGTTAATCCTAAGGTCTCCTCTAGCATCATTGTCATGGGGAAGGATCCATCACATTGGGAAGTCTGGATTATTATGACCATTGATGGCCATCCTTTTGGCATCCTCAACATCTATGCTTCCAATAATGGCCCTGACCATTTCCTCCTATGGCAATCTTTGTCAGATAGGCTAGCACCTTCCATATTGCTTCTGTGCAATGAATTTAATATGATTGAACACCCCAAATACAAATTTGGGGCCCTGCCTATGTGTTGGTGTGTTGGTGAGAAATAGGATTGGTAACATTTCAAAAATAAACGGGGTTTGGCAGACACTCTCCTTCAATAACAAATATTTAATCACATGTCTTGGTTTACGTGGTTGTACTACCAAATTAGGGATCACTGCATGCTCAAATGGCTAGGCCACTTGATGATGTCAGAGCAAAATCTTTTTCTATTTTTCAACATTGATAGCCAACATATCAACGTCCCCTTAGATATTATTTTGTAAAATAACCAACCCATCTCCTACGAAGTGGAGTGGACTTCTGGGTAGTAAAATGTGCCATGTAAATATTTTATTCTCAATACCTATATGTTGAGTCATGTTAAAAACATTTGGCTCATCCATTGGGTTCTAAACCTTATGGCTCCCATATGCTTCCCATTGGATTGAGTGGTGGAATGAGGCCATTCTTTGCACCACCTCTTTCATTTTCCACCATGATAAAACATGTTTTACATATTGATAAGGGTTCATGGGAGGCTACATTCAAATAATTCGAATGTGTTTCTACATCCCTCAAGACTGATCCTTTTAACATATATCTTCAGAGGATGGTTTTATCCCTCAAACAGTACCTCAAGGTGATAACTAGTCACGCATCTAGACATGGCCAGCTCTATGTTCAGCTGCATTAGCTCAAAATTGGTGACAAAACCTCCAAGGATCTTTTTAAAGCACTAAAAACAAAACAAACTCATAGGAAAATTAAATCTATTTCAGTGGCTTAATCCTGGCTTACCTCCTTGTCTTTATCTCCTTAGCCTTTATAGAGAGTTATAAGCTAATTTACCATGACCAACCCTTTATACTTGAGTAGTTCCATGATCTTCAGAATTGCCTTGATGTGGTGCCTCATAGGCTCAAACCAACATATTAGTGGCTTTGTGATGCCCCACTTAGTCCACATGAGCTCACTAAAGCTTTGAAATATATGAGCAATGACAAATCCCCTAACCTTGATGGCTTTCCTTACAACTTTAATAAAGGCACTTTGGAGTTCAGTTGCCCTGACTTGATGTAGGACTACAAAGAAGCATTACAGAATCAATCTCTTGGGCCCAAAATCAATCAAGGCAATATCAAATTTATTCCCAAATCAAGAGATCCCAATCTTATCACCAACTGAAGGCTAATAACCCTGCTCATTGTATCTTAAAATATTATTACCAAATCCCTCAAAAACAACATTTGACTAATCCTGCCTACCACTATAGACTAGAGAAAACATATTTTATGAGATGGAGATATATTTTAGATAATCTTATCACAGTCTGGGAGGGTATGCTCAGGCTCATTTCTCTCTTTAATGAATTATTTATCTAAAATTATACTTTGAAATGGTTTATGATAAGATTGAGTGACATTTTATTCTTACCATGATCAAAGCTCTTGGATTTTATCCCTATTTCATCTATACTATGTAGACCTTGATTCAGGATGCCTTTGCCTACCTCACCATTAATGGGCATCAAACCCTTGGGATTGAGTTCCATTATTTTATCTATTAAGGTTTTCCCCTTGTTCTAGTGCTTTATGTTATATCCATTAAAGCACTAGGTTAGCTTTTGGATTCTAAGGCTTCACATGGGCTTGTTGATGGCATTATGTTTCCCAAACGTACTTCTCAGGTTATTAATGGCCACTTTACAGATGAAACATTTATCACATTTTAAGAGAAAGAGGAAACTTTTAATGAAGCTATGCAATACTTAAATACATTTTTTTGAGCTTCAAGGCCTATCCTTCAATGGGGGAAAACCTAACGCTTCCGACAAATCATGATGCTAGTGCCTGAGTGGCTAAAAAATTATAATTGATAGTAGATTACTCAAGGGGAATAATTTAATTTATTAGGCATCCCATTCTCTATTGATATCTCACCATCTAAGATTTGGTAGTATGTCCTAAATCAAATTGAAAGAAATATTGAGGATTAGATTACCAATCTCCTTTCTCTGGTGGGAAAGTTCTAGATTTTCACTAAGATTTTGGTGGCTACTCATGTTTTCTATTCCTCTTATTGGGACCCCTCTAAATCCTCTTATGATAATCTAGCTAACCCTCTTTGGGATTTACTTTGGGCTAATTCTAACAAGGCACATTGTTTTACTTGGGTGGCCTGGGATATTTGTTGCCTTCCTCATGCTAAAGGTACAACAGACATGATTGACAACTATTGGTAAAGAATGGCCTTGTGTTTTAAATGGATTGTTCAAGCTATTGAGGGTAATGAGTCTTGGAAAATCATGCTTCACCATTGTATCTCTTCAGACTCTCCCTATGGCCAAACCACTTGGCTGAATATTGACATTCAATCCCTTCTCATCACCAATGTGCCTGTTAAAAAGTATTCAACACGGTTTTAAAGTAATCAAACCCTAATTTAAGTGGATAAGTAATGTCTTTTACATAGGGTTATCTTTTAATGATCATAGTTTATGGTGGTCTCATATTCTCACTAGATCTTCTATTCCCCTAACTAAATTACCTAGTGGTAAAGTGTTGTGATTATTACATAAAGGGATTGACACTATATATGATTTTGTTGCTTTCAGATAATAGATTGCCTTGCCTAATTTGAAAAAGAAGTTTCAATTAAATAATACGAAATTACCTTCCATCCTTTACCTTTAGGAATTATTTCCTTGTGTTATGCTTCATAAGCTTGGTCTTCAGCCTCCTAAGACATGATGGAAAGACTAGAGGTGGAACTGTGATATGAATTTTGAAGGCTACTCTCTCAAGCTTCTTTATTAGGTGATGATTCATTTCTCCCTAGTTCTTAACAAGCTCAATAGATGTTGGGACCTTCATTACTCTACCAAGACTTGGCTTACCCATATAGAACATGTGTGGCACCTAATCTAGAGCCCAAGTTGTCTAATTTTATTTGGTGTTTAATTTACTAGGGGCTCCACCTCAGTGGGAGGCTACTCCACCTCTACATTCCACAACCCTTTTATCCATCTTGCAAGTAGCATAATTTTTTCCAATATATATTTTTGTTTTCTCATAAAGCTCAATCTACATGGTGTTGGATTCACTACTTACTTCAACCCTATCATCCTAAGTCCTTCTCTTGGCAGTAGGTGATTTTTGGGGAGTTTCTAAATTGGCCATCTTCTATTACTTTTATCTAACATTTTTTTCTTTCTATTTCATCTTTAGAAAGCCAAAAATAATGTGAATTTTTTTTATCATGATGCTTGTAGAATTTCATTTTGTTTAAATGAAAAGGTTTCTTTTATTTCATCAGTTTACTTACAGATCCAAGCTCAAGTTGAGAAGATGGTGTCAAAACTTCACCATCTGTAGGATCTCCTCAACCATTGTGGGAGTTCCCCATGCACCATGAGCAAAGTTACACTAGATACCCCACCTTGGAGGGCTCTGCCACCTCCTCACAAGAAGCATAGAAGAAGAATCTGATCTCACATTAAGGGCCACTTTTTGCCATGTCCTCCCACAAGGGGTGGATGGAGTTCACATGGGAAATTTGATTCTAGTCTTATGCAATGGTCTTCGATGAGTGTTATTGTTCAGGCACAACCCACTGATGGTTGGTTGATCACTATTCAAATGACTCCTGAATGGCTAGATTGCTTCGAAGATCCCAAATGTAGAACTACCTACTTGGTTGGTGCTTCTCAAAGATGACCCTCTGTCTCCACCTCCTAAGATAGTGGCCTAATTTAAAAATATATATTTTTTAATTTATAACTTCTCTTGCTATGTTTTTTTTTAATATTTATAAATATTTGAAACCAATTTTTTTTTTCACTGTAAAATTTGAACCATGATTTATTTAACTACATTAATATATAACATTTTGTTTTATATTTTAATTATTTAATATAATGAAAAACATTTCAATAATAAAAATATATGAACAAATGTAAATATATCATTAACTAAAAAGTAATTTAAGTCAAACCTCAAATCATATATAAAAAATTGCATACTTGAATATGGACAAATTTTCATACACTAATATCCATGGAGACCAAACGGCAAGGAATATATGGAAACATTTGCGTATGTCAGTAGCTAAAAGTAATGTACACTAAATAAAAACCTCTTTTAAAAAAAAATGAATAAAATGAATCTATTCACTAATATTCCGCTTCTTATAATTAAAATTATATTTTTTAAGCCATCTATAAAATGAATCCATCTATTAATAATTATTTGTATTATAAAAATTAATTTTTAACATTTTCCAAGACATTTAGAAGTAATGTAGAGCTTATACAATCTTCTGTGCAGAAATGAATCCAATGAATCTATGCACATATAACCACTTTTTACCATCAAAAGCGACTTTTTAACAAATTTCAAACCATCTTTTAAAATTCGAGATTTGAAGGACACCCTTTGCCGAGGCTAAATTTGATTTTTAATTATTATACTGAAATTGAATCCGTTCGTTATTATATTAAATATAAATGTATTTTTTATTATATTAAAATTAAATATAATCTTTTCCGTAAGAAAAATAAATATAAATACTAGGATCACTTTCATACATGTCTTTCATGGCGACTTTTTTTCTGATAGCTATCCATTCCACAGCCACCATCTAATGCTGTAGATTACACAGCCGCCACGTACTGTGTGTACCTCTCCAATTCATAGCTTAGATTACACAGCCGCCACGTACAGTGTGTACCCCTCCAATTCATAGCTTAAACACATTGGATTTTTGAGATGGCTTCCACCCTAGCCCACCGTTACGTTCAGAAACTGAGTGGTGAAGAGCCTATCGAGGTTGTAACTCAAGGCACTAAAGATAGGCCAATGAATGAAGATGAAGATGGCGCCTTCGAGGAGCTGCCCTCTGTTGACATGAGTGGGCTTGAACATGAGCTCAAACACAACATTTATGCAAACTGCCAGGAAAGCTCCTGCTACTTTCCTTGCAGTCTCTACCAGATCCGCAGCCTGAACCATAGTATTGCTGCGGATCTGGTGAATAATGCAAGGAAAGTAGCGAAAGCCTTCTTTCATCTTCTAATAGAAGTTAAAATTAAATGTGCTCACGAACAGGGTAAAGCAGAGCGGATTGCTGGGTATGGTCGGACAGAGCGGTTCAGATTGCAGCTTACTGACTGGATGGTGTCCCTCTATGCCTTCCTCACTCATTTTGTCAAAGCTCGCGATTGTGGCCTTCGACATCACCAGACTATAGGTAACATACTAAACATTAATTCTCCATTTAATTCCTTATAATTTAGCTAGACATTATTTAATGTGCTGTATTTCTTGCCTGTCTAGAACCAAAAGACAAGTTTGGTGAAGAGCGTAGAAAACTTATGGAGCGTTTGCTAATGATTATATCCGATGATTTGGGCATTGCTGTGGGCAAGGGGTTTGAACAATACAGTCTTTTCTACAGAGCCAACTACTATCCGCCATAGCCACAACCAGATAAACTGCTGGACACTCATGCACATACAGACCACGGAGCTAATACTACTCTGATCCAAAATAATGTCTTCGATAGCTTTCAAGTTGAGAAGAAAGATGGGCGTTGGATCTCCGTTGCCGCATACTTAATTCTTTGTCATCAACTAATAGTATAGCTTTATTTTCTGTGCTTTGAATTTCAAGTAATTTGCAATTATCAATGATTAAACTAGGCTTACGGTGAAAAGAATTTGTGATGTTGCAGAAACTGGGAAAAGAAAAGTATAGAGTTTCCGTGCACAGAGGCGAGCTGATAAACAAAAATACAGCCATGACACTTGTGCTTCACTTGGATCCTCCCCTCAGTTTCTGATCTCTGTAAATCTCCACCCAAGTAAATCGTACCACTCATATTCAACGACTTAATATAATCTACACCGTCTTATCAATAAAATAGCGCAAAAATTCAATTGTAAAGATCATATCCGCCAAGTTTGGTACATTTTTTCACTTGTCATATATAATGACAATTTTGGTTTGTTCCAACGTAAAAGATGAGAGTTTTACATGCTGTTTTTAAAAAACAAGAAGTTTTTTTTTTTTGGGGGTTAATTTATTAAATTTATTTTTTTTATAACCACGTTTTCCGCAAAGCTATAAAAGGGCTTTCACACAGGAAGAGATTACCTTTAAAATGAACAAGCAAAAAATAACATTTTTTGCTTGTTCATCAACACTCTAATCCTCACTCTTAATAGCTCAAATAGTTGTGTGTTCCCTCCCAACATCCTTCTGCAAATAATTTAAACTTTTACATTTTTATACTTGGGAATTCATTCAAAAAATTCCCTACTTGAAAGCATCTTCACCATCAAAATGGAAAACCTTCATAGTCAATGGGTTGAACTTAGGTTTTGTCTCTAACTTTCAAATCAACCTGAGGGGGGAGATCATTTGTAATATCAACATTAACTAGAATACTGGCATATGTTGAGTGGCCACTTTCTTCAATTATGGGATCCACATAACAAAATTTCCCTACAACATTTCCTATGGCTCTACAAATAATATTTTCTCAAAACTAATAGGGAAGGTTTGCCAACAGTATTTAAATGAGTCTTTTATTAAAGCTTTCTATGTGAGGGTTCAAAGTTAGATTCCATGGCTTTGACATAAGCATGTGATTCCCCCAAGCCCATAAATACTCATTGATACATGGAATGGAGTGGTGTAATACTATGTAGTCTACACAATGTTGTAAATGTGGTTTTCTTAAGCTTATCTTGTAATATGGTGAATACCTATTAGATGATGTAAATATAGCACTTAATACACTACACATGAACATACAAAAATAGAATATAAATGTGAATGTAATGTATAGGGACCCATCATGCTTCTTATCATACTTTCATCCCTTATATAAAAATGATATCCATTTATTTTAATTTTTGAGCTTCTAGGTGAAGGAATTAAATCAATGCTCCAAATCCAATGTTTTGTAGAGTCCATGCTCAAGCCATGGAATGGTGTAATACTTAGTAGGATAAACATTATGCATAATGTTGTTTTCTTACACTTGTTTTATAATATGGGGAATGCATATCATATCATGTTAATTTGGTGTAGAATAATCTACAAGCAACAAAAGACATATTTGAGTACAGTAATGAGAAGGTAGTCTATAGGCACCCCTCCTTTGGTTGATCATTTTTTTGAGTAATGTTTCCCATTTATTTTAACTTTAAGATTCTTGAAAATAGTAGTAAACTGATGCTCTAAATAAATTTAAAAAACTAGTATTCCATTGATGTTGAATCTAAGTCATCAAAACAAATATGATATGTTTAACTCATAAGAATAGATGTACATAATTATGACTGCAGTTTGATGTCGCTCACTTATTTTCTAATGGTATTTCTTGTTGCATTACCCTATAATTTTAAATCATGAGCCTTGAGGTGATTAAGAGTCTATAATTTATATTTGTGCCACGGTATTTAAATTTTTATGGATGCTTTAAAATTTTAAAGGATCTATCATATCCTTGTGTTGTACTATTGATAAAATTGTTGTACCTGCCCATGCTTAGCATTCGAGGGATGTATGAGGACTCATTTTATGTGATATTAGATTAAATATGAGGCATATCCATTCTAAATTTATGTTGCATACTTCAAGGACATAAACAACTTATTATTTTGATGTCAATGTTTTAGTGGTTTTATTTATGGTGTATTCTAGTCAGAATAGTGTATATGTTTATTTTTAATAGTGCTTATTAAATAGTCTACTAACATATAATAGGGATATTATCATACCAATATTTTTTATTTAGATATTGGTTTTTTTACTAGAGCTTCATCCAATTCTAGGGCACATCAGGGGGCCTAGTCCCCAAAAGACTAAAATACCAACGAGCCTAGACATCTAAAAAAATATATAGAAAACATTATAAGATCAATAATTAATGAAAAACAACATTAAACAAAGCTAATTGTTGACCAAATTTCATCATAGCTCATATTAAGTCAACCCTCTAGCATTTTCAAACTTTATATAAGATCCTTATAGGTTTGAAATGTTCATCATGGTCCTAAGTGAGGTCAAGTAATATGTTCTAAGCTTTGTCACATTTGTAATTTATCTTCATGTCATTTATGCCATCATTTGGTTTATTTTAATGAGTTGTATGATTTTCCATGAAAGGAAAAATGTGTCAAAGGAATGTCAGAAAAATAGTTTTAAAACTAGAAAAGTTGTAGGGTCAACATTAAAATAAGATCATCTGTAAAAATTAGTTTAAGATGTTTCTACAGACTAGATGACCCATTTAGCATATGTGAAATCTTTAGGAATTTGTGATGAGATCCACATAGTTCATTTATAGGCTTAGGTGGCTTCAACAAGTTTAGATATGATCAAAATCAATTTTCTCTCCTATCTCTCCTTTGGACAAATAAAATAGGGTCAACATTTATCTATTAGTATAGACAAGAGAAGAAGATTTGGAGTGAGTCTACTAGAGGCATGTTAGTAGTCCTCATGAGCTCCCATTTCATGGTCATGGTTTTTGAATTGATTATCTATGTTGTATAAATAATCACTAATATTGTTAACACATCCAAACTACCTGCACATCCCAACACCTTAATTTTCATATCTATTTGCATTGGTTTATGTGAACCAAGTGATTCATAGAGTAGTTTAAAGAGTTTGATTCCTTTCCATGTTGTATTTAACTCATTTTTCATGTGTGGTCATGAGAGGATAGTCATAATAAATCTTTTGTGCTAAGAAAGAGCACTAATGGTCTATATAACATTTTTTGGTAGTTACAATGTTGTCATCTTTTCTGAGTGGCTCCAGGACAAGGTACAATTTTTTTTTTACTCAAAAAAACATGAAAATGAGTTTTTCCATTGAGGGTTTGCATTGAATATGTACTAAAGGTGACAATCAAATACGCAGGACATAGTTCTAAGTGGACACATAGTCTCCATACTAATCTACATATATGTAGCAAGCTATTCAACAAACAAGAATTTTGGGCATAATTACAAGGTAGATATAAAATATACTTGTTGAGATAGTAATAAATCATTAGAACTCAACCTAATATAAAATAACTTGAAATAAGTGATCACAGAATGGAAGAGAGGTGTAGATTAGAAATTTGCTTAAAGAGAAGTTTTACATGAACTTCTTCGAGAGGAGATTTTAGTGCACATAATGTCATCTATTGGTAAGTTTCTATGATCTTTGGATAAGCTTTATGTCTTTATTATTATATCTTATATGGAGAGGTTACATATTAACACAAGAGGAAGTTGTCAAGTTGACTGTTAGGAACCCATGATCTACTCTTCTCTTTACATTATTAGCATAGTAGTTGCTTTAGATGCATATGCTTTGTAAGTCATCCCTGGAGCAAATTTTTATTTTCCCACATGCATGAGATGAAATAGTTGTTAGAATTAATTACTATTTAAGTCAGTGTTAATTTCCAATGAAGGCATCCACAAATTATATTGAATTGAGCTTGTTCGAAGGAGGTTGCCCCCTCAAAGAGGCTAATGATTCTAGAATTCTATAATTATAATTTTGCTATGTTTATTTCATTAAATATATTGCTAATTTTTCATAGTTTACTTCATGTGTTTACAATTATATGCTAATTTGTTTAGGAAGGATCCTCTCATCTAGTATCAAAGTGTTTTCTAGGGAGAATTATTTTTTGCTACCCACCGTATGCTCTTGCCTTGCCATAATTGCACCCTAGTGATTTAAAAGTGGTAATATATTCATTCCCATCCCTTATATTTTTTAGTCCATATTTGTAGTTTCATTTTGGTAATAGGACATCACCAAAAATCATGATTTTCTTCTCAATCACATTGCATTTGTGTTCTGATTTAGAATTTATCTTCTATTTTTGATTATGATAAAACATATCTCCTTAACTATGGGAGTTCTTTGTGTGAAATCCCTAGAACTCATTGTGAGGACTACCATAAGAACCCCAAAGTATATGGTCCATTTAGAGGACCTACCAATGAAATGGGAGATGAACCCTTTCTGATTGACTAGTTCTCACCCATAAGGAAAACTAAGAGCTATTTTTAAGAGGTAAATTTGTGGCCAAAACATACCTAGAGAGTAGTACTTATTCAGATGACATTGGTGGTCAGAGTGATTCCTAAAAACCTTTAGACAACTATTCAAACTTGGGGTCTAATTTTGTCAGGCAGATTAGAAAGTAAAATAATTTATAAAACCATATAAGTTTTACAAGACTATCAACAGAGCAACAAAAAACTAGAAAACAAAAAAAAAAGACAAAAAGACAAAAAGGAAATAAGAAAGAAATAATAAAAGTTTTGGATGTTTTGGATAATGATGTCACTCCTTGCCTAACATTCCTAGCATAAAGGCATCCAAAAAAATTAGTTCAATCCTACAAATACTCTATCTGAAAAAGAAATCAGCGAAACAATTCACTCAACAAAGTGGAGTTTGATGAAAGGATTGATAGCGATATTACAACAATGTATGTGGATAATGTTGCAGAAAAAAATGTTTTCAATCAGGGTTGTCATTTGAGATTCTAAAATATCCAAAGATGAAGTTGCTTGATTTCACCACAATAGATAGGAGGCAACATGTCTTAGATGCCCCTTCTATCTATTTATTTAAGAAAAATAAAAACAAATCTAGCATTGATTTTTAGGGTAGAGAGATCTTTTTCGAATCTTTAGTTAAAATATATGGATTAAAGAGAAGTAACTTTTTTGAAATTTAAAATTATCACAGAAATGGGGAAAATGCATTTTATGCTAGGAGATTTCAACAAAAGCCACATAAAAAGACAATGGTAGCTAAATATTTATCAGACCAATTAGTGGATGATTTTGTAGATGTTTCTCCATGACAAGTAGATATAAATGACTCATGATAAAATGTTTGACATCCTTTAGCATATTTCACTCATGGATTTATGATGCACCACATCAATGCACAACTAGCAGATATGGAATATGAGTCAATATCCTAGCCAAAATTCAATAACAAGTGGAGAACTAATTTTTAGGATGTGACCATTTCCACATATGATGACTTTTCTAAACATAAAACATGCATCTTTTTGACTCAATATAAACACTCTAGGTCCCTCTCCAAAGATTAGGAAGAGTGTATCAATCAATAATTTATGACACACTCAAATCAAATACATTCTCCCAGATAAATGTATTACATAAATAAATTAATGTTAGATTATCACCCTAAATAATGCCTTAGTATCATTCATGGCAAGGTGGAATGTCAATAAACATTTGTGTTGAGGACAGTGACAAAAACCAAAATAGTTATCGACAAAACATTAGAGTTGTCAATGGTGCAGGTGGATATGGGCATTTTTTTATCATACATTCTTGGAGGGTTTAAGTTTACCATCACCTCATTAAACAAGTGATTCCAAGATATGGAAACAATAATGTAAGATACTTATGAAACATTACTATATAAACCAAGATCTTCAAAATATCCATTGTATGATACACTTTTGTCTAACAAATGCTACCCTAAATGCAAGAAATATAGAGAAGATGCACAATAAATTGGTACCTTGTATAAACTTCCTTCCAAGATATACCTTGAAATAGACAACTGTTGTGGGGATAATAAGAATAGGTACTTCCATTCATAATTATATTTTAAAAATATCAAACCTTATATGAAACTAATGTTACATTCAAAATTTCAAAAAAGCATGTCTTTTTTTATAGGTATTTGTTGCAATATTTATCTCTCCTTATCTAAAAATGTGTTTTCCTTGATGTTGAGGTCATATTTATACTTGTAGGACATACCCATGAGGACATCGGTGGCACATTTGGAAAACTATTTGAATGTATAAAGAGGAAATATGTAAGGAGTGTGGTAGAGATGATGGACACTTATAGGACATGTGAAAATACAAGAAACTTAATGCCATATTTGATTGAAGAGGTAGTGGATTTATAAGAGTATGTTAATAGTTACCAACTGAAGGGAAGAAATCAAATAGTAGGCTTGACAAAAGGTCAATACTTTTTTATACACATGGAGAAAGGTCAACCTATTATGTATTATCAAAACTCTACAATAGATAGAAATTGGTCCCCCTGATTACATTATGTGTAACAAAAGAAAATGGTGAGCCAAATTTTCTAGAAGGTAAACTAACAAAAATATATCTCAAAGACTTGAAAAATATAGAAATGTCTCAAGATTCCATTTTTGCTAAAGACTTAGATAAAACTAGAAAAGAGAGACAAAAGGAAATTAAATATAACTCGAATATGTGCAACAATTCAATTGATTTGGTTTCATTGTAAATAGTAAGTGGAAGGATATAGCATATTACTTCCAAACCATCCACAAAATAATGAAAGAAGACATGTTCCTTCTGAAGTTGAGTGCACGGGAGAGTTTTTAGAACCCATCATGACATACCCTTATATAGAAATCTACACAAAATGGTTCACGATAGCACCCTTGATTTTGGAATGGCATCTACAGATATATATTTTACTTCAAGATGCAAAATAACCAATATTGCATTTGATCCAACTCAAGATGTGCAAACTAGAGAGATGTTATTTATTAGATATGACGATTCTACAATAGTGGACTACATAATATGGGTTGTTAGA
>JARHVA010007375.1:495000-527500 GCA_037957365.1 Torreya grandis
AGACTAGATAAACAAATTTATAAAGAGAGAAATGTCCATAATTGAGTGGAAAGTCAAGGTTTGAGTTTGCCAAGTGTACAAGAGTAAGGGGATATATAATTCAAAAATAGTATCTAGAATTACATAAATATGAGTGTAAAAATAGATGTTCAATTTCATTTTTCTACTAATAGATATGATTAAGAATATTAGGGTATTTATCTTGTGATTTTTATATTCGAGTCTAAGACCAGTTACAACTATTTTAAATGATTGTAACTAAATATAGAGTAGTATATATATCAAAACTAATTGTGAAGAATCACTTGGAAGGATCTAATAACACTTAGATGCCTATGGTAATCAAAGGCTTTTGATTTCTTCTAGACATGTATTTTTGAATTGTGATAAAAAATTTCACTAAAAAACATTAAATATACATATAAAACACATAGTGCAAGAGGTTTTTAGGCCTAAAAGATAGGCTACAACCTTATTAGTGAGAAAATAAAATAGAAATCATGCTTGCAATGGTGTCAGAGGGTCTGAGAGGATGTCAGGGATAGAAAAAAGGATGAATAATGGTTCACCTAGTTTTAAATGCTTCAATAAGTTTTGTTTAATTTATATAACTTTACATTTGAAGGTTTACAAACAAGAACATCCAAATAACATCCTATAACTTGTGTTGGTAGTTTTTCCAAATCCCACATGTGGAAGATAAAATCAAAGGTTGAAGATATGTAAAAGACACTTAATAGTAGAATAAAATATAAATGTTTTATCTTTGGAAAAGGGGATGCTTCAAGTAATCTAACACCTTGGTGATGAAATCTTGTCTATACCTAAATATACACTTTCTCTACAGGTCTTTTATAACTAATTTGTAATCTTGGAGCTCATTTATAACTGGAATTTATCATTCTCCAACACATAAAGGAAGAGTTTTCAAGATAATTTTACGTAAGATTTTTTTTTTAAAAATTCATAAATATTATTCCACATCTATATGTTTCAAAGGAAGCTTAAGAGTAACTTGGTTCATCTTCTCCAATAGTTCTAAAGGGTAGAATATTCAGAATCTTGAGAAATTCATGCTTTTAGTGGTCATGCATATAGTGTTTCGAATGGTTGACAAGGTGAAAAATCTCTGAGATGTCCCCATGGTCTTCTCAGATGTAAATTCATGAATAAAGTGGAGCTATGGAGCTAAAAATGCGAAACCATACTCCATTTCTCCATCGGCTTTCTTGACAGCTCGAGATAAGCCATAAGTTTAAATTTGGTGCTTTTAGGATAGAGATTTGTATTAAAAAATATTAAACATAGGAGGTGAAACTAATTCCATTCCACTTTATTTCATTGATTTCATGGTTAATCCCCTTATCATTATGAATAATTGTTAACAAGTTAAGAGGTATAAAAGAAGCTTTAAAGCCCATAAGTGTCAATTTTCTCCAATTTAAATGTTTTGAAGCTCAATGGGTGTATGTATATGATTTTGTCAGTCCATGAAACACCCTATTTAACTCAGCACACCATCCTCTAACATTTTATTGGCATGTGCATGTCTACATGAAGCAAAGAATCTAGCTTGTGTGAATTGTAGACAACTTTTAGAAGTTCCAGGTCAAGAAAAATCTTCTTCAAGCCTGAAATATGTGAAACAAAGGTTTTCAATGTACTTGAAGTTCTAATTTGGTCATCATTGGGTCTCTCAATACTCTTTTGTCATAATACATGATTCGTAAACCATATTTACACCTTAAGTTTTTTTAAAATGCTTTACAAATGGGTAGTGAAAAATGGAATATAAACTTATGATCAAACCAAATCCAAACTTGTTAAAATTGAATTAAAACTGATAATAAATGTTTTTAATGTTCATTCATTTCAATTAAAACTTCAAAAAATGACTAGACACTTATATTATTTTACTCTAATTGTCATAAACTGATAAAATATGCTTTTATAAAAATTAAACTTGACTAATTAAATGTGAAAAATAACTCAAAATAAAGATGACATCAGAATTGTTTATAGAGTTCAATAATTGCCTTCATCTCTAGGTTCATTCAAACCAATCCATTAAAAATTGATTTCAAGTACAAATTAAAAACTTATAATACCATAATGGAATCTCAAAACTTTCAAATTCATGCCATCAGACCTTTAAAAGATTATGATGATGCTCAGTAATCATCCTCCACCTTACGAAGCACTTGTAGAATCTCTTCCCAATGTTTCTCATCAAATAATCACTTAAATCACTTAAAATACATCGAATGAATACCAAATGAGGAACACAAATATACCACTAATAACATCTTAGAATTCTAAACAACTTTCAAGTTTACACCAAGACTTGAGAATGCCTCAGATTGGATAAAAATGCCAATCTTTACAATATGCCATTAAAATCCTTACATAGTCATTTTAATTTTTTTGTGCAAATAAAATTTTGTCATTTTTATAATACTTGGAAAGTGTGTTAGATTCATAAATCTACTTAAATATTTACCCATAAGTCACGGTTTCAAACCCCATGAGCTTAGCTTTGTCCAACCACACAACCATGGTATTTACCATGTAAGGATTAATATCCCACATGCATTGGCTTAAAAATTATCGTAAGCCTAGAATAGGTCATTGTTAGTGTAGGTGATGTGGATTTAGCCACATATCTATCTCTTTTTTTGGCTTAGTTTAAATGACCACGACTATCCTTCGAGCTTGATTAGAAAATAGGATCTCGATAAAACATAGGTAAGGTCGGTGTGGAGTGGTTGGATCCACCTACTAGTTGGAATGGTAAGCTACCTTGGTGGCATAACTAAGCTTGATTTACAATATCTTAAACTTAACATAGAGATGGCATGCATTTATGACTTTTAAAATACATAGAATTGGTTTAATAATTAAAATATCATGATTAATAGTCTCACATTCAATGTATAAACAACACTGATTTATATATAAATAAAAATGAATCAATGGTAATATGAATAAATGTAGACAAAGGGACTACTTTGTTAAAAATAGTGTGTTAATCCTAGCCAAGGGTCCCTAGCCAATAAATAGTAGGACCCATTTGTCCAAATACAAGTGTCAAAGCCAAGAGGTAAAACCCAAACACCCTTTTACCAATGCACTACCACATGTCACATGTTGATTGGTCCACTTGGAAACCTTTTGAATGTTAACTATTTTTTATCAAAAATTTTATCAGCAATATATGGAGCATACGATGTCCATTTTATTCATTCCAATATGCATTGGAAGTCTCTCAAAATGCTCTTCCATACTATACTAGTTTCACAAGATCTTGGTAACTTTTGTCAACCTAAAATTACCTCCAAATCAGACCTCCCCAATAAGAAAATTTTGATCTCCAAAAGGAGAATAACCTAATGAATCTGCTAAAAGGATCTCCACATCACACTAGTATATAGAAACAAAAATATAACAAGTTGTTAAAATTGCAAATATTAAAATTTCATCATATAAATAGATTAGTTCAATTAGATAATAAATGCCAACACAAGAGGCAATGTCTAACTAAGTGTTAAAATAGACGAATATGAAATGAGAACCAAAATGCCAATAAAAATTGGTTTTTCATTGACCTTAAAAAACTGTCAACTCTGTAAAATATCACTAAAACTTATTATGAGAGTAATTTAAAATTAGCCTACACAAAAACATTAAAGAAGGAAAAATATAACTAAATCCATGAAATTTCCATTAATAAAAATTTATATCCAATATCAAATTAGGGATAGAAACAAACTATCATCACAAATGTCACATCTCCAAAATGGTGAATCTTCCAAACAATACAAAATCATCACCGAGTACAACTTACATACCAGTTTATTAGTGTAATAAATATACACCCTAATTTTTTCCACATTTTATAGTTACAAATACATTCCCATAATGAGGGATTTATGAAATTTCCAAATATCATGCATGGATACAAAAGGTTTGTATAATCATCATAGTCAAAAATGGTACCCAAAAGGGTCTTATAAGCCTCTAATATATTTGCACAATGTAAACAATAACATATATACTAAAATGCATGTTTTCCCAAAAATAGACATACTGATCATGCCCCATTCAACCTGCATATACTATTGTCAAAGTTTAAACTAAAGTTTTTCCATGACCATAAACATGAGAAAACAATCCAAGTATGATAAACATGTCACTCAACATTTCTCTATAGGTTACTTTATATAAACCAGATTCAAAGATAAAATCATATGAGAATATCTCTAAGTTTAAACATGAGTTAAATCACTTACCAAATGCATCAATAACTCAAAACTTATTAAGATATTCAAAATAGACCTTATAAAAATCACAAACATGAGAAAGAAAACTAAGAATGATAACCCTGTCTTAATGTTATTTTCACTAATGGTAGTTCCAAATATATAAAAAGATTCCTTTTAACTTCAAGGGAATTTGAAAATTGCTTTGATCATTTGCATGCTAATAAACTATCATACTTATGCAAAAATGAGACAAAGGAATTTCTTACAAGTGCACTTTATCACATTTTCTTGTTAATGTGTTTTAATTTCCTTAGTGAATACCTAAGTATCTACATGGGTTAGTTTTGAAAGTATTGGTTCTAAAAAAATTTCATTCTAAAAAATTATCGATTATTGTTTTGGGAGAAGTTGCCAATAATTTTTAACCTCATGACCTTTCTTGTTATAGTAATTACAAAAACATTTGTCATTTTTTGTAGGAAACTTGTCGAACACTGCCTAGGATAATTGTCTTTCAAAATCTTACCCAAAAAATATTTTCCTTTCCAAAAATTAGTTACACATTGGTTAGAAAACCCACAAAAAATGCATGGTTAAATATACCACAAATTTTGTGCAACATAATCAAAAGGAACATTGGAATATTTTTGTTTTCTAGAGAAATCAACATTACTCCAAGTATGATTAGAGGAAGTTTTTATACCTTTTCTAGGTGATGGTTTACACCTTCTCTCTATGTGATGTCCAACACTTTAAGGATTAGCCTTTAACATAAATGTTTCTCACTATTACTATGATAACTCTGTACATCACTACAAGATACCAAAGTATAATTAGAATATTTGACAAAATGCAAACTTCCATTACCTTTCATGGGTTATGGTGTAGGTTTTTTCCTCACATTTTCATCTGATTTGGATCATTCACCTATTTCAATCCTATCACCAAAATTAAATCCCAATCCTACATGGTTAGGTCTATCCTCTATCTGAATGGGGTTAAGAGTGCCTTGGCCATATTTTCCAAGGCCTTTTCTATACAAACCAATTTTAAATATTAACTTTGAACCTATACCTATAGTGTGTTATTGAAACTTACAAAAAACATTTTTACTCATTTTAGAATGGGAAGAGTTTTAAACAACATCCAATGATGTACTTGTAGTGCTTATCGCAAAGTCACTATGTTTATGTGTGAGATAGGAAGGTCCTATTTGCAAAACAAACTTGTTTTTCTCCTTTGTGTCACCACCAGTTTGAAGCCTTGCCAATACTTCATCCTTGGCTTTCAACTCAGTTTTCAAATTTTCACTTTCCTCTTCTAAGGATTAAAACATTATATTTAGGAGAGAGTTATCTTCATGGATTTAGTGGATATATTATTTAAGCTCATCGAGCTTCTCCTATTTTGACAACTTGGCTATGGTTTCTTGATCCTGTAAACAACCTGTACTTTTGACATTGTGAATTCAATAAATAACAAGTCTAATGTCTATAAATAATATAACCAAACAATTAAACTGTTATCAAACTCAAATGCAATAAAAAATCAAATCATGCATTCGATCCACTATGATACCAAATTAATCCATAAAATGTATTTACCCATTAGGATTTTTTTAACTAGTTTACTAATGGATATTGAAAAATGGCATTTAAATGTATGAATAAACTAAATCAAAAAGTGTTAAAATTAAATTAAAATTTAATATGAACATGTCCAATGTTCATTCATTCCAATTACACCATCAAATGATCATCAACCACTTATATGATTTTCCTATAATTGTCATAAACTAGTAAAATATGCTTTTATGAAAATTAAATTTGATCGATTAAATGCAAAAAAAAAAATCAAAAAATAATTATTTACAAACTTTAGCAATTGGATACATCTCTAGGTTAATTCAAATTGATCCATTAAAATATATTTCAAGTATAAATTAAAAGCTCAAAATACCATAATGGAATCTCAAAACCTACTAATTCATGCCATCAGACCTTCAAAAGACGTTGATGATGCTCAATAATCATCCTTCACCTTTTGAATCACTTTTACAATTTCTTCTTAGTGTTTTTCATCAAAGCATCACTTCAATCACTCAAAAAGATGTAAAATAAATGCCAAGTTAGGAACACAAATATACCATGTGAGTGTCTAATAATTCTAAACAACTTTCCAGTTTATACTAAGACCTAAAAACACATTGGGATTGGTCAAAAATGCAAATATTTATAATATGCCATTAAAATCCTTACACAATCATTTTAATTATCTTGTAAAAATAAAATTTCCTCCTTTTTATAACACTTGGAAAAGTTGGCATATTGGTAAGGCCTCTTAACCATTTTCCCACAAATCACGGATTCAAATCCCATGAGCTTAGCTTTGTCCAACCATATAACCATGACATTTACCATGCAAGGATTAATATCTCACATGCACTAGGTTACAACTTAAATTAAGCCTAAAAAGGATGTTGTTGGTATAGGTGATGTCTTTGTCTCTTTTTCTTTGGCTTAATTTAAATGATCCCAACTATCCTTTGAATTGGGTTGGCAAATGGGATCTCTACCAAACTTAGTTAAGATTGTGTGGTGTGGTTGGAATTGCCTGTGAGTTGGGATGATAATTTTCCTTAGTGGTATAACTGATCTCAAGTTGGCATATCTCAAACTTGACATAGAGATGACATGCATTTTTGACTTGGAAAATACACGGAATTGGTTTAAAAATTACAATATCAAGATTATTAGTCCCACATGGAATGTATAGAAAACACTTAGGCGTATATAAACAAAAATGTGTCAATGGTAATATGAAGAAATGGAGGTAAAGGCACACTTCTGTTAAAAAGAGTGTGTCAATCCTAGCTAAGGGTCCCTAAACAACAAATAACAAGGCCCATTTGTCTAAATATAAGTGTCAAAGACCAAAGGTGAAAACCAAAAACTCTTTTACCATTGCACTACCACATGTTAGATGCTAATTCATCCACTTGGCAACAATTTGAATCATGACCATTTTTTATCCAAACTTTGATCAGTGATATCTAGAGCATACAATGTCCATTTTATGCATTCCGATATGTGTTAGAAAGCTCTATAAATTATCTTCCATACTATACTTATTTTAGGAAATATTAGAAAATTATGATGCCCAAAAATTACCTCTATATAAATATAAATTTTTATCATCATTCGAAGAGACAAATCCATCATAAGTAGAAGAAGGAAGTATATAGCCTAATGAACACTTACAAAAATATGAGTTAAGATGAATCAAACAGGGTTTAAAAGGGAGAGAGAGGTGTGTAATACCCGATGAGAATTATTGCGTACAATTAAAATGTTATGAGTATCAGATTGAACCCCTAATAATTAAAAAACTAAATTCAAACATAAAGGTCACTATCAAAGAAAGTGAGCTTCACGGGTAGGTTTTCATATGAAGGATGACTTGTGAAGGTTCAAAGAGGTGTAAACAACATGGATAGGTAAAAAAATTGTTTAAATATCTTTTATTTGATGAGAAATCATGATTCATAAACTTGGTTGAGGTAAAATATCTCTAAGCCTGTTGAAGTCCAAGAAGAAGGTTATATAAATCCAAAAAGGACTATGAGATTACTAAAGGAATTATATATATGGTTTAATCCCATTAAAATGAGAGATAAAGAACTCAAAATTATGCTAACCTGATTAAATGTGTCATCATAAATCAATCTAAACTCAAGAAGGAACAAAACATAGTGTAATAGGTTTTTAGGCCCAAAAGATATTCTACAGGCTTAGTAGCAGGCAAAGAACATAAAAATCATGTTTTAGTGGTATTGGATGGTCTAAAAGGATGTAAAGGTTAAAAAAAAGAATAAAATAAGGTTCACCTAGTTTTAAACACTTCAAGAAGTTTTATTTACTTTTGATAACTTTACATTTGGGGGTTTGTAGTCAAGAACATCCAAATAAATTCCTATAGTGTGTGTTGGCATTCTGTCCAAATGCCACATATGGAAGATGAAATGTAAGGTGGAAATTATGTAGAGGAGACATACTAGTAAAATAAAACATAAAGGTTTTGTCTTTCAAAAAGTAACCATACACTTTCTGTAAATGTCTTTTATAAATGAATTTTAATGATGCAGCTCATTTCTAACTTTCACTTATCATTCATCACTAAAGGAAGATTTTTCAAGAGAATTTTAGGTAAGAAATGGTGTGTGGAATTTGTAAATCTCATTGTAGCTCCATATAAGTTAGATGAAGCTTAAGAGTCACTTGGTTCATTTGCTCTCATAGCTTCAATGGGTAGAATACTCATAATCTTGATAAAAACATGCTTTTAGTAGTCATGTACAGGAAGTTTATGATGGTTCACAAGGTGAATGATCTCCTAGTATGTCTCCAATGTATTATTAGACCCAATTCCATCCAATATGTGGAGCTACAAATCCAAACAATGCAAATACCCACTCTTTTTCTCCACCGACCTTCTTGATAGCTCAAGACAAGCCACAAGTTTTCATTTGGTACTTTTAGGAGAGAGATTTTGATACCAAAGTATTAGCCATATGAGGGGACCCTATTTCATTTCCACTTTATGGCATTGGTTTTCTAGTTAAGCCCTTTAACTTTATTAACAATTTTTTAGAAGTTAAGGGGCAGAAAAGAAGCTTTAAACCCCATCAACGTCAGTTTTCTCCAATTTCATAGTTTTGAAGTGCAATGGGTGTATCTATAGGTATGTTCGACATGCAAAGATCAAATTGTGTTAATATTCCTCCTCCTCATGTTCTATCATGGCTGATCCAAAAAAATATAATTGATGTGTTGTGGTACTAAAATGCCCATGATCTTATTTTTCCTCCAGGTAGATGCTCATAACCAATACTTGCATGGCTACCTATAAAATTTGAATAAATGGATTGTTCTGGTAATTAATTATTTCTCTTAATTTTTTATTCTTTAATAGTGGTTTGTGAATTATCTATAGTATTGGGTTGTTGTTACTAAGTGGTTCTACAAAGAGGATAGGTTGAGTATGAATAAAAACACTTATCAATGCACTCTATATGAAATATATGACAATTAGGCAATAATCTGCCTTCTTCATTCTCTTTTGTTTTAGACATTAAAATTGCATCTTTTCGCACCTCTTTGAACCTTTGTGATTTTTTGTACATGAATATTTATAGGTCATCTATATTACTTCTATTTAAAATTGATGACGGGAATCGATAAGTCATTTTATTCTACAAATATAAGTGATTTTCTAATTTAAACACTTCACTTCTAATAGTAAGGAAAGTATTATAAAAATGAAAAAAAAAAACACACACACACACACACTTTAATGTTGTTTACAATACATTAATTTATAAGATTTTAATAAAATATATATGTAATAGGATTTTCTAAGTTAATAATAATAATAATAATAATAATAATAATAATAATAATAATAATAATAATAATAATAATAATAATAATAATAATAATAATAATAATAATAATAATAATAATAATAATAATAATAATAATAAAGCTTTCTAATATCAAACAATCAAGCCAACCATTTCCACATAATTTAGGTTATTTATGGTAATTTAGGTAAAAATAAAAATAAAATAATTATTGTTGAATAGTTACACAAGTGTAAATTTGAATTGATGAATGACACTTAAGTGTTGGAAATCAATTCATGTATATGACCATAATTCATAATAGTGAATTGTTGTGCATTTGTCTAATTCCAATCCGATGAAATTATGAAATACAATTATTATATAGTCTTATTTAAAAATGATACCATATACAAATAATATTTTTTATAACCTTATTACCAGTTGAGATAATTTCATTTTATACCATTCTCTCTCTCTCTCTCTCTCTCTCTCTCTCTCTCTCTCTCTCTCTCTCTCTCTCTCTCTCTCTCTCTCTCTCTCTCTCTCTCTCTCTCTCTCTCTCTCTCTCTCTCTCTCTCTCACACACACACACACACACACACACACACACACACACACACACACAACATAAAAAATAATTTCAAATAACTTAAAAATATTTTACTTTTTAAATTTTTATTTATTTATTATAAAATAATATGATTGACAAATGAACGGTGTATATTAACTCAACTTATAAATTAACTGATTTTTTCAATATCACCTATACAATTATTGTTAAGAACTGAAACAATTTTAATATATATGATTATGAATTCCATGAAATTCTTATAAGTAATATATATATTTTTAAAAAATCGTTAAAATTTATAAATTTTTTTACCATCTTCAAAAAAATGTTTAGTAATCAAAATATTACTCTGCAAAATGCATACAATTAAACTAAAACCCACTCAATATGATTATTTTGAATACACAAACCAAATAAATAATAATAAAGTACCCTCACACAATTCTAACACTCCCAACTCTCCATACATTTTCATTTATTCTTAATATATCTCTCGTTTGTTTTTTTAAACTTTTAATTAAGACCTTTCGATTTGACATGCTCAAGATTATTGTTCTATCTTCTTCTTTCTACATCCATGCATTTTGATCATCAACATGATTTCATTTTCTTCCCTCAATTCCTTCTTCTGTTATAAAATTTTTCCTAATGAAGAGACAAAAACCATCAAATTAATATCTTATTGTCTTGCATTTTTCTATCTCTTAAGTCTGGTTTACTTAGTCCTATTCCTATTAGCTGTAATAATTATATATTAAAAATAGAGTAGGATGATAGGTATAATTTACCAATTTCTATAAATTATAAAATTATATTGATATTCTCATCACTCCTCTGAATGACTATATAATCATGTTTGAAATGAAATAGTAGTGTAGATTTTGTCAAGATGTTGCTAATGTTGATGTTAAGGTGGTGAAATAATAAATATAATATACAAGTTTTAATAAATAGATTTTTATTTAAATATGTTTAAGGAGAGGGAAATCCATAATTTCAATATATTTATGTATGCACCTAAAATTGATCACTTCATTAAAATTGACTAATATTCCTATTAGTCGACACTAATTCCACTTATCCTATTTTATTTTGCTAATTTATCCTATTTCTATTCATAAATATAATATCCTTCCTCTAATAATATTCTATTTTATTAACCTTATCCCACTCACTATTCCATTAATTCTTTCTAATCTACTATTATTCTAATCTAATTCTAATTACCCATTATATGGGAATATTAAATTTCCATAATCTCACCTACCACCTACTAACATACACCCTAGCCTTTCTTACACCCCTATATCTTTAATCCTCACCTAATCCCTATCTAATCATCCCCTAAACACCATTAAATTCTCTAATGGAATATAGAAATCTCCTCTACCCTTATCTTTCTCTAGAGAGTTCTCTCTAGAGAATTCTAAGGAATTTTAAACTCCTTTAAATTCCCTCCTTTTCTAGAATCTTCTTCTCTACAAACTCTCAATCAATTTTTATTTCATTGGATAAGCCCTACCCATTGGATTTAATAATCCAAATTCAAATCCTAGCCCTGATCTTTCTTCTATTTATTTATTTAGCTAACCTCTCCCTCCACTCTCAAACCAACTCATGAAGCCATAAAAAAAGCATGCCTAAATCACTCTAGGAATATCATATCAATCATCCATTATCACAAATCTACCATCAAGCATCACTTTGTCAATTTGAGTCTACAAGAAATCATCTACTTGCAAATCCTTGAACGAGGTAACATAAAATAGAAGAATTGGTAATCTTCTTTATCATTTTGATATTGTGTTATAAATCCTTCCTATTTATAGTTTGCATTTTGATTTTGGATTTAATGTGTTTAAATTCATAGTGAGTTCAAAAAGATTCTACATCGTAGAGACCACGGTGGGACAGATCCCCTTGTTCATTAAATTTTTTAATTTATAATTTGCTCAATTTGTCAACAATGGTGGATGAATTCTCTTACTCATATCTTTCTAAAATTTTGGTAAAAACTTATATCATTTGCATAACTATTTGAATTAGATAAGTTATGCATCTTTTAGATAAATTAATCAGTTTAGAAATTTGTTGAATCATGTCTCATATAAAATAAAAATTAATAGTTATGATTGTTAAAGATCCTTACAACATATTTTAGTAATCTATTTCGTGCCCCTATAGAAAACCATGCTTCTTTGAGGATTTTTGTCAAACAACATCTCAGAAAAGTCCTACTTTCAATCATGTTGTTATGATAAGTTTATGTTATTTTTATGGAAACACTATGTGTTTTTCCAAGCTGATCTTTACTCATTTAAAATCTTCTAGAAGTAATTTGGGGTTTTGAACGTCTAACTCTCATATTTTTGAAACTTTTTATGATTGGTTATTTTTTTAAATATTGTAAAAGGTATGACTATTTGAATGTCATTATTCTGAGCAAAATAATAATAATAACAACAACAACAACAACAACAACAACAACAAAGCTGGACCTATTTTGTGACTTTGCAATTTCTGAATAATACTCTTGGACATATTAGTTTAAAAAGTAGACTTTTTATAAAAAAAATTGTTAGAAAGTTAAAACTACTTCAATTTGGAATTTAGTTTAGACGGCTTAATCTGATTAAACATAGATATTTACACAAACATATAGTTTTTTTAGAGTATTTTGATTTTATTTTAGGCTTAAAATTTAATATTTGTAGTTTTCTTACAGAACCATTAACTTAGAGCAAGTTGTGTTCTCTGACTTTATTGTAATTATAGAAAATTTGTCAGGCAATTAATGACTTAATCTAATAAAATATAGTCTAAAAATAGAAATGGATAATTAATTACCATATTAGGTTTTAAAAAAAAATATATCTCATCACATTTTTACTACCTTTTCGATTATTAGGCCTAACTGATTGTTTTTGTAGGATTTGCACAAAATCACAACTAAGGGAAGTTTTGTTGTGGTGACTTGACACTCCTATCTATGATTTTATTTATTAGAAGTCAATGATTCAATATTTTTGGATTCAAATCATTTTTTTTCTAGTTGTTTTAAGGTAATAATAACTAGCATGCTTAATACTTCCTTTTTATAACATATTTATAACAAAAACTTAAGAAATAATGAACCCAAAAGCTATCAAGAATAATAAAATTTTGAAACAATACTAAAAAAATGATTCTTATTGATTGTTTAAAATAATTACAAACCTACACCATGCTTAAATAAGTCTCAACTCATAATTTAGAGTTGACATGCAAAAATTCTAAAATGTCTAAAATCTAAAAAAAGACTTCTAATTTTAGAAAATTCTGAAAAAAATCTAACATTTGAAAAAACTTCTATTTTTAGCCACTGTTATTCTTAATAAGTGATGCATGCAAGTGTATGCAACCCTAAAAATATCCTAAAATATTAGAAGCATGAAAATTAGCTTATGGGATGAAATTCAACTAAAGTTGACTTTTAGTTCTAAAAATCTATAATTTTTAAATATAGAAAAATCTCAATTTTTTTATTAAACTGAATTTTTAGACCCTATTTTTCTGAATCATTCTCCTCTAGTTGAAAACAACTCAGCTCTAGTGAGTTATCCTAATTATACTTCTACCATTTATCTTTCTCAATCGTCTTCAGCACCCATTCTATAATCCAAGTATTGTCTTCTTTCTACAATCCATCCCACTAGGTCAAATACCTATTATAATTCCCTTGCATTGTACTCATTGTCTTTATATCCAAAACTTGCTGCTACTACTACCAATTTACTTCTTCATCTTTGTCACCTTCACCATCCTCTCCATAGACTTCATATAAATTTGAAACATTAAATATTGGAGATATATCAAAATTATATGGTAAAATCACCTCATAAGAATTTTCATTGATTTTCTTCACAATTCTGCATGGCCCAATTTTCTTGTGTTTCAATTTATTATATGTACCCTTTGAAAATATTTATTTCCTCAAGTAAACCATTACCAACTCTCCTTATTCAAATACTTTGGATCTTCTTATAACATCTATTGCTTCTTTATATTTATCATTACTTTACTGCAATGCCGCTAATGTCTTAATGCTTGTATAATTTCAAAATTTTCAACATCATAATTAGAATACTTTGTCCTTACTTCATTTAATTTCTCACTAAAATATGCTATTGCATTTCTTTCTTGACTCAGCGCAACACTAATTCCCAGAAATGAAACATCACAATCAACTTCAAATACATTGTTAAAATCTGATAATTCTAAAATTGGTCTTTCTATAATCTTTTTCTTCAAAATTTCAAAGCTTTCTATGTCTACTCTAGTCCATGTAAATTTATTCCCTCTCATGTAATTTGTTATATATGCCACAATACTACTAAATTTTTTAATAATTTATTTGTAAAAAGTTGTTAAACTATGAAAACTTCTTACCTCTATAAATATTTTTTGGAATAGGCCACTCAACAATTTATTTTATATTTTCTTCATCCATTTTCACACCTTCTGCTAAAACTACAAATGCCAAAAATACCAAAATACTTTTCATAACCCTGTACTTATTTAAATTTGTATACAACTTATCTTTTCTTAATAAATCTATTAACATTCTCAAATGTTTTAAGTGTTCTTCTTTAGTCTTACTGAATATAAAAATATCATCAAAATAATTAACCACAAACTTTATAATATATTATCTTACCACTATATTCATCACCCTCATACATGTGATAGGTGCATTACATACTCTAAATGGCATCATCATCCACTCATATAAGCCATTCCTAGTCTTGAATTGAGTTTTTCACTTATCTCTTTCATGAATTAGAATATGATAATAGCCACTCTTTAGATCAATCTTAATAAAATATTTTTCTCCTACAAGCAGATCCATCATATCATCTAAATGAGTTATAGGAAATCTATACTTTATTATAATTTTATTAATTTCTCTATTAGCCACACACATTCTCCATCCTCCATCTTTCTTTAGATTTAGAAATGTTGGTGTTGCACATGGAGTCATACTGTCCCTTATCACCTTCTTCCTTAAAAATTTAATAACTTGTTTATTTAATTATGCATGTTCTATTGGACTCATCCTATAGGCTTCTTGATTGGGTAGAGCTTATACTAGAATAAAATCAATGTGGTGTTCAATATCTCTCTTCGATGGTAAACCATCTGATAAATCATTAGGCATAACATCTGTGTATTATTTCAACATGCTTGTTGCTTCTATTGTTATTCACATCATTTTGGTTTCTTCATTCTTTGCTACTAGTGCATAAAAACAACCTTTTACCTTCATATCTTAGATAAATTCCTTAGTATGGAGCATGTTTTCTATCTTGTCTTCCCCTTTGAGAGGTAACAAAACTAACTTTCACCACCTTTTCAAAAAGTGTATGTGTTCTTTGTTCCATCATGAACTACTTTCATATCAAATTGCCATGGTCTCCCCAATAATACATGACATTCATCCATCAGCATAACATCACACCATATTTCATCATTATAAGTTTGTTCTATAGAAAACTTGATTAAACACCCTTTATCTACTGTAACCTCATTGTCTTTCTTAAATCATGTAATTCGATAAGGATTACGATACTTTTCACATTGGAGATTTAGTTTCTCAATCATTTCTTTAGAAACCATATTTACACAACTAACACCATCTATAATTATTTTATATACCTTTCCACCTGAAGTACATCTTTTTCAAAAAATATTTGTTCACAACCATCCATCACCACCTTATTTACGATTCACATGATCCTTCCTTATAGCTATCATGGTTCTTCTTATTAGGATATTCTATCCAACATCTTCTAGTGAAACTTTAGTATTCTACTCTACTATTTCAACTTCAACTAGATGTACTCTTGTGTGATCTTTTTGCCTCTTTTCTTGGTTTTGATTGTTTGGACACTCAAATGATATGTGCCCTTCTTATTCGTAACTATAATAGACATAATATACGCGTTGATTTGGAAACCATCCTCTAGCATCATCGTAACCTTATCCTCTTTAAAATCCTCTTCCTCTTTGTTGGTATTGAAACCCTTGCTTATTATCATCTTGCCTTTCTGAACTATGTGATGATTCACTTGTATTTACATTAAAGCAATCTCTAGTGGTATTAAACCCACATTATCCTATTATTAGAGGGGATCTACCTCTCCTTGGACCAGTAGATGTCCTTCTAAAATTTTATCTATTTTGTTTTTCTTCAACCTTTAAAGCTAACTGATAATCCTCCTCCATGTTAATTATTTTAAGCATGCTTAATTCATCTTGAATAGAAAATTTTAAATAATTTGCATACCTTGCAGCTATCTTCTCTTCTATTTTGTCATGCTCCACTCATATGGAAAGCTTA
Source organism: Torreya grandis (assembly GCA_037957365.1). Classification (NCBI taxonomy): domain Eukaryota; kingdom Viridiplantae; phylum Streptophyta; class Pinopsida; order Cupressales; family Taxaceae; genus Torreya; species Torreya grandis. Next base: position 511,617 of record JARHVA010007375.1, read on the forward strand.
TAAATTTTATCTATATACTCTTATATACTATGATCTTTTTACCTTAAATTCTAAAATCTTCTGTATAGGGTTTGTGCATAATCCATAGGAATAAATTTATCTCTCAGTGTCTTCTCCATCTTTTTCCATGAATTAATCTTCTCTTTACCTTTTCACTGTCTCTCTTTCTACAGGTGATCCCACCAAATCATTGCATGACCTTTTAATTTTATGCATGTAAACTTTACCTTCTTGTCTTCTCTCAAAGTCTTCCACTCAAAGAACTTGTCCATTCTATTCTTCCAATCTATCAAATCCTCCAGTTTTAATCTACCTCCATAATTTATAACATCAACTTTGATTTCTTCATTTCTTCCTTCTAAAGCTTGAACCATCCTCTGTTTCATCAATGGTGGTGGCTCTTGCTGCTCTTCTTTTTGCTAAATTTGTTCATCATCATATGTGCCTTCCTTATCACCACCTTGTCTTCTTTACTAATTGGTGATAACCTCTTTTAATTATTGAACTTGATTCTATAGTTCTTGTATAGTTTAATTCATCTATGAAACACCCACTCATCCTCTCACCATTCTTTACTCCTCCAATATTTTAACTTTCTCTAATACCAGATAATGAACTCAAAAACTATCAAGAACAATAAAATTACCAATAGGTCAAGATCTTGAAACAATACCCATAAATTAATTATTATTAATTTAATGAAACAATATCAAACCCAAACCATGATTAAATAAGATTCAACTTAGAATTTAGAGTTGACATACAAAAATTCTAAAAATCTAAAATTTTAAAAAAGACTTGTAACTTTAGAAAATTCTAAAAGAATTAATGTCTAAAAAAACTTCTATTTTTATTACCTACTATTTTTAATAAGTCACGCATGCAAATGCATAGAACTATAAAAGTATCCCAAAATATTCTAAACATTAAAATTATCCTATGGGACAAAATTCAACTGAAGTTGACCTTCAGTTCTAAAAATATAAAATTTATAAATATAGAAAAATATCAAAAAAAATTTATTAAAATAAATTTTTAGACTGTATTTTTTCTACATCAAGAGATGTCTCATCTCATTTATAATTTTTTAATTTTGTTTAATCTTGATTTTAATTTATTTCTCAACTAATTGATTCTAAATTTTAGCCTCATTCAATTATGTGTTTTGAGTTTTTATTAATATAAAAACGTAACTCTTGAAGAGGTATAATTAGTTACATTATAAATAAACCATTTTCTATGAATTACAACATAGATGTGGAAATGCTTCCCCACCATTAAATATTTTGTGCTTATTTAGGGATACCAATTTAACTAGATTTATATCAAAATGATTGATGTTTGTATGTATATGCCATACATTAATTAGTTTTTCAACTTTGAAAGAAAAATATTAGGTGCTCATTTATGATATCTCTAGGATTTTAATTCATTTCAAGAGTTGCAATTTTGCTTCAGCTCTATACTAATAATGTAGGTTTGACAAGTATAAATAGATGCAAAAACATTCTAATTTATGATAGGTCTGGGGTGGTACACTTAACAACTGGGCATGATTACCACTGGATGTGATTACAACTATGTGAGATTACCTTACGCACTTGGTAAAATAGAGGTTGACAACTTTAAAAGTAATTGACATGGGGCTCCATAATAATGATACTTAACTTTGACTAGTTTTGTTGATCGGTTGGACAACCACTTCATCATCCTTTTCTTTCTAATCACCTTGATCAGCATGGTACATCTAGGCCTACATTGACTTACCAAAATTTTGTGCCTTGGCCTTTTGAGTTTCAATAATCCATTCTTTGGTTTGGGTGAATCCTCCACATCCCCACACTTGGAGGCGTATAGCTGCCATTACTCATAAATGGATCTTTATTAAATATTATGATTTTACCATTCGTTGTTTGTTTGTCACCCATCATTTGTAGTAATGGTTGTTTAGTCTTGAAATTTGAAGTATCTTAGTTATTAAGTTTTTTTTTAATTTTTTATGATATGCTAAAGAGTTGTCTTATTTATATTGATAGTTATGTGTTGAAATAATATGGTCAAATAATTAATAGTTTCCGTGTTTGTTATTATTGGGTCTATAGAAAAATTATAATATAAAATTTTCACTATAAAGATAATTAAATATAATGTGTTTAGGTTATTTTTAGTCATTTCATGTCATCCATTAGAAAGATATTTTTTAAACCATTAATAAATAAATAATTAAATAAATAAATAATAATAAAACAAAAATAAATGATAAATAAATAATAATACGTAAATAAATAAAAATTATGTTCAGTCTTTTTATGAGTACATTAATGAAATACTTATTTATCTGGGGATTATGTACTACTTTTTGGTTAATTACTTTTTCATGATTTTAACCTATAGGTAACACGATTGTCAAAGGTAAATCATCAAAACTACTAACATCTTTGTCTCACAGGGTACCACTTTTTGCATGCCACCAAGACTACTAACTCATGTACTTGTAGGACCCTAGTCAAAGATCCATTTTGACACTCTAAGCATCATTTTCTATTCTTTTTTACCTTATATATATTATTTTTAATCATCTTTTATATATATCTTCTTTATCATTCTTTGTAAATACTTGTTTACACGTCTGTATTGATTTGTAGATAACTTTGTTATAACGTTCCCATCACACATAGCTAATTAATCAGTTCATTAATCATATCATGTGTTTATCAATTTATCAAACCCTCTAGGATATCACATGACATGGATTTCATACCATGCATGTGGTTTAGTCTATAGGGGTTAGTGTTGTGTATTTCATCACCATACACTAACCAAACTCTATGTTTTAATAGAGTATAACAATTAGGGATAGTTTTCATTAGGTTAAGTGATTGACCCCATATAGGTCATCTGGGAAGGGAAAGAGTTAATTCTTTAAACCAAGAATTAGACAACACCCTATACAAACTTGAGCCCCAACATACCACCATGTATAGAGGGTATGCCCTTAGAGAGCTCATTTTGCCTAGCATAGGACCTTGTAGCTGTAAAAGGTTTTCCACTATCGGTGTTGGTAACAGTGCCTAAGTGACCATCAAATGCAAGTAAGGTTGAGAGGGTTTGGTCAATTTTATAATGGGTCATCAGCCTACAACCCAACTTATGTAGTTGTTAAATGGTGTGGATATCGGGTTACACACCCATTAGATTATTAATCATAGGTTGTGGCTTACTTATTTAGGTGTGTGTTTTGTTAGACCCATGTTGTTTGTGAGCCAAGTCAGTATTTTACCTATCTGAACCCATCTAGGTCCTTTGTACATATCATCTTGCATATTCTATCCTTATCATTATATCATCTTATGCGTATGCCACTATCTTTTTCGTGTGCATTCCAAATCAACATCCTTGTCATCATCCTCATCTTGATCCACATTCCTAATCACCTACATCTCATCTTGTAAATCCTAGTCATCATTGTATATAGTCTCTTTATATATCTTTCTCTTTGCCATAACCAATCATCCTTAGCCATTCATGTCTTACATCCTTATCCCAAATCCATGTCATCACCCACTTATCATAGTCATCCTATCCTTTCCTAGTCTTACCATATCCCATTATCCTTCGTCATCACCCCATTATCTTCTACATCCTTGCGTAATCACTATCTTGCCCATCCCCTCCTAATCTAACCATCTTTTCCCATCTCCTCATCCACTCACATTTTTTAATTACTATCTTATATCCATTATCTAATCCCATCTACCATATCATCTCTATTACATCTTAATATAACCATATCCCCCTATCATTGGCCATCTTAATAATCATATTGTATATTCTAGTTTGATCCCCTTGTATATATCTTATTATCTTGTATATCCTACTTGTCATATCCCATTCTAGTTATATTTATCATTCATCTTTCCATCCATCACCTATCATAATCACATCTTATCTCATTATCCATATCCTATACTAAGTCCATCTCATTTATATTCCTAATAATCCCCATATCATCTTGTCTCATTATCCCATCACTTTTTATATTCTTGTTTTCCTTATTTTACATAAAGTATTCTCTTGTACATCCTTTTAGTCACATCTTATCACTACACCCATACATCATTATTCATAACCTAATTACATCCTAATCATACCTCACCATCCTCATCTCATCTTATATATCCTAGTCATCATTTTACATAGTCTCTTTGTATATCATTTTCTTTGTCATACCCACTCATCCTTAGTGATGTAGAAAAATTAGGCCAACTTTCAAAGGCCATAACTTTTGACCCATAGTTCCATTTGAGCTCTTTGATGTGCTAAAAAAATTGTATCGAAAAGGTTGTTTTTGTTTTAGGTGGTTTTAATGGCCTAGTAGTGTTTTTGATATTTTTAGAGGCCGTACATGATCATCTAAGGGTATAAAATTATGATTTAATAAATTTTTTTGAGTTTTTTTGTTAATTTTTAGAATTTATATATTTTTAGAACCAGACGTCAAATTTAGTTGAATTTCATCCCATAGTCTAATTATAATGTTTAAGATATTTTTGGATATTTTGGGGTTATTTTAGGTGTTTTAAAAATATGCATTTTTTTAGATTTTAGTTTTTTGAAATTTTGTATGTAAACTCTAATTTAGATTTGAGGCTTATTTAAGAATTTCATGGGTTTGTAATTATTTCAAGAAATCAATACAAATCAATTTTTAGTATTATTTTAAGATCTTGGCCTAGTGGTAATTTTCTTGTTCTTGTTAGTTTTCAGTTTTATTATCTAGTATCAAAGCAAGTTTAAATATTAGAGGAGAGAATAATGGTAAGAGGATGAGGAGGTATGGCACAAATGAAGCAAACTACACTAGAGCTGAAGAGGCAAGTTCAATAATTATAAGAGTTATCACCAATCCACAGAGAAGAGAAGGTGGTAATGAGAAAGACACAAATCATGATGAAGAAGTTCAATAAGAAGAATAACAAGAGCAGCAACCATCGATGAAAGAGAGGATGGTTCAGGTTTTTGAAGGAAAGAATGAAGGAATCAAGGTTGATGTTCTAGATTATGGAGGTAGTTTAAAACTAGAGGAGTTGATAAATTGGATGAATAGCATGGTGAAGTTTTTTGAGTGGAAGACTATGAGAGAATACAAGAAGGTAAATTTTGCATGCACAAAATTGAAAGGTCATGAAATGATTTGGTGGGATCAACTAAAAAAAGAGAAATAGAGAAAAGGTAAAGATAAGGTTAATTAATGGAAAAATATGTATAAGAAGTTAAGGGAGAAATTTCTTCCTGTGGATTATGTACAAACCCTATACAGAAGATTTTAGAATTTGAGGCAAAAAGATCAAAATATATAAGAGTATATAGATGAATTTTATAAAATTTACATACGAGTGGAGGATGATAAAATAAAATAGAAAATGACTACAAGGTATGTAAATGGTTTAAAATTTTCTATTCAAAATGATTTAAGCATACATAGAATACATAACATGGAGGATTCTTATCAATTAGCTTTGACGGTAGAAGAAAAACAAAATAAATAAAATTTTAAAATTTCAAAATTATAAATGTAATTAAAATTTCATCAAAATATAAAAATGAATCAATAATATAAATACACATTATTAAAATAATAAAATTAAAAGGTTGACCCAAAAAAATTCATAATATGACACTAAATGATCACTTCCTATGATTACAAATATAATGGCAAAGTTGAATTATCAAATTATGTAGCAGAGAAAAATATCATAAATATTTAAAACGTATAGAGGTATAAATAAAAATATTGTATCCTATAAATATTATGTGAATATAGAACTAAATGCTAATGTATGATGGGATACACTCCATCTTAACCAATCTATGGATTTAAAATAATCATGGCAATGTAGTATTTAGTACTTAGCTTGCATATTTTCATGCCCAGGGAACTTTGAGATATATAATATTTAAATTGTGATTTTATTCAATTAATTCACATGGAGCAAACACACTAGATATAAAGTTAAAAGATAAAAATACATAAATATAGTTATAATGCATGACATAGTCCCAAATTCAAATATAAGGAATTTCAAATAGAAAATATGGTTCTCTTAGGAGTGATCAAGCTTAAATCACATCGTGGCAAGCTGTATATTTTAAGAACATTCATGCATATAATTAACCATCTGATGGGGACATGTCACCATTAGTTGTTTGAATCACTGGTAAATATGTTTTTGGGTTGTGTAATTGAAAAGAGGCTCAATCTCTTCCATGACTGATATCATTACTATTAGAAAAATAAATAATTTTCATATGGCATACACAAAGTAGGATTTTTATGTCCTTTTCTCACATATTTGGTAGTACAACATAGTAGCATTATAAAATGTGTAAGACTATAAATATTGATATGAAAAGATCACCAAAATACAAACTACAAGTGAGTAACAAGTTCTTGGTACAAAATCAATGACAAGATTTAAGGAGGTATGTTAGAGGAACCTAACATGTCCTTCATACTTAGTCCAATTTGGTAACATTGCGCCAAGAAAAGAGTGGACATTGAAGAATAAATAAGGCACAACTAGTAAACAATTATTTAATAATAATCTCTAACAAAGATAAAAGGCATTTCACATAAACTTAGAGAAGGAAGGGAATATTTAATCAATAAGTTAATGTTAGCATGTCATGACACATAATATAAGAATTATAAAACTATGAAGATGCCCATGTGTCAAGTCAACAATGACTGAAAGAGTTAAAGGTTTAAATTAATTAGCATAAGAAGTATCTGAATGAATTTTCACTAGGCAACATGATTTTTTTTTTGAAAGAATAAAATCATTTTGGTAAATAATTTCACCTTATCGATGTATAAAAATTATCCAAGTACTCTGAATTCCATAAGTGAGGAGATATTTATGTGCAAAGAGTGAGAAAAAGTTTACACTAGTGTTTATAAGAGATTAAAAAGAACATGATCAAGCATATATAATGGTCACTAATCTAGTAGTCTCCATATTTAGCAATGCTTAATAGGAGAGATGGGAGTAGGATTTTCGATGAAAGAATACAAATGGAATGACCAATGGCCTTATAATTTAATTGATGTTGAAAATAAATAGTTGTTTTCACAAATTAAACTAAACCCATTAGTACAAGAATTTGTATCCCATTATCATCCAGTGCAAGGTTCAGATGTTTAAATATTGTTGTGTTACTGATATTTAGACGTAGTGATGAATAGATGATGGCTCTAATTAGATGATACAATGAGGACACAATTCATAGCTTACCATACATTGTCATCCACATCAATGTTATGATTTTTACACATGCCACATGATATCCAACAATGGGTAGCCAATACAGACATAATCATTTTAAAAAATTAAAAGACTTCCCTGAAGAGAAAATCAATCATTTTACCTAGTATACCTAAGGTGTTCCCTTTGAGTACATCACTAATGCACCGATGTGAGTGTTGAAAGAGTGAACACAAAATAGATGTAGGTAGACTACCAAATGTGCCAAAAAATTAAGAGTTCACCAAAGGAGTCATTCATATCATCGATAGAATTGGGTGAGTGAGTGAAGAATTAATCTAGCCATAGTTGTTGGCATTTGAGATTCAAGCGAATGTATGAAGAGGTTTATTTTAAAAATCAAAGTACTCCTTGTACAAATTTATAGTTCTACTCATATCCTTTAAACAATGGAGATCTCCCTAGGTCAAGTTGACATTGGAGTTACTTATAACTAAATCAATAATATTTCAAACTCATTTGGCTTAGAAGGGGAACCCCTTACCTGCATGTGTAGAAGCTCGGAAGTTTTCTACAAACATGATAGATCATCACTTCTAACCCTAATGCTCTATGGAATTTTATGGACTATCTTTACCAAATTTTATTATTCAGTTTAAATTTATATATAAAGGATATATGGTGTGTTTTCATGACCATCCAACACCTCTCACATTCCCATTTTCATTATTCATCAGCATGGTATAAGAATTCGAGGAAATTGTCTTCCAATAAAACTTGTTTTCATAGATTTTTAATCTACTATGGTCAATCTGAGTAGAAGCCTCACTGTCATATATATATATATATATATATATATATATATATATATATATATATATATATATATATATATATATATATATATAACACCATCCAGATGTTAATAGATTGTAGCAGGTTACAATTCACTACCTACATAGCTAGCCCAAATGACAGCGAAGAAGACAAGAAAATTAGTGGCATGTATAAAATACTCTTGTGTCCTTACCATCAAAGTAGAATATAATTTTTAAAAACTTGACATTGCACTAAATGATACTTAGAAAAATTCCTTTGAATATGTGGTGAATGTCTCTTCTAATGAACAAGTGGAAAATAAGTTTCATAGTTAAAATTCATTAGACAATGTCTCAACTTATTCATGTTGACCTTCCACCTAAGATAGATTCCATAAAGATAGACACCATTAAAGAAGAAGAGTAGATATAACACATAATGAAATCCTTGTTCTCAACTACATAAGCATTAGGATCTAACATAGAAGCATAGATATAAACTACTATAGAGGATATTTCCACAATGCTAGTGAAACCAATATAGAGGGAGTAAAAATAATATGAGCTAGCTACACAAATAATGATGGAATTCCATCATGAGAGTGGGGAGGGGGAGGGGGGAAGGGGATGGGGGATAGGCCAACCAACATGTTTATGCCACTGATAATGAAGATCCACACAACATGAGATGTTATAATTATAATATAGCAGTGTCAAGTGAAACTTTCACACCACATTTCATGGAAGTTAAGAAATGATAACTAGAGTCATCGACGAGAGAGATGTTCTTAAAAACCAAGGAGTTAAAAAAATAATGCATCATCCCACTGATTTGGAAACCAAAGGAACCGTACATAGAAAATAGAATTTGGCCTCCCTATAAGTCATTCCACTAGATACTCAACAATCCACACATATATTTATTCCACCTAGGATCCTAACATTATCATCTTATTCCCATTAAATAATGAAGTGGAATCCACCCAGTCAATGCTTCACTCCATAGGTTTCCATGGTTGAATAGATTGAAACAAAAATTAGTAGCACATTCCTAAACGACACCTCAATGCAAGTAAAATAACCTCATTCCATAACGCATCCAAAGAAAACTCATTAAGGGACCACACAAGAATAACATTAAGTCACGAATACTAAATCCACACATAGAGGGAAGGATAATTAGGTAGAGGAAAAAATCACTAATGAGATAAATATTGGTTGAATAATAGGATAAGGATATAGTTCAAGAGACAAAGGTAGATTAAAAAAAGTGGTTGGAAGACCCATGGAAGTAATAGCAATCTCAACAAAGAACTAGTGAAGAATAAATAGCATAAATGAAGGAAACCTAGGACAAATACATGAGCAATGAAGTTACAAAGGCTAAATAATAAGAGGATGAGAAGACCAAGGAATAGGAAGAGAAAAGGAGGAATGAATCTAAAGAATAAATATAATTGAAATATAATTTTCATGCTATGTAAGTGCAAAAAATTCAAATTTGGGATACATAAGTATTTTTGGTCCATTCCAAGCTTTGGGAAACCAAACACAATAATATCAGGTCTCAAATATGAAAAAAAATATTCCAACTAACACCCCAATTCAACATTTAAGAATTTTGACACCCTCTAGCTCAGTAAATATGAGCTCTTACGAGGTAAATTTAAACGGTACAAATGGCATAGTAGGATCTTCATGGATGGATATCCAGGCCATGGTTACCAATCATCAAACATTTTGATGCCCACATCACATCTATGCCAACTACAATTTGAACCTTGATTTCAAGCTACATATATTTCTGCAAAAAGAATTCTAGATCAAATCACCTTAGGCATTGTATAGTTTCCATTAAAGAAAAAAATTGAAGTGGCTAGGGATTTTGACATCTCTATTGCATTATTATCCATGCGTATTAAATATAATAATGATGAAATCAAATATCACATGGATAAGTCATAATAAATTGTTGTAAATGGGCTACAACTCTATTGGTTGTGTAAGAGAGACACACTCACAAAAAATATAAACCCAAGTGGATAGAAAGAATTAGAAACAAAAGAAGAATTATGAAATAGATGAGGGTAGAGTATGATAGGAAAACACTAATATTTATATCTATATTAATTTATGTAAAAAATAATTATTACATCCTTATCACTTACAGCTACATCGATAAACAAAACTCACTAAATTTTATTAAACATTCCTTACTTTTGGATGATTTTTTGTCTGTTATTAGAAAGTAACATTCATATACTTCTTTTATACTTCTCCTGATTGCTTCTCTATTTTTACTTATTTTGTTATGTGCTAATATCCTTAGCTATGGACAACTACTGTAGTTGACATTCCCTTTTTTTCTTATAGGCTGTTGCTTTACTCCTCTCTACCTATTTTTTCCAAGCTATATTCTCACTTGGTTGCTCTCTTTGACTACTGCTACGTCAAATTCTTTATATTTTCACTCATTCCCTTTTTCCTTTTTGTTTTCTTTTGACTACTGCCTATAGTTGTCTCACTCCAATGTTTCCCGTAAACTCCAAACGGGATCTAAAAATCCAAAATTTGAAAGGGTATGAAATAAATGACTACAACTATTAATTTTTATAGTTGGCTAAGCAAGTAGATACGAGTAAAAAATAATATTTTAACACTCTGCCTTATTTTTGACCTTCCTACCATGGTCAATTAGATTCTTTTCATTCTCCAAAACCTCTTTATAACTTATTTTTAACTTACTAAATGCTTCCGTATCCTTTTTTATGCATGATTGGAGGTTTTTTACTATGTCTGTAGCTATACTGATGGAGTTCATAGTTTTTCTATAGGAGTCTATAGACAGACTATTCAAATCCATAGATTTTCTATAGCAGTTCGTAGATGGACTATTTTATTCTGTAGATTTTTTGTAAGAGTCCATAGATCTGTTGATGGAGTCTGTATATTCAGTCTAGGAGTCCATAGTTCTATTGATGGAGTCCATATATTTTCTATAACAATTCATAGTTGGACTAATGGAGTCTGTAGATTTATTGTAAGACTTTGGAGCTAGTATAACACTATTTAGGCATAATTTTGTTTCATTTATGACCCCTAACCTTCTTCTTAGCTGCATGAAAGTGACCTTAAGTAATGGATTAGAAAAAATATCAACTAATTACTGATTAGACTTGAAAAATTAAACTTATTACATGATTGACAACTAACTCATGAATAAAGTGATACCTGATTGCAATGTGTTTCATCCTACCATGAAATACAAGGTTGTTTGACAATGCTATGGATGATACATTGTCACAATAGAATGTAGAAGCTCCTTGTTTCTCATTATTCAAATCAAAAAGTATCCTTCTCCACCATATATCTTGACATGCTACCACATTAGCTATTATATACTCTATTTTAGCTATAAAAAGTGACACTATCAGTTGTTTCTTTGAAGCTCAAGATATGGATCCTAACCCAAGATGAAATACATACCCCAAAGTGCTCTTTCAATCATCAAGGTTACCTATCTAATCACTGTCTATGTAATCAAAAAGTTTAAACTCATCTGCTACTACATACAAAACACCATAATCCTTTGTTCCATTCACATACCTTATTATCCTCTTGCCTACTTGCCAATGTGTCTCATTTGGAATCTCCATAAATATTGATATAAGACTGACTACATACATGATATCTATTCTTATTGTAGTCAAGTATATTAAGCTTCCCAATAGGCTCTTATAGTATGTGGGGTATACATTACTGTTGTAATCATCTTTGCATAACATAAGGCTTGTCTCGACTGGAGTGACTATAGGTGCACTATCCAACATCTTGAAGCTTTCCAAATACTATTTTACCTATTTAGATTGGCATATGAATATCCCTTCATCCATTTTCTTGACTTCTATCTCAAAAAAGAACTTAAAAAACCCTAAATCAGTCATTTCAAACTCAGTTTTCATGGTTCTTTTGAAATCTTCAATGGACTAATTTTTATTACCAGTGAATATTAGATCATCCACATATAATAAAACAATCAACATACCTTTCTTTCATGATTTAATTTATAATTTGGGATCACTTTCACTCTTTCTAAAACTGTTGCTCAATAAATATGAGTCTATAAGGTTGTACCATGCTCTTGGTACTTCCTTGAGCCCATACAATGCCTTTTTCAGCCTATACACTTTGTTCTCATGCTTAAGAATCTTATATCTAGGTGGCTACCTCATGTAGACCTCTTCTTCAAGCATTATATTCAATAATGACAACTTCACATCCATTTGTTGCACCGTCCACTTGTGTTGGGCAGCAATATCTGATTATATTTATGTTTTCCAGCCTTGCCACGGGTGTAAATGTTTTAATGTAATAACATCCAAGATTTTTCTTTTATCCCTTCACCAATAGCCTTTCTTTATCTCTCTATATCTTTCCTTAGGGAGTAACTTTTGTATTATATATCCACTTAACTCCTATGATCTCTTTTCCTTTTGGTAGGTCAACTAACTCTAATGTATCATTTCTTTCTATGGCATGCATTTCTTCATCCAAGCCTCACACCACTTACTATTCTTAACTGCTTCTTCAAATTAGATTGGATTAGTTGATAGAAAGATTGCATAATTCATGCTTTAATTCTCATTTTTCTCATACCTTGATTTCTCATAAACTTCTTGCAAACTTCTTATCCTTACTTGATGTTGACTTGAGTTGGAGGAGGATGTAGACTCTTGAATAAATCTTAAACCTCCACGATGGCTGCTACCATTAGATGAATCTACCCTATGTGAATTAGGGGTCCATATTGGTGCATTTGTAGTTGTACCACCTATTATTTTAGATTCAATGAAGGCTCCACTAACCCTTGTTTCAATATGATCCTTTCTTTGTCTGTCTTCCCAAGTTTGATGCTCAATGAATTGAACATCCCGATTGATTATGAGATCTTTGGTGATGGGATTATATCACTGGTATGCCTTTAATTGGTCATTATACCCTATGAAAATATAATTCTCACCTTTTTCATCCTACTTCATTCTTATTTTCTTTAGCACGTGTGCATATGTTACACAATCAAACACTCTAAGGTGTTCAACACCTGGATTTTGATTGCTCCTTACTTCTTGAGGGATTACATCCCTTTCACTCTTCATTGAATAAATGTTAATCAATTACATGGCTGTTTCTATATCCCTAGCCAAAAAATCATTAGGAAAACCTTTTCCCTTTAGCATGCCCCTTGCCATCTGTTGGATTGTCCTATTCTTCCTCTTGGCCACACCATTTTGTTATGGTGTATACTTGGTTGTAAATTACTTTTTTATGCCATGATTATTGGAAAATTTTATGAACTCATTGGAGATATACTCTCCCCCTCTATTCATCCTCAAAATCATAATGTAGTGGCCACTTTGCTTCTCCACCATAGTCTTCAAATGCTTTAAGGTCTCAAATGCTTCTAATTTATTCTTCAAGAGATACACCCATATCTTCTAGCTGTAATCATCTATGAATGTCATGAAATAGACATTATTGGATAGGGAGGAGGTCCTCATTGGACCACACAAATATGAATGGAGCAGCTCTAATGGAGCTCTAGTTTTCCATGCCTTACCCATGAGAAAAACACTCATTAGTTTGTTTCCCAAATATGCATCCTTCACACACCTTGTTTGGTTTTTCTATAAGAGGCAAACCCTTCACCATGTGCTTATTATAAAGAAGGTTTATGTCTCCAAATCTCAATTGCCCGTACCTAATATGACAAAGAGTGGGTTCATCTACCATCATTATTTTGAAGGCTACTACAAACTCAGTTTACATTTTCAATGGAAACATCTGATTTCTTGTCATCTTAACTACTGCTATATTCCTATTACAGCGATCCTATCAAATATGATGTACACACCATTCTCAAATCTTCCGTTGTACCCCTTTTGCACAAGTTGCACTATGTTGATAAGGTTGTGTAGTTGACTAATATCCTTAGCTATGGACAACTGATGTAGTTGACTTCCCTTGTTCTTCTTACAAGCTATTGTTCTGCTCCTCTCTGCCTATTTTCTTCGGAATATATTTTCTCTTGGCTTCTCTCTCTCTGACTGCTGCCACATCAAATTCTCTATATTTCTGCTCATTCTCTTTTTCCTTTTTGTCTTCTTCTGACTGCTTCCTACAGCAGTCTCACCTACCCCAATGTTTCTCTCCAAACTCTAAGCGGGCTCCAAAAAATCAAAATTTAAAAGGGTCTGCAATAAATAACTACAAATGTTAATTTCCACAGCTGGCTCGGCAAATAGGTAGGAGGAGTAAAAATTAATATTTTAACAAAAATGGTAAAAGGCATTTGCCTTTCAGTGGTGGTACGTGCTGCGAGGACAAATCATGTTTCACGCGTTATTTTTCATGGTTGTGATCAAAATGTTTACACAAGATAAGCCATCCAATAAAATGAAAATGCGGACTATAGGATGGGTGGGAAGAGTTCAAAATGAGTTTGGCCATAGTTTGACTCTTGAATAAATATAGAAACTCAAGCTTCAGAAATCTTAAGCAATTCGCTAGATTGGGAACTGCAGTTTGAGGTTTTTCTCAAGGAGACTAACAAAAACTCACCTAAGTTTATAAACTTCATACGATAATGGAATGGTAGGAAAAAAATCTATAAATAGATTGTGCTATAAATGTCTCCTTAAATTACGGAAACAATTTCATTCAACACATGAGCACATTTGGAAGCTTCCATGGATATCCATATGTGGGTCACATTAAGAACATAATAGAAGCCATTTAACATAACATTGAGCTACGTCAACCAACAATTTGGGATCCAGGAAAATTTCATGTGTAGACTTATCCAATATTTAGCATAGTTATGTATACACTTCAAAATGGTGAGAGCTTGATAGGACATATAATGTTCGAGTCTTTATTATAAATTAGTATATATTTTTTTAATTAAATCTATGTAAAAGTTGTCGAGATATATCATTTTATAGGTTGTATTAGATTTAAGATGTAATTTGGTTGAAGTTAAATTTTATTAAATCATATATACTCTTTCTTTCATTTAATTGAACACCATTTATAATTTCTATTTATTTAATATATAAATCTTCTTCATTTCTTTTTTGTTTCTAAAATACATCAATTTGAAAAAATAATATACAACTTCATATTTTATTGATTTGCATCACATTATAATATATCAACTTATGTTAATGTTAATGTTAATCACTAATATTATATTTTTAAAGAAGTTATTTTTTATGATATTAAAATCAAATTAAAATTTAAAAAAAATATTTAAATAAGAAAGATTCAAATATTCATATAATGTGAAAATTACTTATAAAAATCATTAAAAAATTAAAAATATCAACTATCAAATAAAAACTAATAAATAAATCAAGATACAAAATCTATTTTTTGCTTTTAATAAATAAAACTATTTACATGACTAACAAAAATTATAAAAACAACATTTTTACTTCTTATTATACAAAAGTAATGAATTTAAAAACTCAAAGCCCATTGCAAAAATAACAGCAAGAATGGGGATGTTTTAAGAGCTACCCAAAAAAAATACTACAAAGAGGTTTATATTTATTGTTTGTATATATTTATATATTCTATATATATATATATATATATATTAATATATTATGTTGGTTCATTTTTTGATTTCATATAATTTTTTTATTTATATTTAAAAGAAATTTGAAGAAGATGTCGGCCCTTTTTCTTAACAAAATTATGATATTGGACTCTTCTCCACCACTTTTATTGTAAAACACCT